>PDLN01000003.1:1412995-1949480 GCA_003369635.1 Coleophoma crateriformis
GAGGAAGTACCGGCTCCGGAAGAGCCAACTCCCGCCGAAGCACCAGCTCCCGAGGAGCCAGCTCCTGAGGAAGCACCAGCGCCAGAGGAAGCACCAGCTCCCGAAGAGCCAACCCCCGCCGAAGCACCAGCTCCTGAAGAGTCGGCTCCCGAAGAACCAACACCAGCCGAAGCACCAGCTCCCGAAGAGCCAGCTCCAGAGGAAGCACCGGCCGAAGAGCCGGCTCCCGAAGAATCAACACCAGCTCTAGAGGAAGCACCGGCTCCCGAAGAGCCAACTCCGGCCGAAGCACCGGCTTCCGAAGAAGTAGCACCAGCTCCAGAGGAAGCACCGGCTTCTGAGGAAGCAACACCAGCTCCCGAAGAACCAACACCAGCCGAAGCACCGGCTCCCGAAGAGCCAGCTCCAGAGGAAGCACCGGCCCCTGGGGAAGCACCGGCCCCTGAGGAAGCACCGGCTCCTGAAGAACCAACTCCAGCTCCCGAAGAGCCAGCACCGGCCCCTGAAGAAGCACCGACCGAAGAGTCAGCACCGGTTCCTGAGGAAGCACCAGCTCCTGAAGAGGTGGTGGATGCAAAATCAAGTTCTTCGGTTCCAGAACCAGTGGGTGTGGTTGCAAAAATGAAGGCGGTATTTGAAGGATCCGAAGTGGTACCAGCTCCAGAGTCAGTTCCCGCTGAAGCACCAGCTCCTGAAGAACCAACTCCAGCTCCCGAAGAGTCGACCCCCGAAGAATCAACACCAGCTCCCGAAGAAGTATCCGCTCCAGAGGAAGCACCGGCCGAAGAATCAGCCCCCGAAGAATCAACACCAACTCCAGAGGAAGCACCGGCTCCTGAAGAAGCACCGGTCCCTGAGGAAGCACCAGCCGAAGAGTCAGCACCGGCCCCTGAGGAAGCGCCGGCTCCTGAAGAAGCACCGGTCCCTGAGGAAGCACCGGCTCCTGAAGAGCCAACTCCTGCCGAAGCACCAGCTCCCGAAGAGCCAGCTCCAGAGGAAGCACCGGCTCCAGAGGAAGCACCAGCCGAAGAGTCAGCACCGGCCCCTGAGGAAGCGCCGGCTCCTGAAGAAGCACCGGTCCCTGAGGAAGCACCGGCCGAAGAGTCAGCACCGGTCCCTGAGGAAGCACCGGCCGAAGAATCAGCACCGGCCCCTGAGGAAGCACCGGCCGCTGAAGAGTCGACTCCTGCCGAAGCACCAGCTCCCGAAGAGCTAGCTTCTGAGGAAGCACCGGCTCCTGAAGCAGCACCGGTCCCTGAGGCAGCGCCGGCCGAAGAGCCAGCACCGGTCCCTGAGGAAGCACCAGCTCCCGAAGAGCCAACTCCTGCCGAAGCACCAGCTCCCGAAGAGCCAGCTCCAGAGGAAGCACCAGCCGAAGAGTCAGCACCGGCTCCAGAGGAAGCACCAGCCGAAGAGTCAGCACCGGCCCCTGAGGAAGCGCCGGCTCCTGAAGAAGCACCGGCCCCTGAGGAAGCACCGGCCGCTGAAGAGTCGACTCCCGCCGAAGCACCAGCTTCCGAAGAGCCAGCTCCAGAGGAAGCACCGGCTCCTGAAGCAGCACCGGTCCCTGAGGAAGCACCAGCCGAAGAGTCAGCACCGGTCCCTGAGGAAGCACCAGCCGAAGAGTCAGCACCGGCCCCTGAGGAAGCACCAGCTCCCGAAGAGCCAGCTCCAGCTGCAGAGGCGGGTACCGAGCCAGAAGCGGTGGCAGACGCTCCTGTTGAAGAAGCCTCCAAGGATATTTCAAATACAGACGAAATTCTACCTGCGGCCGGTATTGCAGCTGGAGCACTCGCTGCTGGAGTGGTAGCAGCTGCTGTAGCTCACGATGGCGATGATAAAGAAGACGCCGCAGTATCATCTCCAAAGTCAGACAAACGATCGTCAAAGCACAGGTCTTCTCGTCACTCAAGTAGCAAAGACCCATCAAGTCCACGCTCACATCATTCTAAACGTCGCGATAGCGGAATGAGTGTTGGCAGCTCTCATAGCAAGAAACAACGTACACCAGAAGAGCAGACTGCACATGACAAGCGCAAGGCGGAATACAGAGCAGCCAGAGCAAAGGAGGCCGAGAACGCAGTCATCGACGAAACCGGCTCTTCACCACCACAAGTCCAGAATAGGATGAAGTCAACACGGCGATCTAGCAACGCACGATCTATTACCTCGTACGGAAGCAACGACGGCCGTGAGCAACGCCCAAATCTCTTGGACATGAAGAATGGCGAAAGCGTACATAGTATGCCATTCGTCGCTACCAATGACTCTCATGTGCACGAGAGAACTCATGAGTTTGTCAAGATTATCGATCGACCACGCTTCTCAATGGATGGTGAGCGACCAAAGTTTCTAGAAGAGCGTAAGAAGCTAGCTCGCGCAAGCTCCCAAAACCACCATCACTCACACAGATCCGAGCAAGAGCGCAGTGAGAAAGAAAAGGAGAAAAGCGCTCGTGAAAAATTGCGCAAAGAGGCGGCAGACAAAGAGGCACGTCGTGCTCGCAGAGATTCCGAAGCGAAGATGCAAGTAGCACGCGAGGAGGTTGCAGAGGCATCTCGACGACAACGAGAACGCGACGACAAAGCTCGCGAGGTCAGACGCGAGGAAAGAAGAAAAAGGCGCGAAGCTGAAGACGAGACTGGCGGAGACCACAGTCGAGGATCTGGATCTGGCGAAGCAGAGCGAGTCGAACGATCGAAACCCTCTCGCACGTTATCCAAGAAACACCACTCATCGCACAAGAGCAAGACTACCAAGAGTAGCTCGACCAATACTAAGGGCAAGACTAGTAGGGCAAAGGAAAACGAAAAGAAGGGCATCTGGGCGTCGGTGAAGAGTATCTTTAGCTAGACCTTTGTCTGTTTCTTTTTCTTACTTACGAGGATAGGTTATCTCGCATGGTTGTTTCCTGAAGCTTTTCATTCCTAGGAGTGGGAAGTTCGAAACCTCTATTTTCTTACCTTTCCTTACCGTCTTTCCTAAGCCAATAATTTTCTACCGTTTCCTTTTTCTTACGATTTTCCTTCACGAAGAACGATAACGAGTCGAGTCGAAACGATTGTATATATGTTCGAAACGGGTTATAAATATTCTTTGCACGAATGGATGACGGAGCAACGAGGGACAGTTGGAATAGGAAGGACGGTGTCATTTATACATATATATGTGTGTGTGCGACGACGATGACGACGATGACGATGATGATCTCGATGATGAATGCTTGCTTTGCGTCTTTTGGTATTTTTGCACCTAGTTTTGAAGCGTAGCGTGTTGCTCGTTTGCTATTTCTTCTTCCTAATTTATGCTTTGATTGTTCTTAATATCCTTAATTCGGTCTTGCTTCCTGTAGCTCTGTTGTTAATGGGAGGACGGACAAATGTATGTAGTTATATATTTTCAGATTCTAGGAATATAGCCGCATTTATTCATTACACAAAACTCGGTTGATGATCAATATGCCTCCAGAGCGTGTACTTTATTCTCTTGCAGCGACATACCTTTTCAGCCAATACTCGATATTGCCAAGGATTGTCGATGGTGTTTGATGAAGTAGCGTGTTGATCTTATCATTTGCACTTATGCGACGAGTTGGTCATGAATTTGCAACTAATACCGAGATGGTACACGGGCCACACTCGGATGAGCATCACTAGGTAGGTAATATCGTCCATGTAATTTAGTCAATACAACGAAGCAACACCACCAACAACGAGTATCGACGACGCGTACGGCGATATCTATACCCGTTGATACTGATGGCTTCTTCCCATATCTTACTGCCTCCGGTACCTCGCTGTCGATGACCTCATTGAACCCCTCGGCACCGACACCTGTATACTTGTTCAACAACTCAGTTTCAACATTATCACATCATCAAAAGCTTCACCTACGCTATGGCGTCGTGCACTTTACGATATCAGAGTTATGTAGATAACCTGGTAGACCGACACTGATCCTTGGCCCAGACAATGCCTTGTACTGGCTAAAAGGCTAAGCCAACTGCAGTCATCTATATCACCGCCGGTGCGAAAGACCAGAGCATCTATTCCCAAAGTCTTTTCGGCAAAACATTGACCGAATCGACTGCGACCCAGATTGCTTCCACCAATTTCTCGTATATAACTCACAAGGAACACGTCTGTTGAAGGGTATTGCTCTGATATTTAGCTTCCAAGGACACAAGGATATAGCAGCCTGTGTCGCTGACTCCAATGCGTTTGCCAAAAATTCAAGCGTGGCTATGATAACCTTCCTGATGATGACGATAAATATATTGACGATACGGTGTTTGCAATATTTGTCAGAAAAATGAGTAATACTATCGCCAGAGAGCGAGCAAATAACAAGGGTCTTCCGAGTTCCAAGTACTCGCCATTCATGTGTCCGATCTGTTCTGTGAACTTTGCATTGCAAATGCATATACATGAGCATGTGAAGAATGCTCATGGGCTCGAGTTCACAATAACTCAGAAGAAACAGCTGCTTGGGTTTCCATGTAAATTCTGTCCATGTCTTCGTGGTAGTTTGTCTGCATTGCGTTCGCATAGATGTACCAAGTAGTTACCTTACTTGGGTTCCTACAAAAAAATATGTCCGTATCTTGCTAACAGTTTGTTTGCCTTGCGTACATATATATACCATTACTAGCTTAAATAGTATTGTTTGTGTTATAGAAGTTTAAAACATAATATAACAATCTACTTGGCTATAAGTATATCATTATATATAGGACCTGGTGAAGGCTTTCACAGCTCTCGATTATCGGAGCATACCTCTCCGCGTCTTTAGTACTTAGAGGCTATTATAACTTTAAAGTCATAGGGATTTCTTAACGAATCTATGCTTCTTCTGTATAACCAAAATAACCCCTATATATATATACTACTAATCAGTAACTACTTTAAGTTAGTATCTGGAGCATCGGCGGATTTTTGTTCTGCAAAACTGACCGGTTCAAGGGCTATTATATCTGGCCGGACGAGGACAAGAAAGCCACCGATCGACTAGGACACAAACTGAAACATGGAATCCATCAAATTCTTCATGTTCGGGTGTTTCTGTTCACAGCCAAAGAGTATCAACATCGACCTGAACAATATCAAGAACATTGATCCGAACAAGACGTTTGGAGATTGGTTGGAGAAGCCCTTAACAGGACGGTCCTTTGCAAGCTCCAGCGGAAATAAATATTGACAACAAGACCTTCGTAATCCTAGACCTGGGAAGAGTGTGTACAACACGTGCCACAGCGTTGATAGGAGCTTAGTTGATTAGAAGTTGAGGCTTCACGATATTAGAATGGCGCCAGCCGACATCTTCGGCGTCAAACGATGCTTACTCGTTACTACGAATGCTCCTACTAGCACTGCGAGCCACATAGGGCTTATTCGACAAGGAGAGCTCTAAGCCGACTTCGAAAATCATTACTTCGACAATAAATACAGCGTGCTTTTCTCCTAGAGATAAGGGGCTTATTAATAGGTTGGATCTACGTCCATGGTCCAACTTGTTATTCGCAGCAGAGTTAGATGTGTATATTTGTAGATATTATATGTTGCAAGGAACGAATTTTGGTATCAATAAAAGGTCATCATCGACTACATAGAATGAATGTGAAGGTAGCGTTTAGATCTACTTACATATATATTTGCCTGTCACATGTTCACACGACCTATCTCTTCCAACATGTTGAGGACATAGAAGAAAAGTATAAAGTATAGCAGGTTAAGTAGGAATCTGTTGGTGACCTTAACAGTTATAATACACTAGCTAAACCAAAAGGTATCATATTCAGGTAGGCTTTGAGTATACTGGAAACAGAAAGTACACAAGACGCAGCCATTCATCCTACGAGATGGTCTATTTAGCCAAGAACTTCTGAAACGCTTTATGGTCAATTGCAATATTCCCAACAGCCTTCAGCTTCTTTCTACCTTCCTTCTGTTTATCTAACAACTTCCGCTTACGACCGATATCAGCAGCATGCAGTTTCTGCAGAACATCTTTGCGAAAGGGTTTAATCGTTTCTCTTGCGACGATTCGCTTGCCGGCCACAGCCTGAATGACAATCTCAAACATCTGGCGGTCGACATGCTCTTTGAACTTTGTGACCCACTGTCGACCCAGTCTCTGGACCTGGGAGGTGTGTACAACACGTGCTACAGCGTCAACAGGGGCTTTGTTGACTAGGAGTTGAAGCTTCACGATATTGGAACGGCGCCAGCCGGCATCTTCGTAGTCGAGGGAGGCATAGCCTTTCGTTGCACCCTTCAGCCGTCCGAAAAAGTCGTCCACAAGTTGAGATAAGGGAATGTCATATTTGAGGATTACTTGGGTCGCCGTGAAGAACTTCAATTCCTTTTGCTCACCACGGTTGGCTTCGCAAAGCTCAATGACCTTTCCGAGGTATTCTTCGGGCAAAGCAATCGTGGCAGAAACGTACGGTTCTTGCAATTCTGCAACACGCCCATTGTACGCATCTGTGTCCGGGAACTCAGCGGGGTTTTCGATAATATCTTCTTTACCGTCTTTCCATACGACTTTGAATGGCACAGTAGGCGGTGTGATAATAATGCTAGCACCATGCTCCTGTCGAAGTCGATCCTCAAACACAGAACAGTGCAGAGTTCCAAGAAATCCAAGACGCCAACCTGCACCAAGAGCTTCCGAAGACTGTTTCTGTAATGTGACGCTCCGGTCATTCAGGACGATTTGATTGATGCTGTCCTCGAGATGGCCGTGATCGCTTTGATCAACTGGGAATGCTGCTACAAAGACCATCGACTTTGGCTCCTCGAACCCAGGATATGGCTCGACTAGCTTCTCAGACCCAACAGTGGTATATGTGTCTCCACTGAGCGCCTCTGTACTCTTCTTCATTCCAGGATTGAAGTAGATATATCCCACTTGCCCAGCACGAAGTACATTCTGAGGTGTCTGATCTGGGTACATTATACCGACTTCACCAACGAAGTATTTCTTGCCCGTAGCAAAAGAGACTACATGATCCCCGGCCTTGACAGTGCCGTCAAAAATCCGCACGAGGAGAATGACGCCTTTGTAATTATCATACCAAGAATCAACCAACAGAAGTCGGAGCGGTTTCGTATGATCTCCCACGGGACAGGGAATCTGCCGAATGACATTTGGCAAGCACGCTTCCACATTGAGCCCCGTCTTTGCTGACACCAAAACCGCATTCTCGGGCTCCAACTCAAATGTCTCCTTCATCTGTTCCAAAGCTCTTGGCGCGTCTGCCGAGGGTAGATCGATCTTATTCACCACAGGAACAAGTGTGAGTCCTTGTGAGAAAGCCAAGTAGAAATTGGCAACCGTCTGAGCCTGCACGCCTTGACTAGCATCAACAAGGAGCAGAGCTCCACCACAACTGGCATAGGACCGCGATACCTCCGCACGGAAATCAACATGGCCAGGAGTGTCGACGAGATGCAGCAGATAGTCTTCCCCATCATAATTGTACAACATGCTGCAAGTTTGTGCCTTCACAGTAATACCCCTCTCTCTCTCAACGTCCAACTTGTCTAGGATCTGCTTGTTCCCACCAGGTTGAATGGTACCTGTGAGCTCGAGCAAGCGATCACTAAGCGTGCTCTTTCCATGATCAACGTGCGCAACGATACAAAAATTTCGAAACCGATCAATTGGAATTGCAGCAATGCGGCGCTCTAGGTCCGAGGTGATCTTCGAAGGTTGCGCACATCGTGCTATCGAGGTACTGAAGGCGCGTGCGGCTGCGAGTATATCATGATGCCGGTGCAGCTGTCGTTCATGGCTGCAGCGGTATGAGCTATGGAGCCGTGAGAATCGTAATGCCCATCGCTGCATCAAGACTGCTGTTCTGGGGAAGACAATCACACGAGCTTACAATATGTCTTCAAAATTAGCTATCTCACTTACATAAATCTGGAGAAATTATTTTGAGTGATGATTGGAGGTTCCGCGTTTCGGGGGTACATTTCTCCGTGCCGTGGTCGCGTCGCTGGAGAAACGAATTTATTGACTTGGGCAAGTTTCGTGGGAGCGATAACGTCTCAGATAACCACAAATCGTTCAATCAGTCTACCAACAAGTCACAGCAATAATGTCGGGCGAAAAGGATAAAGATAAGTCCAAGGTTCACAAGCTGTCATTGAAGGGTAAGAACCTCGAAGCCACATTTTTTGAGCAGAACTAATGTGCTGTCCTCAGGATCATCCAAGCTTGTTGCTGAATTCGTAGGTGCTCCCTTGAATTGTTTGATCAATTGCTAATATTTGCAGTTCAACTACTCAATAAACACCATTCTGTATGATCTCCGGCTCCTCCCACATCTGCCAATGGTTAATAAGTCGTAGCTTTCAACGAGGTGTCTACCCCGCTGAAGATTTCTCAGCGTATGTATACCCAGGCTGGTATGAAGTGTGCAAAGCTGAAAATCAAATAGCGTCAAGAAATATGGTCTTACTATGCTAGGTCCGCAAGCCATCCTCTGCCGTAGTCCACCTACTCATATACTTTAGTCTCCTCCGATGATCAGGTCAAAGCATACATCAAAAAGATCATGTCCCAACTAGACAAATGGATGGTTGGCGGCAAGATTTCGAAGCTAGTGGTTGTCATAACAGACAAAGAGACAGGCGAGCATGTAGAGCGATGGCAGTTTGACGTATGTCCAATCCTTCACCTCTCCTGCGAAGATAACCACAGACTTAACCAAGCTCCTTCTACAGGTACAAATCTTCAACAAATCCTCGAAATCCAAATCCAGCAAACGCAGCGTAGCAGAGAAGGAGAACGCAGCCCCAGACGCCGCGGCAGCACCTGCAGCACAGCCCGAAAAGACCGAGAAGGAGATCCAAGACGAGATCCAATCCATCTTCCGGCAGATCACAGCGAGTGTCACGTTCCTGCCGCAGCTGGATGGTGATTGCACGTTCAACGTGCTCGTTTATGCCGATGCGGACTCGGACGTACCTATGGAATGGGGTGACAGTGATGCAAAGGAGATCGTCAACGGGGAGAAGGTGCAGTTGAGGAGTTTTAGTACGAGCAACCATCGTGTGGATACGCTGGTGAGCTACCGTTTGGCGGATTAGGGAGTGGAACGGTCCTGGAATAGGTCTGGTTACGTGTATGTACTGATGACTTTTGTGTATGATGGCTGGGAATTTTCATGTGATATGGCGTTTGGCGGGACATGAGGACAGATGCATTTCTACCTCTACGGGTGTAGGATTATTAGGGCATCTCGAACGAGGATATGCATATCCTGTTAGTCATCTTTGTGCACATTTGCAAGAACATGCAGTGGGATGAATAAATTCACAGGAGGATTCAACAGTTCTTCTAAGAACAGCAAGCATTCCAACACAAGGCACAGAAAAGTGAGGTGATCATCCTTTAATTAAATCCTAATACACCTTAAAAAGCATCGCATCAAATAATCCACTAATTTGAGCGAGATGAGGTTTTGTACAAAGTAGTCTCCATTCCATCCGTCATTCACCATCCGGTACTCCATTGCCCATGTCAACTACACGCATCCAAGAGAATTTACTCGAATGGGTTGGTGCGGGTTCCCCACCAGGTGAGGAACAGAGAGAGACCAACAGTCTCGAAGACGCGGGCAAGAGCTCCGACGGCAATAGTGTCGAGTGGTCTCTTCTCAGTGGTGATTTGTGCGATGAACTGTTTGGCTATTAATGACGGGGGTATGGAGGTTGTGTAGGAATGGAACATACAGATGGTGCAGAGCTGGCCATGAAGATCAGGGATCCCAAGTAAGCAGCTCCCTTGTAGGAGAGGGTGCCGGTAGCGTTGATCAAAGCACCAACACCGTACGATTGGACGGCAGATCCAACGAGGGAAGTTCCCCACGCGGCAGCAGCAGAGGCAGCCTCCTTGCTCTTAACAAACTCCTCCTTGGAGTTGGCGGATTGAGCGCGGTGGTAGGTGTCGCCAAAGACTGGGCCGAGGATGGCGAGGGATGCTGCGTGGTTGAAAACCGTGCCGAGGGCAATGGCAGAGGGCTTGACTGGTGGGAGGTCTGAAAGGAGCCGAGTTAGTATTGGACATCACTGACACCACTGACGATGGAAACCAGCCATGGCATGTTGAACTATGCATTCAACAAACCATAGCCAATGTCGTCATTCCACACGGGAATTGCAAAATTGCACGGGCTGGAGGACAGGACGTACAGTGAAGAGACATGATGGCGTAAGTGTGTGGTTGGTTGAATATGTTGATGGGAGGTTCGTCAAGGACTTGAATGGATGCCAGATTGAAGATTGGATGAAGAGTCGTGAGTATGGAGGAGAGAGAATGGGAAAGCAAGGTGAAGCAGAGCTCTTAAAGGCTGGGAGCAAGCTCGGCTAAGGCAAAGCTCCTCACGTCATAACAGTGAAGCGTCTTTCCTCACATCGGTACTACGACTACGATGCTCCCCTCGTCGCTCCTGGCCTGAGCTAGGGTGAATGTGGTGTGACCAACCAAAGATCCGGGATGCCACTCGGCGCTATTCTTCTTCCATAGCTGGCTCCCGATTCCAACTCTGCCCAGATGGCACATGGGGCGCATAGGAGCGGTCGTGCTGGCCCAGCTAACCATGGTTTGACTAGGAGGGGTTTCCTTTTGCTTCGATTCCCCGTTCTGAGGTTACGCTGTGGCTAGACCGACATGGAACGTCCTGCAGCCCGTTGCCTCAGGTGCTGCCCATCCATGAAATGTTCCCTCGGATGGTGTCATTGTGTCTTTCCCCTTGATTTTACTATGGGTCGGGTGCATCACAGCACTTTGAAGGCCTTTGCGAGCAGCCGCTCTGGAATACTGGGGAAAGCTCTGTCGGCTACGGGCAGGGATCGGTGCAAGCATTCCTGCACGGTAGCTTGGTCGATCTCAGCCATACGTCATCTGTGGCGGTGGCTGAAAAGAGATGGCCCGCATCACCTGATCTACTCGTTTCCAGCGGAGGGCCTTTGATGGTACGGCCGAGCTGGGCGTTACCCTACTTTTGACGGTGCTTCACTTTGGGAGAAGGAAGAAGGGGGAAGGAAGTTGCCCGGTTGCAAGTATGTATCAATAATATTCAAAATGGAAGTCCAATATCTCGAATGGAACCAAACATTGCCAAGCACAACACTGGCCCGGTCACGCGAAAGCTTTTGCCGGAGTTTCATTTCGCCCAGTAAGAAGGCATAGGGGTGAAGCGTGCCATTGATACCTACCAGATGTTCAGCTCCCAGACCCGAGAACCCTCAGAACCTACAGATAGCAAAATAGAATTTACAATGACAGTGACCACAGCTGGCCCATCCAGCTAAGTTTACCCTTCTTCATGGCACCATCACAATCCTACCACCGACTGCCCGGCTCTGGAACCTCACCCAAGATCCGAAATCATCCTTCTCGTCGACACAGCTGGTACCGGAAGGAGGTTGTCGTGTAAGTCCATCCGCCGCTATCCCAACTCCGCAAGATAGATGAGATCTGATGAAGGTTTGACTCCAAGACCCGTACTCTTCTTCGCCGCTGTCTTCATCGCTCTGGTCCTCACCATGGACACATCAACCCCATCGCAGGAGGGCCGGGGTCATACCCATATCGTGTACAGCACGGTCACGGGATATTTCCAGCAAGACAATCCCAAGACGGATCCCAAGACCTTCGATTATGTAGGAATTCCTCCAACATAGACTGCAAGCAGACCCTGAAACTGACTATCGTGGGGGCAGACAAAATCGAATTTTGGTCTGATTGACCGCGAGTATGCTACAGATGCCGTCGTTGATCCTCAGCGGAAGAAGACGCAATGGGAGAGGTTTGAGCAGCAAGTCACCGCCTGGAATAGCGAGGCAAAGAAGACGGGGAAGAAAGTGTCCTATAAGCTGCTTTACTGTAAGCCGCCACTCCTTCAACGCCTTGTCCAGGCACTGACGTCCATCCACAGTAGGTAGACACGGGCAAGGCTTTCACAACGTCGCCGAGACATTCTACGGCACCAAAGCCTGGGACGTAAGCTCTCCCTATCTACCTCCCCTCAACCAACTCGCCTCCTACTAACCCGAGGATCAGTGCTACTACTCCCTCCTAAACGGCAACAGCACGTCAACCTGGGCCGATGCGCATCTCACCGATGTAGGAATCGCCCAAGCCCGCGCCAACGCCCAGTTCTGGACGTCCCAGATCCAAACCCAGAAGATGCCCACGGCGGATACGTATTACACGTCGCCACTAACACGGTGCCTCCAAACGTGCAACGAGACCTTCGCCAGCGTGCCGCTGCCAGCGGGCGCCGCGCCTTTCGCGCCCGTGATCAAGGAGCTCTTCCGCGAAGCCATCGGCGTGCACACGTGCGACCGCCGGTCCAGCAGAACGTACCTCGCCTCGCTGTTTCCCCGCTGGAGCTTTGAGGATGGGTTTGCGGAGGACGATCCGCTGTGGGATGCGGAGTTGAGGGAGACGAATCGGGCGATGGATGTGAGGACGAAGCGGGTCTTGGACGATGTCTTCGCGCATGATGAGGGGACGTGGTTGAGTGTGACGGCGCATAGTGGCGAGATTGGGAGTCTGTTAAGGGTTTTGGGTCATCGGGATTTTGGGCTGGGCACTGGGGAGGCCATACCTGTGCTTGTCAGGGCGGAGTGGAAGGAGGGCGTGGGTCCGGTATTGGACGGCGGAGAGTGGATGAGGCCGGTGACTTGTAAGGAGCCGCCGGTGATGGCGAAGGAGGCTTGATTGTGCAATGGAGATGGGTGGTTTGGGATTGATCTTAGACGGATGGAAGAGCAACTCCCTATATACGATATACAAGTCTACTATGCAGCTATATATTACACTCCTGAGGACTATATTCTACCAACTCCGCCGTACAGTCGGTGTTATTCCAGGCCTTGTCTGAACATGTACCTTCACAGCTCGCGCCAGCATCCACTCCAGGCTCTTAGCATCCTCATAGACATCTGGATTTCTCCACTCCATATCCTTCTCGTAAGCCTCAGCCAAAGCTACCGCAAAATCTACCCGTGGTTTCCAATGTTTGAACATGGAATTCTCTAGGTCCATCTGGCGAAGTGCAACCCAACGCTTCTGCATATTTGTGGATTTTTTTCCCTTAGTGGGTTTATTGTTCGCAAGGTGTACTGTGGAAAGCGGCTCTGACATCACTTCAGCGATTGAAGATACTTGTCGGACTGGATCATTAGCAGCGATCGGATATGTATCTGCTGACTTGAAATTTATGGAAGTACTATCCTCGGCTCCTGAGACGACTTCCTGTGCTGGGTGGGTCGAGAAATCCTCAATACCGCAAATGAAGAGTCCAGCTGTCCTGTGGAACATTCTGGTGACGTTGTTAGGGTTTTGCACATGTCCGAACCGGTTGAGCTCACTCGGTGAGGATGTATGCGTTGTCGTCAAACAGGCAGATAGCGATTCTTTGTCAGGGGGCTCAATCTTTTCCGCAGGGTTCTCAGTGACTGCACTTTCATCGCCTGGAGATACTTGCTGCGCCGGGACATCTCCAGCTTGCTCAACAGCCAACAAAAGACTTTGGTAGTCTGAGGTGGCTTGTAGTCTTGGTGGTGGAGAAATCTGTGATGCTCGATCTCGAACCTGCAAGCCACGGCCTGGCTTGAAGTCTAGACCAAGCCCGACTTTCAGACTGTTGAACACGGTAGTCCGCATTTTTGCTGTTGTCAAGCCTCTCAAACAAGCATATCTCCAGACCACTCTTGCCGTGTTGTACATTCTCAATTGCCAAGCAGTATCGAAGAGAGATTGATATGACAGCTCATCCATAGGTAGGGAACCAATCGTTTGCCATGCCTTTATGAGCTCAACTGCACCCTGGATGTTTTTCATGTCCTTGCACTTATGCAGGATCGTGTTGAGTGTCACGTCGTCAGGATCGACAGAGCGGGCCTTCATTTCAAGAACAAACTCCCAGCACCGAGAAATCAGCCACCGGTTTCCTATGGCGTGGATGATTCGGTTCCCGCTGTCAACAGAAAGCCAGTCGCTTCCGTAGCGGTTATCCATTTCTTCCAAAAACTTTGTATCTGTCTGATTTCTTTCCAGAGACGATTCAACTAAATCTCCCACAATGTGCTCACAAGCTCCTTTGAGAGTTTTCTTGTGATTCAATAGGCCTTTTTGATCCATTGCCACCATCACATAGGACTTGATCCTAACATCTATAAAAGCCATCATAAATGCTACGAAGGTGTTTGCGTTTGGCGTGTGGCCTCGTTTCAACATCAGAGCCAAAATTGTCTGAAAGTTGGATAGATCTCGGGCTTTCGCTGCGCCTCGGAGCATGATATTGAATGTCTCTGTGTCCATGCGCAAGTTGTTGATATCCATGCGAACAAAAAGACACCGAGCATCAAATATGCGGTTGGTTTTGATGAGGTATTGCATAGCCTTGTTGAATGCTGCCCGTGATACGGATTTTGCAGCATTGGGGTCGCTGAAGAGTTTTAACAGAATGGAAACGACTGTAGTGACGTGATCCTCCTGTTCGCCATATAACAAACGATGAATGTGATTTGGCATGGGAGCAGACGTCAAGCACTCTACATAGTTGTTGAATGAAGATATTGTCCACTCGTTAGGCCTAGGGATTTCCGAAGCTTTGCGTGGTACTTCGTCTACAAGCTGTTTCTGCGGCGCTTCCAGAGTTAGAACAGGATCATTGATTGCCTTCAGGTATAAAGTGATCTCGCTCTCAGAAGTTCGGTGGAAGTGCACTTCAACAGCAATCTGCATGATATCTCGTACAGTCTTCCTAATCCCGCTTGTTGAGCCAGATAGCAAAAACTTCAGTTCGCCTTCATGAACCTGTGGGTTGAGTCGTTGAAGGGAGCAGCCGTGTTGTGTCACTGCTATGTCGTAGATATTGTCATCAACCGATTTCAAAATTCTCTGGCGTGAGTTCTCCGGGACTGTTATTAAGACAGCTTTATTCAACCACTTCCCGGTCTCAGGTGTATTTTCGATGAGGGTGGCCAGAATCTTGCGCCAGTCAGGTAGATCTGCTCCTCTCCGAACTCGCGCCGCTTCTTGATACTGCTTTCGTCCATCGTGCTGTCTTTCGACGGCAGCCTGCATGTTGTCGTGCCAAGTGAGCCATCGGTTCGCCTTTAGCTTGAGATAGGCAGAAGGGTCTTCTCTTCTGAGACGAGCAATAGGCACCTTGCGAACGGTTGCACCATTCGGGGAGGCATGAGATGTTGCTGATTTGGTGTCATTGCGGGTAGAATGTGCAGGCCGTGGTTGCGATTCCTCTATGCCATTTTTGTTCTCCAGCGATGGGCCCTTTGTTAACAGGTCAAGTTGATCTTGAGATATCGTTGCCCTTGAGCATTCACCTTCCTCAATCTTTGCTTGCGGACCATTCTGCTTCGTCTTGGGCTCGTTCGCAACCGCAGTGGAATATCTCAGGCATCCCCTAGGATAGAGGAAAAGTAATGGCTCCCTGGGAGTCAAGGCGAGACTGGCATTGACGGCGGCTCGGCCTCGATTTGATATACGACTACCCAGGGACATTCGCTATGACATGAGCATCGTGTGCTGTGCAATTCGTAATTTGTTGTCTACAACAGAGTCATGGTTGTGCCCAGGTTTATTTTTGGAGGCTCGGATATTCAATTTTCCGAAAGACCCATTGTCTTTGAACGCAACAGTGATTCCATTCAAAAATGGAGTAATACTCAATTCCGGACAGATTATAATCTTGTTGTTTTTGCTACGTAATGAAGTCTTCTTCGACGTCAGGTTTGTTGCGTTATAGTGCGTATCCCACATGAAGCTACAATTATAAAACGCCCAAAGTCAAATGCTAGACTGTTGCCTTTTCCTTACCCTTTCCATTCGGTCGCAGTTGAAGAGCATCTACATCTTTATGTTGTCCAAGACAATCATCAGCTCCTGGCAATAGCTTTTCTGATATCACATCTCTTGGGCCACTATCGTCAAGTCCATTCCAGCTGCTATCCCAGCCTTGAGCTTCATCCACAGCGCCCTTTGTCTCTCCCTTCTCTGCCATCTCCTTGACATCACTCCAAAACTCCAACCTCTTGACCTCATCATCAGCAGCTTTGATTGCTCCCTGGAGATTCCGGAGTTGTCTGTCCTGATTCGAGTTTTTATCGTCACTTTCATCCTTTAGTTCCCTGGATTCTCGAGCAGAGACTTGATCAAGCATCTTGATTAGAGACGCGAGGAATAACTTGCGAGATGCCTGAAAGATGAACTGTCCCATTATCTCGTGCATATGCTCCCGAAGATAGTACAGCTCATCACCGCCGTTCTGGATGAAGTTTTCCACAACCTCCATTTTCTCTCGATCAATGCGAGCGGCTCGTAATGCCTTTAAGAGAGTGGGAATGTCTGTGATGTCCCTCTTCTCCATTGCTTCGAGATCGCTCTGGTCTGCATTTAACCTGACGAGGCTTCCGCCATCTCTCGTCGACGAGTGTCTTGAATGCGTTCGCATCTGCATCGAGTGAATTGTAAAATAGTCCTCATTTAGCCTATGACTTTCCTGGACCTTGTAGCCTAAGCCTTTCTTGACCCGTTTCCTAATCCATGCTCTTCTTCTTACGAAGTTGTTTAAACAGCCTGGCAGATGCCAACTAAACTGCTTCGCGAATGCAAAGGAATATTCCCAACCATCCTCATCCACGCCGTCATCATGATTGATCCTCCAATCTTGCCACTGCCACTCCCAGGTGGGATCTGGTACTTGGTGGTTGTAAATATTTGTGAACGAGGGCTTCCCATAGATTGTCGTCCACTCTGGAGGATCAAGATTTCCCAAGGCTTTTGCAGAAAAATAGGAAATGCCGCAGAGAAACAAACCTCGCTGATTCTCATACAAGATATCTATACAGGACTCAGGTTCTGCTCTTCGACGACCTCGATCTTCTTCAGTTGAATCGTCAGCTTCTGTTCCCTGAACGTCATCCTCGCCGGTATTAAGCTCCCCAGTTCCTTGAAATACAGGGTCATCCAAGTGCCTGTCTTGGTACTTGTTGTATTTCCGCCGAGTGAGCTCTTTTCGTAAGCTGTCGCGTTTATGCAAAGGGGCGTCGCTCAGCCTTCGTGACGAGGAATCCGAGGTGGCCCCTGGAGTAAGAGGCCTGCTGTCTCCAGCCGACTGGCTTCGTGAGAGAGCTGTGTCGACGAGGACAATCTCATGGTCGTAATCGCTGGGCTTGAGCGGTTCTGCGCGTCGATGTTGTGAAGGAAGATACGACATTGCTCATGAGCAAGGGACTGACATCAACCTCATCTCCACAGTGGGGAAGAATCCCTGCAAGCAAATCAATATGAACTCATAGACGTAGACCCGGTTCAGCACGTAAGAAATGTTCTTCCTCCAGCTGCGTCTTGAATAAGGATAGTGAGCAAATAATGGGCAATGTTCATGGGTTACTGCTCAAAACAAACATGGTGCTCTAACGAATCCACATTACCCACGAGCCATTGCGAAGAGCTAGCATCAGTTGCGCCGGCTGCGAGCTATGACGCGGGCTGCGAGTGCTCCGAGCAGATGTGGCGCACGCCCGAACACTAGACCTGCAAAGCGAAGAAAGAACGACCTTGGGCTGCACGTGAATGAGGATCAACTGCCAGGGCATTTCCAGCCCTCTCGCTCTGGGGCGCGACGTCATCGAATTGAGAGCTACCTAGGTAAGGTATGGATGTGAATGACAATGTGATTGGCAGTAGCTTCGATGCCGCAGAAATCGCATGTCCCCTCCAACGACCTATTTCTTCTTGATTTCTCTCCCTCTCCTTTCCAATACCATAAGTACTTAGTCTTTCACATCCCATTCACAATTCATCCAGACCAATCTCTTTCCATCATCCCAATCTAGTCCATCTCGTCTCCTCAAATCACAACAATGGCTCAACCAAAGTCCCGTCTTCCACTTTTCCTCGGCCTCGGAGCTGCTACTGGTGTTGGCTACTACCTTTATACCGCTGGAGGAAACCCAAAAGTCGCTGAGAAGCAATTCGAGAGTAAGTTGGAGCCCATGCGCTCGGCTTGAGAGAAAGCTCGTACTAATTCGGCGCAATAGGCGATGTCGCTGCAGCTTCTGCGAAGGTGAAGAGCGAGATGCCAGGAAGGACAACTGAGGCTCGGAAAGACGCAGAGAAGTGGGGAAACGAAGCTGGAGCAAAGCTTGATTCAGCTGTATGTCTTTCTCTTGATGTTTCTCTCTTTTGATACGATTGCAATCTCCCTTTTTTATGGCGAATCGTTTGCTGACTTTACCCCGCAATTTCAGACTGAGAAGGCCAAGGCAGAACTAGCAAAGGCGGAGGGCAAGTTTGAGCAGTACCGTCAAGACATCGGCAAAGAGACCATGAACAAAATTGATGCTGCTGATCGCAAGGTCGAGGAGGGGGCTGCTAAGGCGAAGAGTGGCATTTCTTCGTGGTTTGGTGGAAAGTAAATAATGATGCATCGGAATTATGCGGCGAACTGGTGATTAAGGCTTTATATGGTGGACATGATCCCTACTAATGACACAATGGAATTGTAACATCAAATAAACATCTTTACTCAATCGGAACTTGGATCGTGTCGACCCTGAATCAGGTATCGTAGACAAGCTTCGTCATCGTTTCTCGTGTACTACCAGCAAGCTACCGTAACTAAGTCGGTCTTCCTATCCACCTCCACTTCTTTCCCAAAGTTTTTACGTTTTAATTCAACCATTATAGTATTACTGCAGTGGACATTTTCATATAGGTATGGAATTTGAGACTGCTCCACTCCAGTCCGCAGGTGCACCAAGCATTCTGCAGCATGTCAGCTACATCTTCCAGGAGGCTGTTAGAATCAATCACACTGCAGAGAAGTACTTACTTCTTGCCGGTTTCCGTCGCACAGCAGCCACAGAAGAGAGAGGCAGGCCAGCAAACGACCTGTCAATGAGCATTAGTGATCGCTTCTTAAACATGCATAGGGAAAGCACCCATACAGCTGCAATAATGGCTACGCCGAAGCCAATCGTGGGGCCAACAACTTTGCAGTGGCATGGATTCTGATCTGTCCCGCATTGGAAGCAGATGAATGGTATGGGGAGACCGAGACAATCCATGGTGTTGCCTCTGACAAATGTGAAGGCGAAGAAGCTGAAAAGAGCAAGAATTCAAACCAAAGACGCGCTGGCAGTGGGGGAAGTTCAACCTTAGGATATGGAAAAGACGAAAGAGACAGAAAGGAGTGATACCTCAACTAGAGACCGAGTCTGCATTTGTGTGACGTAGCTGTAATTCGCACATCACTTGTTCCTGATTTGATTGTCTGGGATGGTTCCCAAAACCGACATCAGACACGGCGCTTGCCTCGTGTATCAATCTCTGCTGACATCCCAAGACCAGCAAATATCTGTGATATTCAGAGTGGATTGAGGACATAGAGAAATGCTGCTAGTTGCGGAAGTGCATCTTCATGAATAGCTCACGCCAAACTTAAATCCCTTTCCCAGCGCTGTACGTTTCAAGCCGAGCCAATCCAGTGAAATGCTGCGACTCACACGGCCGGTGATTGGCAGAGCGCTGTATAGTCCGACGACTCTCGCTAGGTCGTTTTTGCTACTGTCGCTCTGTAGTTCGCGGTGCAGTTGGAGTTCGAGCTGGGCTACAGTGGAAAGCGGCTACTGGGCTGGACCTGGCGTGGCACGGCCGGGCCCCTATCAAAAAATTTGCTTGGGGGGACTTTAGATTCCGGGAAGTCGCGCGGGGCCCGCTTGCCTGATTCTCTGAGGTCAGGTCAGCGTTCCATACCTTCCTCAACAGTGACACAACTCTACTCAAGCCTCCGGACGCTTTTGTGGCCCACGGGGAGTGACTGGCCATTGGCTCACATTCCCATGAGATAACAAATCACTTTAAATACCGATGAAAACAATCCTTCCGGGGGGGATGCAGGAGGGAAGTCAATCTGTCACGTGTTGGCGCTAGTACGTTGAAGCGGCCGAAGATAAAGATTGCGACGATCTTGAAGATGGCATATCCACGCCCTCAAGATTTCACTTTTCACGACGAAGAAACGCCGCCGGTGGAGGAGCTGTCACTGCTAAGAGCGACAGCGATGACTTCACCGCATGCCGCTACGACTGATGTCGTCGCTGCCATGGCCACGACTGAAATCAACGACACTTCACAACCCCGAGAAGAGAATCAACTTCCAGCGGTGAATGCCGAGCACGCCGCTCCGAAGATGGAGCAGGAGCAGAAAGACGAGATGGTGCTTGCTAGCATACCCACCGCAGAGGAAGAAGTAGGTCAGCGGTCTGCAGATGAGCCTGCTATGAATGCGCCTATTCAGAATCAAGACATCAGTGTCCCCATGGAAGCTTCAATTCCTGACGGCGCAAACCTGATTCAGGATGTACAGTCTGGTTTTCCGACGAACGACGTTGAACAGATGGCTATGAATACGCTGTATGGATTACAAATGCAAGGAGTGCAATCGATGTTCTTTGATCAACCACTCAACCTACCACCAGTCACCTTAGACAGTTTGCCAACTCTCCCCATGGCTATGAACGACTCTCTTTCGGACCCGTACCTAGATCCTTCGCCATACCTCGCCGATGTCGATGATACACGGATCTCAGCCTACGCGAAGCTCGAATTCGACGACGGAGAGTTCTACATGAACACCTTCTCGGTCATCCTCGGACGCGACCTTGCCGCCGCACGCGCTGCTTTGCGCCGTGATAACGAAGAGGCAAAAAGACAAATGGAGGAAGAGATGATGGCGGCTGAACCCAAAACCCCGGTACGGATCAAGCGCGAAGGGAGTAGATACACCAAGTCGGTAGTCAGCGAGAGTGGAGGTATTTTAAGAGATGGGGACGATTCCGATAGCGATGAACGAGCACGTAGGAAAGAGCGAAAGAGTCGGAAAGCCAGCAAGAGGTCGAAGAGCACTGGGTCTTCATCAATACAAAAGTCGAGGAGGAACTCTCTGGCTATGCCTGCTGGCCGTATAACCTACCAACCCCAAGCCTTACCTAGACGGGTAGCTCCCGAGACGTCTGGAGCAGTACCGGTAGACCCTGCCTCACTACGTCCTTCCCCATATGATTGTCCCTTGGTCCCTATCCATCCTCCTGTGACGACTCCCCACAGCGGATATAAAGCTATTTCTAGGCAACATGTCAAGATTGCGTTCAACGTAAAGAAGCATCTCTTCGAGGCTATCATCATTGGACGAAACGGGGCTTTCGTTGACGATGTCTTTTGCTATCATAACGACACAATACCGCTGAAGAGTGGCAGCAAATTACAGATTGGAGGAGTGGTTGTGAGATTTGTCCTGCCCGATATCGCTGTTGGGGAGACAGGTGCAGAGCGAAAGCCTGCTGCTGAGGATCATGTGGTTGCAGACCGCTATTCAGAAGGTGGAAAGGAAATGAGTTTTGATTTCGAAGAGACACCACGACTTGGAGCGCAAACTGCGGACACTAGTGAGGACGCATCAGATCGGGAAGACAACGAGCAGAGAGCAGTTGCGCGTGGTGAACAAGATGAAGAAGAACAGGAAGACGACGAGGACGAGGACGGTGAAGGTTATGACCATGATGAAGATGCCGATGCCGAAGGAGAAGACGAATTTGAGTCTAATCATTACAGCCTCACCCGCAGCGTTGAGTACGAAGAAGATGATGCAGCAGATGAGGATGCTCGGAAGCTGGACCCTTTGCTTGATGCCACTAGACCTCAGAAGAAGCGTGGCCCAGGGAGACCTCCTAAGAACGGCATTATGTCCAAGCGTGAGCAGCAGTTGGCCAAGAAAGAGGCTTTGGCACGCGAACAGGCAATGAAGACTGTCTCACAACCGTCAGAACCTGGACAAGAAAGAAGAGAGGTGAGGGAAGGAGAAGAGGTTAGGCTAGGCAAGGACGGGAAGCCAAAGAATAAAGTCGGTCGCCCTCGCAAGCATCCCAGACCAGACACACCACCTATCAAGACGGAGAAGCGTAAATACACGAAGCGGAAACCAAAGGACCCCGCAGATCCTAATGCTAAGCCAGAGGACGGGGATGAGAAGAAGGCCAAGAAAGAAAAGCCTCCAAAGCCACCTCGTTCACCGTCGCCGACATTCAACGAAGCGGATTTAACCCCAGAGCAGCTTGCCAAACCTCAGGCGAATTATGTTACGCTCATATATGAAGCACTATCAAATTCCCCTGCAGGACAAATGTCCCTTCCCCAAATTTACAGAGCAATTATGCGGAAATATCCTTTCTTCGTACTCAAGTGTAATACCAATGGATGGCAAAGTAGTGTTCGCCACAATTTATCGCAGCACGACGCCTTTCGGAAGGTGGAACGAGATGGAAAGGGTTGGATGTGGGCGATTGTCGAAGGTGTACCAGTCGAGAAGGAAAAGAAGCGTAGGAGTCCGCCGCCTCCAGCACCTCACCACTACCCACAACAGATCTACTCAGGTCCACCTCCACCCGGTTATATGTATCCTCCAGGTATGATGCCACCGCCCGGGTATCCTATGCATCATATGCCTCCGCACTATCAACATGGACAACAACCGCCGCCTGGCTACATGGCTGCACCTCCTCATATGAATGGGTATCCGCCGCCACCTCCCAGTGCGCAGCCTCCCATGAACGGGCAACCCCCCGCTGGTTTCACTGCGCCACTGCCAGCTCAAATAGGTGTCGTAGCTGCTGCTGCAAGCGCTCCAAAGGGAACGTACAGCTCACCGTATGCTCCAAAACCTCCCCCGTCAGCTGCCTCACCCCAGCACCCCAATCAACAACCAAGCCAGCAGCCGCAAGCCCAGGTGCAACAGTCGCCCCATCAACAACAAACTTCACAGTCTCAACCTCAGGCTCAAGGTCAAACTCAGACTCAGACCTCGCCCCAACAAGGCGCCGCAGCTCCTCAAACTCAGCAGCAACAGCAGCTAACAGGAAACCAACCTCCCTCCCAAGGGTCACCATCCCAGCCAGTACCTGCTACAGCACAGGGACCAAATCATAAATCTACTACAAATGTCCAGCAACAGCAACAGCATCTGCAACAGCCAACACCACCCCCTATCTCTATACCTGTTTCTAACACCGGTCCTCCTCAAATGAGTGAGACTGTGATGCGAGTAATCAACACTTTCAAAGAGAACTTGGTTAATGCACTCAAAGAGACTTCAGATAATGCGGAGGCGGTTGTGGATTCGGCTGTCGACCGTGTATTAGGAGTCACCTCACAAAGTACTGTTCCGGGAAATCCACACGAAGGACCGATTATGGTCGCGCTCAGTAATATGCTCAGCCAACTTCCCGGTACTGGTATCAAACCAATGCAACTTCCAGAGCTGTCAGTCCAGGCTCAACAGCAGCAAAATGCAAACCAGGCAGATAATGGGTCTACGCATGCACCGCTACAATCATCACCCAGATCAATTGGCGCCGAAAAGAATGGTCCCGTGGTTGCACGTCCATCATTTGCAGGTCAAGGTCAAAATCGACCATCAGTCCCCCGGCCACCCATGATGACACCTGGAATGAAGCGAACAGAGTCAGCAAGTCCTGCTCCACCACGACCAAGCACAGCATCATCAGCCTCGCCAGCACCGCAGAGTACGGTCAATGGAGCTAGTACATCAGTGCCCAACGCCACTGCTACTTCCACCGAGACAACACAAATTGCAGGTCAGAAGCGACCCTTGGATGATGCAGATGACATGAGAGAGTTCAAACGCCTTTCCACATCTGGACCACCACAAGTCAAGACCTGAGGAGGCCTCAAAATTGGAGAATAGAGGTATGATAACGAGGTGGGGGCTTTATCGGAGTTTTGGGGATCACTTGAAGCATTCAAAAGAAGACTATGGGAGGTAACTATTGTTATTAGCTTACCTGTCCATGGTGAATACTTCATTATCGGCGTTACGTTTCCTATGTTTCAGCACGAAAGATGATATCCCACCAGTGGTTGATTGCTTCACAGTTCATTCCATGCGCACACGAATACGGGAAGGAAGGGGAAATGTTCATCATGTTGATGGTCACAACAAGTGCTAGGACTTTATTCTACTGTTTGTGGCGACGGTACACGCTTTGCTTTACTTTATCTTGCTCTTGCGCCTGAGTTGGCAGCATTGTCGGAAGTATAATAAAGCTAGTCCTCTATAATAAACAAACATGGTACATAAATTTCAACCGAACCGTGACTTTACCTCGTCTTTGATGTTTTTGATGTAGCGTTGGCTTGCTAGCTTGGGCTCATGTGCGGATTTGCCTACGTCGCTACAATTCTAAGGTAATTTGAACAGTCTACATGAAGCTTGAAATTCACCCTGTTGAACTTCTTCGACTCGCTGTATTTGAAATGACAAGTGAGTGAGCAGCGTATAAGATAATCATATATATTGTTTGTGCGAGCTTATTTGCTTGTTCCAGGGCATCACAGACCAAGCAGGAAGTTCGCAGTGTGGCATACGGCAGCGTTTCTATTTGGAGTACCCAACAGACAGTATCGTATGCTTGCTGATAAGTATGAAATCAACTTCAGCCAGCCAGCCAGCATCTGAGAGCCCCCGAAAGAAACATTGCGATGACAGGAGAATGCAAGCTCTCATATGTATAAGCGGCCAAAGAGTTGCAGGTAGGGCTGCCACCCACGCAGGCTATGCAAGACTAAAGAAAGAGCAGAATAGAGAACTTGATAATGAAAAGCCAGAAATCCCAAGCCGAATCCGTTGCGCCATGCAAGAAGTTATGCCCATTCCATGCCAGTCTCAAAGAAAGCCCATTTACTTTCATTCCGTTTCCGTTTGCCTTTCTCTCCAATTTGCCATTACCCATGCATTCATCAGTCCATCCACTTACCTTCCTATCAATCCACCCGTCAATCATTTAAACCCTTCATCATCTCGAGTACGTATACTCCACATCATGCTTCCTTGTCTTTTATGACAACTTCATTTCCCCGCTTGGCTGTCTCATTGTTCTTCGCCGAGAGCTGACTTGAGGTGTCGAGCTCGATGGTGATGCAGCCGATTTTGATTGACTTCGTAGCCTGACTCCGTTTTCCTTTCTGTTCGACGAAGGAACGGAAGGAGGCGATTCGTCTCTTAACGTAGGCGTTGCCATCGATGATTTAGATGCCCTCAACATTGATGTCCGCGGTAGTCGACTCTTCCCTAACGAGGAGCCATTCGTGCTATCTACACTCGTTCTCCGTGTAAGTATTGGCCCCTCTCGGCTTACTGGTCTTTCTCGGCTGCCTGGCCTGTACAACAGGGATTCCGCGCTACTCCTCGCGCTGTGTCCTGGACCATCTCGACTGCGTGGTCGATATAGTGCAGCCTCGTTTCCGTATCCGAGAATCGGCAGGGCAGCGTTGCGTCGCGGAGTAACACTGCCATCAATAAACGCTGATGCTTGTGACATCCTGCCTCCATGGGTCGGGGTGAGAGGTGTGTTGTGCAACGAAGGTGGTGTATAGGAGCTTTGTCGCCGGGCCATGCCCTGTCTGGATCGTCCGCTATTCCCACCTTCCTGCTCTTTTTTAAGTCTCGACTTAACAAGCTCACTTGCCATGTTCCGAACCAGGACAGCATTGTCATTTTCTACCAAGCCTTCAATGGCGCCGAAGAGACGATGACTCCTCAACCCATCTGTCTCGTTCTCGCTTGGGTCGCAGATATTACGAACGATACGCAGAAGATTCAACCGGACTACAGCCTTCTTATGGTTGAGCTTCTGAAGGATACCGGTGAACAGGTCAGCTCGCGCAAGAGATACTGCCACAGGCGAGCTCAGTCGTAAAAGCTTTTGGAGTGGCTCCAACAGATTGTAATCGAAAGAACTAGCTTTCGGTGTGTTGAAACATCTAACAATCGCCTCTATGAAGTTTCCTTCCAAGAGAGATTTCTCGACTCTAGCCGTCTCTTCTTGCAGCCTGAAAGCAGTTAACAACCGTACTCTTCCAGGAACCTTGAGTAACATACCATACAAAAATAGCATCAAGAGCAGTGACCTGCCAATATTGATCCTCAAGTAGGGATACGTAGAACTGCAGGCCCTTGTTCTGCCACAGATACTTCCTTGCAATCTTACCAGAGTGTGCCATATCGCAAAGGATTGGAAGTGCAAATTCCTTAGGTGGCCGTTTCGTCTTCATGATTCTTTGCAGCAGTGGTATGACTCCATTTACTGCAGCATCTTCCTGCCTGGCCTTGCTCAGTCGGCAAAGGTTGTACATAGTATTCAGAACCTGATTAGAAATTTCGCGAAAGTGTGCTGGTGCCTTCTTCATGCTAGCACTCAGAAGGTCAATCAAAAGCTCGATAGCATTTGCACTGTGTAAAGACTCTAATGTTGTCGACAACATTGACAAATTCTTGATAAACTTGAGCATTGTGATCTGGTGTGCCGGAGTCATTCGTCGAAGATCCTTCAAGACGCCTAAAGGAGTTAGCGAGAGCCAAGCTGGAAAAGCCATGTAGACTTACGTTTGAGAACGACTCGATCGGCCACTACTTCTTTCACGTAGTTTTCAGCCTGTGAGAACAGGTAAAATATATTCACTATTCTACCTTCGATAAGCTCCGATAACTCGTCATCTTCGTCAAGCACACGATCTAACACCAGAGCAAGTGGTGATAGGATCATGCTTCTAGAGAAAATACGACAGAAATCATTCTTTGGTGTGGGACCCTGTCAAGAATTAGTATAGCACTGGGACATATGGGATAACAATCACCTGAAGCTCGAACACATTCCATATACCATTCACACCAATGAGTACAAGATTTCTTGCCTCGTCATAGTCCTCGTCCAAGAATTCAACGAGTACATTCAGACCACCAGCACTAACGAACATTTGAAGTGTTAGTGTAGATGTCTGGTACATCTGGCGTACAAATGCGGCAGCTTCCATTCGAATCTCATTAGAATACTGCCTCGCAGCAAACTTTGTAATTATAGGAATACCACCAACGAAACATAAGTTCTCCTGAATTTCGACATCGTTCGAGATAATCTTCCTTGTTTAGCATGAGTTTACTATCTTCATTGTTCAGTACTCACCAAGTTCACCACTTTCAGAAGTTGCAAGATCATGCTTTGGCGGCTCTTTACAGTGCAAGGCTCTAGGATCTCAAGAATAGGGAGCATTCCATGGGCACTTATAATAAGGCTTTTTGCATCCTCAGATTCGTACAGAACATCAAGCTACTTTCGTTAGCAATTTTTCGCGCAGGGATATGGGCTTCCAAATGTGTACATACCAATTGCTCAGATAAATCCGACAGGACCTCTTCCGCCTGTGTTGTCTTCAGTGAGCTTACTAAACCCTCTACCAACATGCAAAGCCTGGCATGCTTGTCTCTGGCAATATTGGCCTGCAAGTCCATTTCATCGAACCCTTGCTCGATTGATGCAAAAGGATCATCCTCGTCATCCTCGTCACCCAACCAAGAATTGTTCGACAACTTGGAATGTAGCATAAGAGCACCATCCTCCGATTCTCGATCACTCTCATCTCGCTCAATAACAGTGGTCTCTTTTCCAAAGATGTCTGAGAAGTCCTCGTCGTCCTCATCCTCGGCATACCTCTGAATCTCAACAGAAGAACCTGTCCGGCGGACAGATGAGTCTGGATAGTCAGCATTTGGCGCCAAGCTTGATCTTCGCATGCTGCCGTTCAGAATTGGCGACTGCGCGGGTTTCGTTACGCTAGTCAAGTCTGATGGGTGAAATAGCTTGGGCGAAAGAGCGTCGTCCTATTTAAATAATGTTAGTTTTGGGGTATCATAGACCAGCTGACATCTGGTAATGAAAAACGCACCTTGATGATATCTAGTCTGCGATCAAAGACATTGTCGTTATCAATGAACAGATCAGAATAATCGTCGATCGACTGCTCTGTGTACATGAGCGCAGGCCTGGACGGAAGCACAAACTTAGATTCAGCCTGGGGCTTGACAAGTGATCTAGGTCGCAAAGGAGGATTCGAGGATAATTTCCTAGGCTGGGTTTTGGGCGCAACTCCTGGCTTCAAATCATTGGCAACTGCAGGTTTCATGCGATATGGCCGAATTGTCTCAAGTTCGTGCGTGTCTGCTTCGGCAGATCTCTGAGGTCCTTTGATAGTAATGAGATCACCCTCAAAGTTGTCGTCCCAATTCTCACTATCATCGTTTGCAGATTCGAAAGATGCAAAAGCTTTCAACTTGTCTGAAGAAAGAAGCCCTCCAAAATTATCATGGGGTTTCAGATGTGGCAGTTGAAGAGCACTCGGAGATATTGAGGTTGCAAAATCATCATCCCAGTTGTCATTGCCTGTGGATTTTAGCGAAGACCTCAAGAAATAATTGGTAAGCTTACCTATGTTTTCAGGGGAGCTGAAAGCGTCCGCATGGCTCTTTGGTTTTGCTAAAGAGAGTGGTCCCTTAGCAGGAGTTACCAAGCCGCCGCCTTGGGAATCTGTCTGCGAACTGTGTGAGCTGCGCAGCCCGCCATCTCTCCGTGACGGCATAGGACTTGCGACGGTTGATCTGGTAGAAACGCGGAGTGAGGTATTGGGTGATTTCAATGCTTCATTCCACTGCTTCACCTCTTCAACCGCCTCGTTGAAGTTCGCTGGGGGCTTTGCAACTGGAGCATCCGTACGACGAGAGCCGACAATCCAGGCGTGTTTCAAGAGCTTTTTGGCAGATACTCTCAAATTTGGATCTTTCTGGAAACATTGCATGAGAAAATCACGCGCAGCCTGTCTCTTAAGGTTAACATTTTTTCTTGCACCAAAGAAAAGACTCCTTACAGGTGACACTCCCTCAGGAAGCGGAGGGTGATCATCGTTGACAATCGCGAACAACGCAGGCATAGGGGCTAGCTTGTGGTATGGCGGTTTTCCTTCCAGCAGCTCGATCACTGTGCAGCCCAGACTCCAGATATCAGAAGCTGGGGTTGCTCCGGAGAGCTGTATAATTTCTGGCGCCATCCAATAAGGAGTGCCCACAACTTGCGCCTCCTTGTCGGCGCCGGCCAGAGTGCTTGTGGAAACACCAAAGTCTGCCAGCTTAACTTTGCCATCTTTGGTAGTAAGAATGTTGGCTCCTTTGATATCTCTATGGATGACACCCTGTTCGTGAAGATATAAAAGTCCTTGAAGAATCTGTGCCATATACACCCCAACAAGGTTCTCGGGAAACTTGCCGTAGCTCTTACATATCGAATGAAGTGATCCGTTTTCGCAATACCTGCAGGACTTAGTCAGATGGAGGCATGTGTGAAAGGTGAGACCTACTCTAGAATGATATTGAGACAATCTGAGCTCTTCACAAACCCTAGGTATTTGACAATATTGTCGTGCTACAATGTCTCAGCAGGTGTTCTCCGAGCTATCATATGTCACTACTCACATTCAGGTTCTTGAGCAAGTCGATTTCCGCCTGTAACGATGTCAGCCCCAGCTGTGGGAATTGCCAAATCCATCCTCACCTCTATCATCCGTAATTCGCTCTTGGGAAGGTCACCAAGCTTGATCTGCTTCACAGCTACAGCTTCTCCTGTTCCCCAATTGAAAGCTTTGTATACGGAACCAAACGCCCCCTTTCCTAAGCATTCACCTAAACGCTATCCCAGCATAAGCAATTATACCAGACCAGAAGGTAAAATCATACATAGTCTTTCAACCCCGGATCCTGCAACGCTTTCTCCTTGGCAAGACCGCTATCCTTCCTGGGTGTGCCGGGCGTCCTCTCCACCCTTCCGTGGCCATTGCCAGTAGTCGGTCTGCTGTTCGGCCGTTCAGAGGACGTAGGAGTATAGGAGACCATGGCCAGGACCAATGTGCGTCACTGCTGCAGGCCGAGGGGAAGGTCTGAGTGGGCGGAGAGGAGAGGTCGAATATCGCTCTGGCTGATAGACCATTTCATCCAAAATCGCGTGGAGACTCTGCCTTGTTTCACGTCCGCAGTGTCGTGGGGTTTGAGTCGAACTACTGAGGCCCAGGGACGGTATATCGCTGCGCCTTGGCCGCGGGGAGCACACGAAGCTGGCAGCTGTAGAGGACTGTCGCGGAGTGCGTCTTAGAAGATGCTCGCTGTGGAAGATGCAGGCGACGGTAACAATGCCGCATAGTATGATGTAGGATTTTACAGCGGCACCAATGTCCCATAAAAAAGTTAGTAGTACGTCAATGGGAAATGAATGTACCAAAATGGCAAACAGTCATGGATCAGTGAGCGACCTGCATGTAAGGCTGAGAGATCGGAACGGGAGTTCTTCATTGGGCAGGAATCACAATTCAATCGATTAATTACAATTTCTGATTGGCCTGCGCTTGTTATTTTTCCTCCGTGCTCACTTCAGTGCACATACACTGGTCTAGACTTCTGGTGCCCATTTCATTTCACAGATCGATCTCGAAGGCGGCCGTAACAAGCCAGAGATAATTACAAGATTGTCACAATCTCCGTGCCTTACAACTCCACGGCATCCTATGGATTTCTACCAAACTTCAGAGCATTGGTACACGTAGAGGCACTTATCAACCTTAGCCGTGGATTAAGTGGACCTTTATCTTACGGTGTAGGTTTTCCGAAGAATGCCTTCCGTCTAAGGCGCCTAAAACCCTCCATTTCCGCCAGCAAGCTGATGTCTTGTGACAGGTCTTTGCACCTCCATGTTGTAGACAAGTAGAGAATTCACAAGGAAACAATGGGCAATGCTTGCTCTTCAATAAGGTAGACGTAATCTAATTTTCCTTCTACAAAGACTTCCTCTATTATACAAGGTGGTATCACAATCGCTAGCAAAGAAATCCTGTCCCTACTTTTGGGCGACTCAAGAGGACGGTTCCCGACGAACATTTCGAAGCCCTGCTTCAGCCCACCACTCATCGGGTATCTCGTCTCGTTCTGCGAGCCGCGAAATTATCCGGTGCATTCCTCCCAGATGTTCTGTATCTCTCCCCTCCGTACGCCGTGCAATTCGATTTGCGCGCGCCGTGATATCAGCGTAGGTCCTGAAAAATCCATCCCCTCTAAATCTCCTTCCAGAGTCCACCATGTCATCAATATCTCCCGTTTCGGCATCCCAGTCATCCATGTCGGAGTCGGATTCTGGTCCATCGCAGTCGTTGTTGGCAGGATCCTCCTCTGTCCTTGCCACACTCGTCATGGACGAGGTCATTGATTGTGGAAGAGAATTTGACGATGACGCTGCCGCTGCTGCTGAAGAGGCAAAGGATGACCCCGCGCTTGGTAGCTGTAGGTCAGGCGTGATGTTGGCCAACAGAGTATCCCATGTGACGTCTTGTTCTGGATACACAGGACTGACACTTCTTTCGCGGTCACCAAGTCCATCTAAACGAGCTTGGGCTGCCTGGCGACGTGCCCTTTCGTTCATGGCAGCCGCCACTCTATATCTAACCCTCGAGGCCGTCTGCAAGAAAGTTAGTTTAAGTAACCTTTAGTGAGCTGCTTGCCATGGGGATTTCATCTCAATGAAGCAGTATACGGAAGTTCTTGGCTTACATTATTCTGGCGGTCGCCAGTCCACTGGGAGTCGCGGTGCGACTCAAATTCATCCATATCATAATCTCGATGGCGCGCGAGCGGACGATCTGAGTTAGGACGAGTGGGTAGTAGAGGAATTCCTTCCCCAGCTCGAGACTCTCCTCGTGACTCGGCATCAATCGAAATGCGATCATTGTCCGTATAAGGTGGTGTGGGTGCTGCATGCCGTCGGGCCGTTCTCAGTGTCCGTCTGATAGTATATAACTGGTCAATCTCCCTTTGGCGCTCGTCGAGTCTGCTTGCAAAATCTCGCGATTCCGGTACTGGGGGCATCAGAGGTCCATCTGGTTCTCCAGGCAGATTCTGTCGTTCAAAACTCAGGCGAGCATCGCGGCGAGCGCGTTCTTCCTGTTGCAGACGACGTGCATGAACCAGAGTAGACAGTATCCCATCTTCAGCCAATGGCGGTGTCCGCGATGGCCTATCAAGGTGATAGTCTGCATAGCCCCTCAGAGGCTCGCTCATTTCTGGCGGCGATCGGGTGGACAATCTTGAGGTTCCCCAGTCGTCTTGTGCCGGAAGCTCACTGTCAAACATCTGAAGCGCGCGTCGCCTCCGGTGATCAGCCAACAGCCGCGCATGAGGCCCTCGAATTGTCCGCGTTCTTCGTATGGATGTTCGTGCCGGTGATGCGACTGGCTCTTTAGCCTTAGCAGGAACCTCAGGTTCAATGGGCGTGATGAACAGCCTAAGGGATAAGGTCAGTAGCGATCACCAGGGCGAGGGGGTAGTTTGATCTTACGGCAGGCCCATCTTGCACGATTGGCGACAAGGGCGAAATCAAAAAGAGTGGAGATGTTCGCGAGGGGTTTCTGCGACTTCAACGAGGGCTTTCGCGATGATTTTGGGGATGTTATGTATTTTCGAGATGAGGTTCTGATGTTGGTATTTTTGCATGCGGCTGGGTCTTTGGTTTCGCGATATGCAAATCGCTAGTTCCCCCGACTGACTGATGCACGAGATTCGGGGTTTTGCACCTGGCCAAATCCCTGTGTGTCCGACTTGGGCTTAGTCGACAAGCCTCAGCCTGCGGATCGATAGGCGATCGCATCTTCAAATCTCATCACGAAGCTGGTCCTTGCGTTTTTGAGGTACCTGCCCTAATTCTATTCTTGAGTCATATCTCCACACAACAACCTTCTTCGGACGAGAAGAATGACTCTTCGTACACAACAAGGCTGAGAGGAGGTTCCGTGGCCAATTGTCTGCCTGCGCCTGGAGTATGATTGAGCTCGGGTTGGCCCGCATCGGCCGACTTCTGAAATCCACGCCCCAGCCTTGGAAAATCATTCACGTTGCTGGCACCAATGGCAAGGGTTCAATATGTGCCTATCTCTCTGCGATGCTTCGCGCAGGTGGTATGAAGGCTGGTCGATACACATCTCCCCATTTGATCGACAGATGGGACTGTATCACAATCAATGAGCTGAGCGTGAAGCAGCCGGTCTTCGAGGCCGCGGAGAACCTCGTCTTAACACGAAACAAAGAGGATGATATCCAAGCTTCGGAGTTCGAACTTCTTACAGCTACCGCGGTCGAAGTGTTTACGCGCGAGAAAATCGAGATGGGTGTGATTGAGGTCGGGCTTGGTGGACGATTAGACGCAACGAACGCGCTCCAGAACAAAGCTGTCACCGTTATTTCCAAGATTGGCCTCGACCATCAATCGTTTCTAGGGAATACGATTGAAGAAATTGCGAGGGAGAAGGCGGGTATCATGAGGCCTGGCGTTCCGTGCGTCCTGGACGGAAGCAATTCATCTGAGGTACAAAAAGTTATACACGACTATGCAAAGGAGATTGGAACGGATGTCATCATGAGTTCTACAGACTCTTCATTCATGGACCAGTTATCTCGAGAAGACTTTGAGCCCCACCAGTGGGAGAACCTAGCTTGTGCGTACACAGCATTCCATCTGGCATACACAAAATTAGATTCCCCTCTGCATCGACTCCTTCCGGCTATTAAAGACTTAACATGGCCCGGCCGCCTTCAAAATATTAGTATTAGAGGAGTTACTGGCCGTCAGGAAGCTGTACTTTTAGACGGTGCCCATAATACACAATCAGCAGAGGCACTAGGCGCGTATGTCAATAGAAAACTGAGGCCAGGGGCGAGCAAGGTGACTTGGGTATTGGCAGCATCAAAGGGGAAGGAGCTTGATGGAATCCTGAAACCATTGCTGGAACCAGGGGACTGTGTAGCAGCAGTCCAATTCGGACCAGTCGACGGTATGCCGTGGGTGGAAGCCATGGAACCTCGGGATATCCTCTCAGCTGCCTCGAAAACTGGAGTTGGCGCGTCCCAGCTTTTCGACTCGGGGAGAGATCTTTCAGGGGCCCTACGCTGGGCTGTTGAAACTGCATCCGGAGGTCCAATAGTTGTTGCTGGCAGTCTTTACCTAGCCTCCGATACCTTGCGAATAATCAGGGACGCAGAAGCCGTGAAGAGCAAGTTGTTAGGCGAATAGGATGCTAATATAGACCACCTATCAATACTCTACTCAGATATGTTCATGTCTACTGTTATTTCCCCAATCCCTGTGCCTCTGGAGACCATTTTGTATCATCTTTACTTACAATCACCTCATCGACCGGCATCCTATCCCTCATAATTTCCTCCCCATTCACTAAATCGTTTTCATCGACTCTCTTCTCCGCCTCCTCAATCGAGCTCGCGATCCCCGCCTTAACATGTCTTGGAATCAACCTGCTCCTCGCAGTTTCCATATCAACCTCTACAAACCATTGCTCATCCATCAGCTCCGCCGCTTCCCGCCAAGGACTCTTTCTTAGTGAAAGATACAGCCCTTCGAACACTAAGATCCGCGTGGTCGGTTCAATGGGAATATCATTTTCCTTGGGATCTTTGACCGCATGGTCGAAACTGGGGGCATAGATGGTTTTGGCGTCTGGTGAGAGTGGTTGTCGACATGCTTGTACGAGTGCGAGATATGCAGAGCCATCGAAGGTAAACTCGGCGCCGCGCCGTTCGTGAGCATGTTTGGGGTTAGGCATTGCGGAGAGCTGGGCGCGTGAAAGATGGTATCCATCCTAAGTCGCCCTCTTGTCAGTTTCATGCTCAGATTCCACGATGGCTTCGGCTCAATCATGACAATGGCACCACTTACCATAGGTATCATACCTGCAATCGCAGGCTTACCAGGCGCTATCTCCGAATATAGTTCATTGAGACGGTTGGTCACGTTAGCTGCGAGAGTTGTCTTTCCTAATAGTCCCCGAAGGATAACATGTTGTTAGCCTCCAAGCCGGGTCTCAACCAAGCAGACATGACGGATGTATATCTCTCACCTGAACCTGGAATTCCAGAAACAGCTATAAGCAGTCTCTGCGTTGGCGGTAGAGTTTGAAATTTTGCTGTTGGCTCAATTCACTGTCAGATATAAGGAAGCTTTCTCTCGTCCAAAGCAAATGCCTGCAGTGGAGGATTTAGGAAGGTTCGTTCTTACACCACGTCTTCTCCACCAGTTTGTTTACTTGATCTTCCATCGTGTCCAATCCCACAATTGGTGCAAAATCAAAAGAACAAGATCGAGGAGAGTTCCCCTAAGTTATAGGCCTGTAACTCCCTGGTGCTCCCAAAGCATTCCGGAGCGCTGTGGCCCGCAACTTCCTCACCCCACTGCGGGGTCCTTGATGACCAAATCGCCAATCTCTTGTCCTCTGCGCAATCGCCGATAAGGGAATCCCTCCCAAAAAAGAAAAAAATAACCAGCCGCTGCTACTGCTGGGCCACTCGAATTCTTACTTTACAACAACCTCCCCAGACGCAATCAGGGCTGCAAATATTGCGTCACGCTTCGAGAGGACGGGTCCCAGCCAAGGACGAAAGGGAGGAAACGGGTGAGGCACGAAAGGATGGAGCAAGAAGAAGAAGAAAACGGCCTCTTCGCCATCGACCTGGGGTATTCGGATACCGAGTCCGCGACAGAAGGCACCGCGGCCACGACAAAGCACCCACGCGATTACCAATCCGAAGAGGATTTTCTACGCGTGAAGCAAGACTGGCGCGCGAGGGTAGAAGGACTTGGTTCTGTAAAACATCTCCCCTTCCCTGCTCATAACCCCCGGGGCTCCATCAGCCAACCATTGTCCCAGCACCCAGACATCGCGCTGACCAGAAACCACGGAATAGTTATACCAAGCGCACGAGAACCAACTGCCTGTCGATCAGCCGTCCAAGCCGCTCTCCCAGGCGCTGCTGCATGCGATTGAGGAGTTGTATTTTGAGAGGCGATATGAGGAGGCGGCGCGGTTTGCAGAGGAGGTATTGAAGGGGGATTTGGATGCGCCGTATAAGAGTATTGTCAAGGGCTATTTGGACCGGTGCTTGGGTAGGATCAACGAGGCGAATGGGTGTACCCCAGGAAGGTGAATCTAGGCCTTGTGATGGTGGGGGTTTGAAGTGAAGAGAGGCCAGAAGGTCAAGGACGGACAGGTCTCTGGGGACAAGAATTTCCGTGACTTGCTACTTTATCTTGGTGAGTGGTACAGTCTAATCAGCATTTGGGTCGATATCATGTAGAATGCTGCAAGCTGATAAATTCAGAGTTCAGTTTCATAATACCAAATCTCTTGAAGTAATTCCAATGATTGAGAACTATGCGCTTGTATTTCACAAGAAAACTAGTGATCAATCTGACAGAGAACAGAAGTGATCAAAGCACCGACAAGCGAATTACATGTGAAATTCTTCGCTGAATTCATGCAGAGAATGTCCAAATTTACAATTCTACAAGCGATTACTCTAAACTCTTCTTTCCCCACGGCTCTGTCGATCTATTTGTTCTTATGTCCCGTCCTGCTGCTGGGCTCTGTGCTGATTGCGGGCTTCATCTACGTATTAGGCCAAATCATAGTACAAAGGGCATGCATAAATGCAAAGCCAAAGCAGCTAGGGCTTCTATTGAACCCCTCCCGCGCTCTCTTGCGCTCTCTTGCGCTCTCTTTCACTTCAAATGACTCGCGATGGTGTGGTAAAGCAGTGATATAGTGCGACCCTTCCGTTGTATCCCAGAACGCCCGAAGCGGAATTTTGTATAGCCTTGTCCCAATGCTGAAAAGAAATCATGATCAAACGCTGTATAAAGAGGTCGCTGTACGTGAATGAAGAAAGAAGTGGCGAAAAGAATTCGTGAATGGGTCGTGTCGTTCGAAGTCTCTAGAAAGGTTATACCATTGCCATGGGCTTGTTGTTCTGCTCGCGCTGCTTCTCCTCTGAGAAGACTCTTCGGCTCATCTCAAGAACGCTCTCGAAACCTTCCTTGCCTTTCTTTGCATTCTCCGAAAATGCATTGACAGAGGCGTCCTCCACTGCATTCTTCAACTTCTGCCATCCACCGCACACCGCAGTAATCTTGGCGTCCTGAACAAATTGAGTTCGGCCGCCTGGCAATGGATGGTAGACAACGTTTTCTTGGACTTGGATGAGATTCGAGAAGGTCAAGTTTTGCGAGACCATAGTGACTTTCTTTGACACCGGGTCAACGTATGAAGTTTCGAATACATGCGACGTTTCGTTCCCTCCCATGAGTGCGTTGAGCCATTTTGGGGCGCTTTGCTTGCAAGTTATGAGACGTTCCGTTCGCAACTATGAAAGTCCCGTTAGCGCAATCCCATTTCTGCGCACAAGAAGGGAATAAACATACAATTCCGGTGTCGGGATCGACATATCGTGAAATCGTGTCGACGGCGATGACATGAGTAGACTTGTCGTTCCACGGGCAATACTTTCTCCAGTTTGCAGTCGATACCTCCTCCCACGAGTAGTCGAAGGCGCAAATGTTGGAGAAGACCTTCATTTTTGCTCGTGTGTGCTAGCTGGATCCCGGCGGTTGACTTTCCGTTGTCGCGTGTGGAAATCTTTTGCGTCGCGGTATACGGCTGAGATACTGTGGTATATGTTTGCGCGGAAGATTAGCTGATGCGCGGTGGTGGTGTATTAGGGATCGAAGGTTCTCGACGTCAGGATGCAGGAATTATGGAGAACGCTGGAGTTGAGGAATCTTTAATGGTGAAGGCATGGGACAGATCGGAAGGCTGGAAGGAGGGAACGGAGAAACCAAGGGGGCAAATCTTTAAGCCTTAGCGTTATGCCCCCATTAAGCCTTGAACGGCAAATCCGGTGGCCGAGATGCGTGCAGCATTATTGCGTGGGAAATGACGGGAACACCGGGACTTGCCAAAGACGCAGTTCTCATTCCGGCGATGACATCCCGTCTCGCTTCAGTTGTCTTCCAGGACGATCTTTGACAACGCGCACGCTCGTCCTGCTACAAGCAAGTTTCCGGGCTGTCTTCTCTCAAGCATCGCAAGCCCATGCGTCAGGCAAGCTGACTGTCACTCGCCTTTCTCTTGCTACCAGACCCAACCCTCAGGCGGGCACCAGGACTTGCTCTCTCCCTCATGGACCTCGGGACAGCGGCCCACGACACCTCCTCGCTGGTGTACGGGTTCGGGCTGCATAGACGCATATGAGATGGCGCACGAAAGTCCGGTAGGTCTTCAGCACCACTGCAGAGGTCTCACATCTGATGGGCCTCGGGAGACATCGAGGGGAGCGATGCGAAAATCCGGCCAAGAAATGGACCAACCAAGGATAGTCAGTAAATAAGTATGATATACCGATCATCCAGCACAGTCGTGTGGCGCCAACCGGTGCCCAGTCCGCATTCCCAGCGCCGGTCTGGGAAGACCAAACGGCCCAAAAGGCACCCCAAGACAGCAGCTCTCGTGGTTAATGATAGGGCTCTGATTTGCTCGCGCGGGGCGATAATGATGGCACGCTTCGTTTCCTGTTTTCTCTCCTTCCGCTGCCACTTCCACATCCAGCGGCAATCCCTTTCCTCCCTCCCCTGGACGACTGTCGCTACGGACCGGTGCTACGTACCACACCTCCCCAACTCAACTCCCCTCCCACGGCCACTGCACTGCGCGAGTGTGCTTCTGCTTTCTCTTCTGCTGCTGCTTCTAGCTCAGCTTCTGGCCCGGCATTGCTTTTTGACGTCCAACCTCCCCTGCGCCGTTGTTGCCTTTTTCCTTTCCCTTTTCCCTTTTCCCTTTTCCTTTCCGCCTCCTTTCCGTGTCCGCCTGCAAATTAACTCTGCTTTCATTCCTGATTGATCACACGCCTTCCCGTAACAGCCTTTCTGTCTTCGTCGCGGGACTCGGCCTCACGTATCTCCACCGAGATATAGTATCTCCCCGCCAGTTTCACCAGAATCAGCTCGGCTAGCCAATCACGCCGCTCGATTCCATCTCCTCCATAACAACGTCAACAAATCTTGACTTCTTCATCCATCATTGAACATCTGCAAAATGCCCGTTGAACTCAGAAAACGCAAGGCTGTTGAGCCAGCCCCTGCGCCAGCGCCGAAGAAGGAGAAGGCAACGAAGAAGAAGGGCCCAGTTGCAAAGGCCATTGAAAAGGTCAAGAAGACGGTAGCACCTGAGCCAGAGGAACCAGGGGCAGAGGAACCTAAGCCAGCAGAACCAAAGGGTATGTGATGATTCTTATATACAAGCCGGATTCTGGCCTCAAAGCCCCCTATTACGGACGATCCTTATTATACACCGTCATACCATCAGTCAGGGATACTTCCCCTTAAAGCATATACTGATTCTACAAAGTCGCCAAGACCAATGGAGCCACCAAGGTTGCCGTTGGAGCAACAATCGACCTCGAGGGCTTCGGTGGAGAGATTGAGACCAATGATGGTGTCAAGACTACACTCAAGAAGCTTGTTGATGAGAGTAAGGTCGGCGTCGTTCTGTTCACCTACCCAAAAGCCTCTACTCCAGGATGTAAGCAAACCTAGACTCGATATGACACGTATAGGCTGACCAATTCCTTTCAAGGCACAACTCAGGTCTGTCTGTTCAGAGATTCATATGAACCACTCACCGCAACCGGCTTCTCCATTTATGGTATGCTTGCAATCCCATTTTCCAGCACAACGTAGATAACGTGACTTATCCACTCCTTCATCACAGGTCTATCAAAAGACTCGACAAAAGCCAACACGACTTTCAAAACCAAGCAGAACCTGCCCTACCCACTTCTTTGCGATATGAAGGGTGATTTAATCTCAGCAATCGGACTCAAGAAAGCACCAAGCGGGACCACCCGAGGAGTTTTCGTCATTGACAAAAGCGGCAAGGTCCTCGCAGCTGAGCCTGGTGGACCTGCTGCTACGGTCGAAGTGGTGAAGAAGCTTGTCGCCGAGAGTCCAGCGGCTGAGGCCAAGCCTGAGGAGGTTGCTGCGCCAGAGCCTGAGAAGGTTGAAGAGAATGGTGCTAAGGAGAAGGAGGACGAGGAGAAGGCTGAGACCGCTGCCGAGGTTGCTGACACGGCCGAGAAGGTGGATGGTGCCGAAGAAGTCAAGCTAACTGCTTGAGAGCTGTAAAATGTACCTGGGTACGTTCGTGTATGCATGTGCAGATGCAGAATGAGCAGTTTGGAAAAGGAATGTCATGAGCGTGTAACGATATGTAAACAGGTTCCCTTTTGCATTATTTCAATCAAGCTCCTCTTGGAAACAAGGTCAATGACCTAAGATCGCAATTGAAAGCGATCTAAAATCTCTCGCTCTCGCTTTGAAATACTTTCTTCTTTGCGGCTGCTACATAGCGGCTCGTGGACTGGCCTGGCCTATTGTCCTTCTTGGACAGCCATTGCGGCATCGAAGGACGATTTCTAATGAATTCAACAACAGGGCTTACAAGCTTTCCGTTCCTTTCGTCATAGGGTTAGTCCCTCAGGGCAGATGATAACTAAAGTAAGTATCATCAGCGGTACGGGAGAAAGGAGGAATTCAGTCTTCCAGATGTCTCACGGAGACTTATTGCACCAAAAGTCAAAGAACCTTTTTTCCATGGGGATCATGGCGATATCGAGTCCACAATTCAGACCATGATCGATAGCAGTTTGGCAAAGGAACTTGTGAAATGACGGTCAATGTGTGTAACTAAGAGGAACGTGGGTTGGAATTGAATCAGCGCTTGGAGCTCAATGTTCGATGAGACCAAGACTGTTGGTGTGTATCAAAGCTGTAAACGATTCCTCGTGGAACGAGTGACAACAATTCGCAAAGAGTTTGAAATGGTGACAATCCACATGCTTGGATTCTTTTCGTATCTTGGACAATCTTCATCCTCTGACTGCAATGCACACAGCACAGTGAAGAACCCAGGATAGTATTTTGCCTTGTGCGCATCATCATATAAAAAAATGGAAAATGTGATCTCATTTGTCATTTATGTACAAGCTCTCGACTCGTCTACACCTACACATCTATGCGAATGTCCTGCATGGGTATCTACCGAAGAGGTCAGCCAAGTCTGGGAGGAAAACAAAGGTGTAAACAAAACTTACTCCTTGGGATATGACTGTTCCTCGGTCATCTCATACTTATCTCCAGCGGTCTTCATACCCCAATTCTGGCCACTGGGCAAAGGAGGCAGTCCATTCTCACCCAGCAAACCGACACCCTTCTCTTTCTCGAAGAACTTGGCCAACCCGCCCTTGCCTTCTTCCTCGACAGCCACCAACATCTTGCTGCCCTCCTCGCCAATCAATTCCTTCTTAGGCACCGCCTTGCTGCCCACACTCAACAAGCCCACCACGTCGCCCTGGCTCACGACCGAGGCGAGCGCGTACGAACGTCGTGAATCGCGCTTCCAGTACGGGTTGTCGGCAATGTCTCCAGCAGGGACCGTGACGGGGTCGATGAAGGAGAAGGGGTCGTTGGATCCTGGAGGTGGGTTGCGGAATTGCGGGTTGAGAGGTACGCCGTTGGATCGGGTTGGGTCAACAGCAAAGGTGCGGCGGATGCGCTCCCAGATGCCGGTGGATTGAACGGTGTATTTCTGCGCAGAGTATTCTGGTCAGCTAGGTTCGTAGGATCCAAGGACATCAGTGCCAGTGGGAGGCCGTGGGACTCGGGGCTCAAATGTACGGAAGGTAGAAGCTCAGCTTACCTTGTTCACGGCAATGACTCTTGGGAGAGATTGCGCAGCTTGGGCAGCTTTGACTGCTGTCTGTGAAGACATGGTGAGTCGATTGGTTTCCGCGTCGAGGGAAACAATTGACTCGCTGGAAATTGGGAGCTTGTCGGCAGCGTCGTTGCAGTTTCGAGAGGTTCGATCGGTCGGTCGTTGGCTTTTGGAGAGCCGCCTTTATCGAGTTCGCCTGCCGCTTTTGTCCATCGTCAAATATCTTTCTTTGGATTGGCTCTCCGCTCACTTCACCACTCGAAGGTACAGCAACACCTCATATCATCAATCATAACCACTCATTCGAGGGGAAAATTAGCAGTTTATCGCGTCGTTACACCTCTCTAGGATGGTCCCCCTCAAGCCTTCAAATCTGCTTCGGTAATATAGTTGGAAACATCACGATTTTGTGAGGAGTTTCAACTTTTGAGAATAATAATACTGGAATTTCTTGAATTTCTTTCATTGCGGATCTTTTGTTCTACCCTAGAAACGGTTCATCGTTGTAAGTGTGCCTATAGTTCTATACAACTCAGGTCCCAACTTCCGTTTTCTCAACTAGATATTATTCTTCGTCGTCATCCTCGATGACTTTCTTATTTTTGTTGAGTCGTAGCCTGATCTTGTTCGTTCTTGGCGTTGTGATCTCCGCCCAAAGTTCCTTATTCTTCTTGGTGAGAACAGATGGTAGGGCTAGTCTTAGGTCATCTTTTGTGAGGAACACATGGTCGGATCCAAGTTGGAGATACACGAGCTTCCTGGTTGCCTCCGGAATATGCGCACCAGTCAGAATACTAATCTGGGAGGTGAAATGCCGATGCATGTAGTAAACCAGCTGCATTTTAATGGCGTGCTTTTGCTTCTTCTCTGCCTCAATATAGTAAGGGTGAGAGGCAATACATCTGAAGATCTCCTGCCTGTTTCCTAGCTCGATTTCCTGCATGGTGCTGACAGCATCGTCGTACTAGGTAGTTTCGTTAGTGAAAGAATTTACGTTCGGGAAGGTAAATGGAGTTACAGTCATAGGGGCTGTCTCAGCAAGCTGAACAATGACCGCAAGTAACTTTCTGCTCTGACTGTTAGGGGCCAACTGCGGACTCTCAAACTCCAGCGCCTCCTGAGGTTTGGGGGCATAACAAGCTTTAACGACCTCACTCTCAGGGTCGCAACGTCGAATAATCTCCACGGCAGCCTTCCTATGCGATGGATCACAGAAGTAATCATCAACCGTCTCTTGCTCCCCATTTCGACCAATCCTGGCTACCATTCGCGTCTGAGAACCCATCTTCTCATCCCACAGTTTCTTCAGATGAAATGCCTCTACGAACATATACCTCCGCTCCAGCTCCTTGCGTACGGCGTTCTCAGCATTTTCTCTCATTCTGTTTTTCATTCCCTCCGTGATATTGGTGGTGACTTCATGCCGGAGCTGCTCCCGGATTTGGTGCTGCAGTGCGTCGTAGAGGGATTGCTCGAGCTCGAAATTGACCTCTCCGCGGTTCTGCTTTCGTACTTCCTGTTGGAACTCGGTGAATATCTCGTCATGTGGAGGGGGGTTGGCCTGATCATTGCTATTATCTTCCTTGGTATTGTCATCGGTAGTAGAGTCGTTGCATGCAGTGCTAAATATTAATGTCTTCTCTTCTCCATCTCTTTTGTTGGTTCTTACTCTCTTCTGTAACATGTGGTTAGCGCGAATCAACGAAGTAAATCGAAAAGCTCTTACAGAAGGTGAAAATAGCACGTCTTCGTGGGTTCTTTTGTTGAAACTCTGGTTAGCAGGCGGGGTAGTGATATGCGAATTATCGGGGTCGATAGCATCAGCGGTACGCTCTTCAATAGCAGTATCGGAAGCCATTGTAAAGATATTTGATTTTGAATGGTGATTCTAGTCGCTGTTGGAAGCTAGAGGTGAGCGTTATGGGATGAGAGAAGTGAAAACACTTGCAAGTTTGGAAGATGTGAAGGTGAATGACATTTCTCACTGAGAGTACGAGACAAGATCAATCGAGCTGAGGTGAGGAGATAGTATGTGGAAGAAGAATAAAGGAAGTTTAGTTGCTGAATTCAGAGCGACTTGCTTCCAAAGAATGCAAGACACTGATGTAGACTCAGAGTTGATAATCTACCGTTCTCATACCAACATTGGGGACCTTCGAGTATCAAACGTCAAGATCTCAACTCAGCTGCCTTTGCTGTTGCTCAAGTTGCAAGGTGGAGTATCTTTCACGATCGCTCATTATTCCTATATCACTCACGTACCTACAGCACATAACTAGATAGTACAATATATAAGATATTGGGGCTATATCCATTTGATGACACTTCAAATCTTCACCTATGTCGGAATACTAAGATGATGAAATTAAGATGTCTTGAGCATTTCAATGATTCAGGACATCAAAAACATCTCAGCTAGCTTTGGTAAGTATCAGAATATGAAGAGTAGCTTGTCTATATTCTGTCAAGCACTGATGCACAATACAGGAACGGACACGACTTTGCACTATGTTCCAGAATCCCGCAGTCCTCAAAGACTCATACACCTTCTGCAGAGGCACACAGCTACAAATAACTCCTCTCGTCTTGACTCAATTCCGACTATTCGACATCACTCGACATCAGACACGCCTTACATCCCCCCCCCAAAACAGCTCCCCAATTTCCCGATTTCCCCGATTTTCTAATTCCCCAGTGGTCGCGTTCCAACGCCAAAGGCTCTCACTGTGATTTTAACCAAGAGAGGACTATTTCCCCACATGACTGCAGACTCGATCGGCTACCAGCCTCTGCATAGTCGCAACAGCAGCGAAATAGGTACCGCAAGGCAGGAAGACTTGCACATATTAACGTGGGAACGTGGAGTAAATCGCTCAGTATGAGATATATACAATGCACTGTCTGCATAGGAAGTCGGCATAATTCGTATCGTATGAGAGCAAACACATCTTGATGATAGCCATGATATTGCAGTATTGAGGATTGAATGTTTAGAGCCAATTGTTAGAGACTCTAAAGATTTCTCACAGAGTCAATTAAAGTTCTTCCGACAATAGTTACATACACAGCTCAGACTGCGTACAGAGGGCCAGCCGCTGTCATGGCTGCGGCATCGATACGTAGAGATCCAAAAAGCACCTTCTCGGCAGATCTCAACCTCACGTCGCTTAACTTCTAACGCATCTCAGACTTTCGCAACTTAACGTACTACCTCGTCCGCACCCCTAAAGTTCTCGCCGCCTCCCCAATCGCGAAGAAATCCTGCTTGACGAGCAAGGAGATCATCTGGTCAAGAGAAAACCTGCGCCTTCCTGCACCCAAGGAGGAAGAAGATAATAAAAGGAGTCGAATGGATGAAGAACCATGTCTGATTATGTTGGATGCCCAGATGGCTGTCTCAACGCCAGGTACTGATTCTTCAGGGGAAAACACCTTATTTCAGGTCGATGAAGATTAGCCACACAGCCTAAAAGCTCTCACTGACCAATATTCTTGGTCTCAAGGACGATTCTTGCCGTACTCTCGAGCCACTATGGTGATCCTTACCATTTGCAATCCGAGACGAAGTCGTTCGCTGTATGGAGATACATCCCAACAGCCAGGGACCTGTGAAAGACAAACAGATAGTCAGAAAGATAGCCATCATGGACTACGATAATTATGTTTGAGCCGGATACAATCAAGAAACTTCGTCGTGGAAACCCAGTTAAGATGAAAATCACCCACGGCAATTTTCTACAATGGATAGTGAGAGGCTGCTGCAATCCAGCCATGCAAATATCCACATATATAGATTTGTTAAATAAGATTCCATACATGTGTTCTATGTACAATGTATCTCCCCGAAATACCTCTAAATGTCTTTAGTGCAGACAAGTCTCTAGATGACCATTCGCATACCACCATTTGCACAAACAACTTGTCCAGTACACCAAACACTATCGCCTGTGCAGAGCATACCAACAATACCGGCAATCTCATGGGTGTATGCTGGCCGACCGCCTGCTGCCTCAGCCCCAGCCTTTAAATCCTCATCATCCAAGTCTCGAATCGCACTGCTTGGAGTCTTCTTTATCCAAGGCTTCATATTTTCCTTGAATTGTTCTGTGGTACCACTTGATCGTTTGTTAGCACCACATTATTCCTTTAGACGTCGGTTATGACTTACTTCCACATATCCGTCTTCACAGGCCCAGGATTAATGCTATTAACGGTAGCGCGCTCGGCCAATTCTCTAGACCACGTCCTTGTCATCGCTTCCAAAGCTGCTTTGCTACCACCATAGATACTCTGGCCAATAAAGCCCTCAGAGGAACTCACACTGCTGATATTGACAATCCTCCCACTTCGATCCGTGGGTAGGTATTGAGTCGCAGCTTTCACCAACAACAGCGGGCCCAGGACATTAATTCTATAAGTCCATTCGTAGTTCTCGATCGTAGTCTCTTCTATGCTCTGGTTCTTGCTCACTCCAGCATTGTTGATCAGGATGTCAATTTGGAACTTGCCCGTCTTGGGGTGCGAGAAGTGGTTCTTAGTTGTGGCTATTAAGTGTTCTGGGCCCGCGGGTGAACCCATGTCTGCCTGGACTACGAAAGTAGGCACTCCATATTCTGAAGAGAGAGATTCCGAAAGCTCCTGTGTAGCTTTCTCCGACGTGTCTGAGGTGTAGTTCAGGACCAGAGACGCTCCTTTCGAAGCCAGGTTCTGAGCAATAGCAGCGCCAATGCCTACATATGGAATGGTCAATTATCATGCCGTTGAAGGTTGGAATATTGAGCATCTACCTCGAGACGCTCCGGTGACGATTGCAAGCTTCCCTTCCAGAGGTCTGTAGGACTGCGCTGCTCCAAGGTTTGTTGAGGCCATGCGCGTATGGGGGGGCCTGGCCGAATCACCCATGATGAAGAGGAGAAGCGGGGGTGGGGTTTGAGCTTGCAGTGAGACAGAAAATAAGGATGATGCAGTGCAAGGCAGGTTCAGTAGCGCAGAAAGGAAACAGCAGCCCAGATATGCGGCGAACGGGAGCAGATATGGTGTATGAGGATGGAAAGAGGGAAGTAGCGGAAAGGAGAAACGGAGGGAGGAGCAGCAAGTACAAATACAAGTACAAGCCCAAGCACGAGAGCAGCGGCAACCCCACCATCCTGATCGGGACCTCTTCTTAGGGGCATCCGAGAGTGAGCCTTGCCCCACGACACCCGCCGCTCCACCTTTCGCACAGGCGCACCAATCCCTAGCAGCTGCCGCTCGACTCGTGAATCGCCAAAAGCCTCACGGCAAAGCTCTCCTCCAGGTGCCTAGGCATAGCTGTGTGAAAATCCCCCACGTCACGTCCAACTCAACACCCGCGGTTCGCAATCTCAGCACGAGGAGCAAAGGCCGCCAACATGGACATCCGACTGCTGCGGCCCTCCGACATTCCACATGTGCAGCATGCCAACATCACGAATCTGCCCGAGAATTATTTTATGAAATATTACCTCTACCATGCCCTCTCGTGGCCCCAGCTCTCCTACGTTGCCGTTGATGTCTCGCGCCCGAAGAAGACTCCATATGACTACCCACGTATTGTAGGATACGTGTTGGCGAAGATGGAGGAAGACCCCCCGGATGGAGTCCAGCATGGACACATTACGAGTTTGAGTGTGATGAGGACCCATAGACGATTAGGTATTGCTGAGAAGTTGATGAGACAGAGTCGTACGTACCTATCGACGCCATATCAAGGACAGAGCACTAATTGGGAAATGTGTAGAACGTGCAATGGTAGAAACCTTCGGCGCTCAATACGTCTCCCTTCACGTTCGTGTCTCCAACAATGCGGCCTTACGTCTTTACCGGGATACGTTAGGTTTCGTCAACGAGAAGGTGGAGTCCAAGTACTATGCCGATGGCGAGGATGCGTATTCCATGAAACTGGATCTGGGCTACATTCGAGAGCTGATCATGGATGAGGAGGATGGCGAGACCGAAGATTTGGATGAGGGTGAGCCCGTGGGAAGTGCTGGTGCCAAAGGGGACGAGACTGGCAAGAGCGAGGTAAACGGCGAGAAGATGAGAAAGGTCAGAGTAGGCCGAGGCTTGGGTGTGGGTGAGCTGGTGGAACGAAATGAAAGTCAAAAGGCTTGAGGACGCACGCATATGCCATTTTAGCCATCATGTACGAACGCATTAGTGGGAGTTCAAAAGGCAAGTTGGTTTTATCAAGGCTATAAATGAATCAATGGCAGGCTTGGAATATCAACGCCTTAGAAGATGAGTAGAGACGTGGCTGATTCAAAAAGCAAACGGAAGTATCCATTTAGTCCCTCTAGCTAATTTCTTCTTTATAGCCTTGAAATGTTGAATGGCAGGTTCATCGAGCAGAACCGAAACTGCTACTGATATCTTTTACCGCCTTGTTGACCCCCCAAAATACCAACCGCTTCGCGTACATAATCTCAACTCGGTAACAACCTCGAACGCCTACGCATGCATAATACCGGCTTACATGAGACCCTTAAGGAGCTGCTGCTGGCGGTGGAGCCTGCTCTTCTGCAACTTTACCTCTGAGGGGGATTTCCACTGATTCAGCACCTAAAATAACGTCTGTTAGCTATTGTTAAAGTTATAGCAACACTGAAAATCAATAATGGTGCTACGAAGGGAGCGATCCTACTCTGAGCAGCGGCACCAGCCTTAGCAGCCTTCTCGGCTTCCTTCTTGAGGCGCTTCTTTTCCTTGTCCTTCTCCTTCTCTGCCTTCTTCTTGGCCTTCGCCTCCTCCTCAGCTAGTCTAGAGGCCTGAGTGCCTCCGTATTGAGTTCTCCACTCCTCCTCCTTCTTTGGATCAATGGTGGTGAAAAGATAAGCTGGCTTGCCAATCTTGTGTCCTGATGCCAAGGTCCCTGGGGCCCACTTGTCAGGTATGGAAATCAGAGGAGCGTTTAGTTGTTCGCATATCGAAGTCGCAGTTGCTGGCATGAATGGCGATGATATTGAAGCGAGAAGGTATGCCAAGTTCAGGGATAGACCAATGATAGTGTTTGTTCTCTGAGGGTTACCCTCGAGGCTGGCCTTGTCAAGGCGACCAGCAAGGAGCTCATTGCCCTTGGTGGAGATCTCCATCATTTTCTTCAAGCCAGCACGCAGTCTGACGGCTTCCATATCGGCCACATACTCAGCAAGGAGAGAATTGACACTTGCGATGAATTCGGGGAAATCGAAGGAATCTTCTGTATAATCGGGAGAAAACTCGGGAATGACACCTTCGAGCTTGAATCGTTTGTCGTTGACAAACTTGACAAGACGGTTGACAAAGTTTCCGAGGTTATTAAGCAGCTCGCTGTTGTTGGCAGCAATGAATGGTCTCCACTCAAATTGAGTATCTCCAGTCTCTGGTCGGTTTGCAAGGAGATAGTATCTCCAGACAGATGGGGGTACACCAGTGGTCTTGGCAGTATCGCCGAAGACTCCAACGCCTCTTGATTTTGAGAACTTTCCAGTCTCATAGTTGAGATACTCCGTTGTTGAAAGATGATTCAACATAGTCCACTTATCTCCAGTTCCCATCTGTGATCCAGGGAAAATGACCGTGTGGAATGGCACATTGTCCTTACCCATGAACTGGTATAGCTTGACATTCTCAGGATCGCGCCACCACAGCTCCCAGTCATCGGTGTAGTTCGCAGTAATTGAAGGGTATCCAATACAGGCATCAAACCAAACATAGAGCACCTTCTTGTCATAGCCTGGCAGTGGAATCGGTGTACCCCATTTCAGGTCGCGGGTGATACTACGAGACTCGAGACCCTTGTCCAACCATGACTTAGTGATACTGATTCCATTTTGTGGCCAAGCACCTTCCACACTCGACTTGTTGAACCACTTCTCGATATCTGGCTGCGCTTTTCCAAGCTTGAGGAAGATGTGGGTAGTTTCTCTCGGCACTGGAGTTGCTCCATCAACCTTGCAGTGAGGATTGATGAGCTCGAATGGATCCAGCAGACTCCCACACTTGTCGCACTGGTCACCTCTCGCGTCATCGTACTGACACTTTGGACAAGTTCCCTCCACAAAACGATCTGCCAAGAACGATTCGTGCTTCTCACAGTATGGCTGCGTGGTTGTGCGTTCTTCCATATACCCATTTTTGTAGAGTTTCAGAAAGATGTCTTGCGCAATCTCCGTCTGCTTTTCGGTGGTTGTGCGTCCGAAATAGTCAAACGCAATGTCGAACCAATCGTAGACTTCCTTGTGCTTCTTGTGGAACTCGTCGCAAAGCTCTTGTGGAGTTTGTCCGGTCTCGAGGGCTTTCGTCTCCGTAGCTGTGCCATACTCATCTGTTCCACAGATAAAGAGCGTCGGTCGGTCTCGAAGCTTGCTGTACCGGGAGAAGACATCAGCACTGAGCACGCTACCAATCACATTTCCCAGATGAGGAACATTGTTAACATATGGTAAAGCGCTGGTAATCAAGATGTTGTTCTTGCCCTTCTCGGGAAGAATGATCTTGGGGCTCGCCATGTTGTATGATGTGGACGGAAACAGGGTGGAAGAGTCACAGCAGAAGCTTGAGTGTTTTGGAGGGGAAGGTTGTGGTGGGGGCACGGCTGAGATCTTAGTCAACCACAAGGCTCTGAATTTGACAAGCGAGGCAAGAAATTCGATAGAGGAGGATAACGCCATCACAACACCACGGCCAAAGGGACAAAAACGTTGGATTCTCCTCTTCAAAATGGCCGACCCTTTTGATGAAATTTTGGGCTTGGAGGAGCAGTTTTATGATGAGGGCTACCAGCAAGGCATGACAGATGGTATCAAAGCGGGACGGATTGAAGGCCGAACATTCGGTCTTGAGAACGGGTTCAAGAAGTATGTCGAAAATGGAAAGCTGCATGGGAAATCTCTGGTTTGGGTGAACAGGCTTGCGAGTCTTCAACCCTCGACGAATTCTCTGCAAAAACCCTCAGGAAATGCAGCCTCGGAGTCATCTGATGTCAAGAGCACAAAACTTCCTGTTTTGTCCGAAAATACACGGCTGGCAAAGCATGTTAAAACTTTGTACGCTCTCGCGGAATCAGATACCTTGTCGACAGAGAATACTGAAGAGGCTGTCTCCGACTTTGACGATCGCCTCAAAAGAGCCCAAGCGAAAGCGAAGATGGTGGAGAGGATGGTAGGGGAAATGGAGCACGACCCATCCAAGATCCTCAGTAGTAATGACGGGAGCATCGAGGATGTGAGTGTCTTAAGCGCCAGGCACTGAGGACAGGACTCTGGAATGTCGGATTGCATTGACGATCGACTGGCGAGCACGCAGAAGAGCATCTCAAGACAGCTTGCCAGCTCCCATACATTACAAATGCTGGAGCAGGCACGCCAATTCACGTTTTGAAAGTCGAGGCACAAGCTTGAGAAAGAATATGACCAAACCTAGCAGTGAGTCTGGTTCCTGGCCGGCATGTCTACAGAATGTTGACCCCCAGCTCAAGGCGTAACCGAAACACTGTTGCAACATCATGGCTTTGAGTTGTGTAGCTCAACTATGTCAGCGGTTCTTGCTGTCAGAGAAGCATGCAGTGCTATGAAGGTGCCAATGGTGTTCTAAAAGTATACCTGCATCTACAACTTCAAATTCTGTCACTAAGGCTAAGGCGAAGGCTAAGGCTCTAAGGCTCGGAGTCGTCCATGGTGGATCTTAAGAACGGTACACTGAAGGAATTAAGACTTCGCGATAGTAGTATGGAAATTTGTTGAGGCTGTATTCTTTTTTGCATAGAACATATAACAAGACTTACAGCCTTGAATATCAACTCAAATTTCATTTGACTTCTGACTTGCTAGTTTGAACAACCATTATGCTTAAGTTGGCAATCGAGAATGGTTTATTTCTAACCTCTAATTTAAATACTAAGACAATGCACGCTAAAGTATCAGAATACCTCATCTAAGCTCGATAATTTATACCTCCATTCACTCATGTGAGGTGTATTCATGCCACACCCACAACTCTCTTAACAGTCAGCCAGAGCTCAAAAGCCTCAAGCTTCATCTCGACTCTGAAATAACTCAGCCATGCACCAATCAACCTAAGGGTATTCTTAGGCCACAACAGACTGCCATGTTCTTTGATATTATCAACCTGCTCCTCAAAGACAGTGAGTGAGCAGTATCGTGCGAGGATCAGGAACGTGCGTATTGGGCCTTGACGAGTGTGTAAATTCTCATCCAGACTTCGGGTCAGGTCGTTGGTCTTCAAGATGAGGAGGATGATTCGTGGGACTTGACCAAGTAGTTGGACTAGCTGTTGAAGCATGCCATCGCCAAGAGCGTCACTAAGATACTCCTTTTCTTCTGCCGTACGCTCGGCAGTAACAGATTTGGTGAGGACACGATAATCGCGGCCCGTGATGGCACTTGCGAATAGAGGAAACTGCTCGTCGGTGATTCCTGCTACTTCCTTGGAGTATTTGCGCATTCGAGGCTCGTCCGCATCAATAACTGCAAGCCAGAGCTTTGCGTAGGATCTTCGAAGCTCGAGGGGAATGTCTCGGTATAAGCCGTGATCATAAATGATAACGTCAAAATTCGCTCCCCGTCGCTTATCATTCTTTCTGATCGCCAGATTTCCGCCATGCGGATCGCAGTGCAGTGGAGCACCGTCTCCGAAGATCATCTGGTTGAAAATCCGAGACAAAGCCGCGGAAACCTCGTCTCTATCAATACCATTGGAATCAAGATACTCCAGATCATCTGGACGATGTCCAGACACGTTTTCCATGACCAAGATCCGCTTCTTGGCCCATAAAACATCCGGGATGACTACGGGAAGAGAGGGGAGGTTTGCGAAATATTCTTTAGCCCGTATGGCATTCTTTCCTTCCATAGTAAAGTCCAGCTCTTGTGGAAGAGAAGCCTCAACCTCAGAAGACAGCCATTCAAGGTCATATTCTGGAAAGAATCTCTTCAGAGTTCTGAATGTAAAAGACGTTAAGGCCATGTCGAGAGTTGCCCATTCCCCCAAAGCTGGATGTTGAACCTTTACAGCCACTTTTTGACCAGTCTCCTTGACGGTCGCCAGGTGCACTTGCGCAAGAGACGCCGCACCTACTGGCGCGTGTGCGAATTCAGAAAAGTATGTAGATAATTCCTCGCCTGTATCATTAATGAACATCTGCTCTATTGACTCAAATGACGAAACTGGACACTTGTCTTGAAGCGGTATGAAAGTGGTCGTCCACTCGAGTGGCAAAAGGTAGTTCATTGCACTCTTTGAGGATGTTAGCAGCATTCTCAGATTGAACAGATATGGCAACACACCAGATGCTGTCCAAGTTTTATGAATATGCTCCCATTCTTCTCTAACACGGCCAAGGTTCGGTTTGCGCATCTTTGGTGACAATCCTTCAGCATCTTGGCTTTTTCATCCTCGTCGTCCGTCTTCTCGTTGTGGTTCAGTGTAACCCGATAACTATGTATGTGGTCAGCAGAAGTAGCCAGATTTCTCCATGAAGTGTCCCCATACTCATTGATACACACCGCTAGAGTGCTCACAACCCTTCCAGTTCTCTCCGCGGCCTTATAGGTATGCTTAATATCGTCGGTGAAGGCAAGCGCACCAACAGCTAACGATCCACCCGCCGCAGCAAAAACGATTCGTCTGTTCCTCGTCGGGGCATTGTTTCCAGGTGCCTTGGTCGAATACTTCAGTGATTGCTTCAACGCGCCCCGTTGTCCACCCGTTTGTTGGGAACACTTCCTACAGACCCAAGGCGAGACCTGTCGCGAGAACGGCGCGAGAATGAACCCCTTCATCGTTTGCGAGCACCAACACAACAAAGACGGTAAAAATTGGGGACTGCGCTCACGGGCACATTGTTAATGGTGTTGGTGGTGTTGGTGGTGAATGCCTCGTCGCAAAGAGCGGGATTCGATTTAGTCAAGACTGGTCTCGCCATCCAAAAAATGTTACACATGAACTATGTCATTGTCCATGACCCATGATCCCTGTCTGTAGTAAATAGCTCATATTGTCTCGTGCCTATCGTAGCGTGATTTGTCGGCCCGTCCACATACTCAGTGAGCTCTGCACATTCAGTATCTCAGATGTGAAGCAATGGCTCCCAGATATAACATCAATGCACGGGTACGTTTATTCCATTACCTCGAGACCGTTATTGCGAACCCCTATATACACAGGGATAGCAAAACTAACGAAGAAATGAAAGTCCATAACCATGCCCATCGCAGCCTTCTGCATGGCGGGAATCCTGTTTGTCTATACACGCAGCTCGATCCAAGCTGCCAAACAAAATGCGAAGAAGCACCGCGAGGCGGATGGCGGACAGATAAGCTGGCACAATGAGAATCTGAGGAGACATGGCATCCTCGAGCCACCAGTGAATCAAGGCACTATAAGCCAATTGACGGGTTTGGCCAAAGATAATCTTGACAAGGTCAAGTCTGCTGGGAAGGCAGAGACGGAGGAGGAGATCAAGATTAGGGAGAGAGCTTCGAAAGCCAGGTAACCTGCTACACCTTGGTTAGCGCAAACTGCGTGGCGTTACAATTGTGTTCGATAGCTTCCGCCCAGGAGTTTGGAAGGTGCACTTAAGACTTGCTGGAGCTGTCTGTTACTGAAATACTAGGACTGGGATACGGAAAGATATCTCAGGCATTTGAAGGTATAAAGTTATGGGGGTAATGTCACGTCCGGGATGATTGGTGATGAAAAATCACGATACCAACTTAAGGCCGTTGTGAGTGAAGAAATTTGCTTTGAAAGCAGTATTCAAATATAAAACTACAATACCTCAAAGGTAACTGCTCAAACCTGGTATCTTCCAGCATAATATTGTTGCTCTGAAGCCATTTCATCCTCATTTCTTCGAGCGTCCTCGACTTAAGCAACGCTAGAACATATAAAAAGCCTGCATATAGTAGACCCTCTCGGGTTGGCTCTTCAAAATTTAACTCAACTCCTGCTCCTGCTCATGCTCACGTCTATCTATATCCCTTTTGGAGTATTAAAAAAGTGGTGTGATGGCCATCATTCATTTGCTCTTTTTCGAATACCTTCTGATTTCGTATGGTTTAGCGTTTTCATGACGAACTCGTACGTGAGCATCGTCGTGGTTGCTGCTGGCACAGCTCGCATCATGTTGACTCCCATGCCTGCATAAAATGCTCGCCAGCCTTCTTCGCGAAGAATTGTCTGAAATGTGGTGACAATGCCTCTATATCGTGGCACTATTTCCTTTGCCTGAGCAACGAGGCTCGGCTGACTATGTGCTTGGCCCTCCAGTCCACCTCGGAATGCTGCATATTCTGAAGAAGCTGAGGGGAGCGATTTTCTTTGTTGTGTTTGAAGTCTAGTCCTTATGACTTCATGAGGATATGTTGCAGAGCTGGCAACAATCTTGCTTAATACACTTGCAGATAGCGTACCCATCCAGTGAAATGTGGTGTCACCATCTGCTGCCATTCCCATGCCTTGCCCAGTAAACTTGCGCTTCAGATATTCGTATGTTGGAAACTGCACTGCAACGTGCGTCAACCCAAGAAGTGCTGGCGTCAGTCCGGAGTAGAATGATAAAATGCCTTCCGTCTTATACATTTTCCTTGCGGCGTCGAGCGTTGACCGATAGTGCCATGGTGGTCTGGCATTATTATTGGTCGCTTTCCGGCTAACTTGGGACATTAATCGGGTCTTAATCACCCATATTGGGTTGGTGACCATAGTTGAAGATGCTCCAGCTACTATCGACGAGTAAAAGTTCACAATATTGGGGTTTTCTAAAACAGCACATCAGCCAGCTGTACTACTCCTCCGCAGCTTTATCCATCCATACCTTGATACGGTGAGATATACTCTTTGGATTTTCCGTAAACCGTAAACCAAACAGCCCAAGTAGGCAGATATCCCAAGATTATCGGCCCCAATCCTCTGTACATTCCCCTCAATCCCTCTTCCTGCCAGATTACCCTAGCCGTACCTAACATTCCCGAATAGACCGCATGTTGACCGGGCGCTCTTGCTCGAAATCCTCCTTGGGCTTGCAACTTTGTCTTTATCACATCCAGAGGACAGGTTATAATCCCAGAAGTGAACCCTCCCGCAGCACCTGCCAAAGCTCTGAAGCTTGAGTCTGATCGTGCCATGCAAAACCCTTCAAATGCTGTTATGGGCAGGTCCTCCTCTGAGAAAGCCGTGGCACTGGAAGTGCTCGTTGAGAACGGTTGAGCAGAAGCTGCAGGTTGGGTGCTGCCTTCATGCGACATGGTGAAGTTGACGTGGGCTTTTTCTACGCCACTCGTATAGCAAGAGCCAGGTTGCTCTTGCGTCTCTGCGAGCAAGTGAATTATCTCGTTGGCTGCCGTTCTCCAATCTCGTGTCCCGGTGTGCGGGGAATCCTCCCACGCAACGACCAGTGACACAGCTACTAGCGGTTATCGCAGGCCATTGATCGCCTGAATATCACAAGAGTCGCCTTAAGAGAGAGAGAGCAGCGGTTGCAAATGCTAGTATTGTCCTCAGATGATAAGTATAAACGTGAACGTTGAGAGGGTGTGGTAGAAGTGGATACCGGAGTGCTTTCGGCGGCGCTCGCTGATGCTGCCTTCGCTTGATAGAAACAAGCTATCCGAAGACAGAATAAGTTCACGCGCAACAATTGAGAGCTGGAGCGTATGGTATGGTACTGGCGAACGTGTGATTGGGGTTCTCAGTTTCGAGCTGTCACCTGCAGACCTGAAAAGCTCGGAATTGGCAGAAGTGGGGGATGGGCTCGACCAGGATATGTGGTTGGTCGGTCGGTGAAGAGCACAGCGCAACAAGCAACAAGAGTTCCGATTTCGACAACTCATGGTCACATGATGCGCTTAGTAATGGCTCCGGAAGTTTGCGAGAGTCGAACATTCAAGTCAAGTCGACCTAAGGCGATTGTAGCTTGAAGTTATTCACGACTTACACATTACTCCGTCAAGATGTCTGCTCCTTCAATCGCAAACCAGATCACCAAGCGACCATGGCTCAAGAAGATGATGATGCCACTCGCCAATTGGTACGCCAATGCCGCTGGTTACAGGAAGCTTGGATTGAGGTATGAGCCACTCTTTGGATGGATTCCAACATGGCAGTAGGAGACTGCGCAGAGCAATCGACTCGAGATGTCTTGGAATGAGGTCTTGCTAACGTCCTGGTTTCCGCAGAGCCGATGATTTGATCCCAGAGGAGAGCGAGACCGTCCTCCTTGCACTCAAGCGTCTCCCACAAAAGGAGGCCTATGACCGCGTCTTCCGTCTCCGAAGAGCTTTCCAAGTATGTTGAGCACGAACAGATCCGCGAAGTCCCCGCTGTATGAAATGCTGATCCGGTCCAGTGCTCGCTCTCCCACCAACTTCTGCCAAAGGAGCAGCAGACTAAGCCAGAGGAGGTAGGCATTCATGTTTGAGCCTGGCCTTCCTACAGAAGCTGATATTCAATATTTAGGATACCCCATACCTCTCACCCATCATCGCAGAGATCGAGGCCGAGGCTAAGGAGCGCGTTGATTTGGAGGCTATGACGATCTCCAAGAAGAGATAAAGGACGAACGCCAAGGTTGTAGATTTGAGGGTTGGAGCGCACGTAGACAGAAGGATTGAGACACCAAGACATTGGTCTGTACTGTATAACGATGGTCGTCGAATAAAGAAGTCATACAAAACACGAATTTTGCGTTGCGGAGGAAATGCTCTGCAAAGGAATTGTCTACGTCAGCGTGCAATTTCGCAATCCTCCCGTTTCTCAACTAAAATAAAGTGAGGCCTCGGATGCGCAAGACGTAAGCTATCGTAAGCTATTCAGACATTGCCAGAAGATCGATATCATTTTCCTGAACGCTTCATAATCCAACCCCAGCCATTGGCCAACTCTTGATTCAAGGTCCCCACAGTGCCTTGGAGGTATGTGATCTAAGATGAAGGAACTGAAACGGGCAGTAATGGCAGAATGGTGCCTGGCTTTAGACAATGCCACACGGTCCGATTATGACTATGGATTTACATGATCTGAGGATCCGGCTCTTAGAATAACCTGCTATCTTGACGATTGAGGTTTAGGGACTAAAGCAGAACACAACTACCTTACGCCGGTGCTCTAGTCTCGAGATTCTTAGTAGAGGTGTAGGCTGAATACAAAGATGTAGCATGTCCAAACCGACCCTCCAACATGAGATAGTCATGATAAATACCTATCTATGTCTGGGCCAATGACAATTGCACCCTATGGTCGACTATTGCACCTGCAACTATGTCTTCTGTTCAATGGCAAATGTGAAATTCCTTCACAGAAAGAGAAGCATGCACAGAAAGTGAAGTCTGGCAGAGACGACGTCAACAGCAAACAGCATAGGGACGAAGAACCAGTGATAGTTGTGTCTTTATATTAAGGAGCATCTCCGTCTCCGCGAGCCTCTCCCAATATCTCATCTGTTGCCTCATTCCCAAAGCCTGGCTTATCCATACAAGTTCCACGACAGTTCCTTCAGAATTGCCAATTCATACATACATACCTTCCCGGCCAGCTTGGCCGAAAAGGGGAGAGACGAACAAGAACCCAACCGAACCAAAATAAAGAAGATCAGAGAAAAGGAAAGCTAAGAAGCGAGGCCAGCTGAAATCTATAACAGGGAGGAAAGCCCGAATGTGGCAATGCACCCTTCCACCAACGACATTCGTGACCTCGATGATCTTCGGTCTCCATTAAATGAAGCTTATCTCGGAGGCTTCCGTGTGAACTCCTGACAAGTAACCTTGGAGGTACTCAAAGCAACTGGCTGAAAGAACGGTGCTTTCATTTACCTTTGCTCCAAATTCCCTGCCAACTTGCACTGAACTCCGTAAATGCATGAAACGTGGTTGGCGGCTCTGCTTTCGTAAATGCATCTATGCATTACCAGGCTTCTCCTCCGTATCTATATGCCAGACGACATAGTTTGGCAGACCAATGACTTCGTACCCAGCGCGCTTTGCCATCTTGGCGAATCCCTCTGTCTCGGCTTGGTTCTCAAACGCATATGCAGGGAAATTGATTCCTGAATCTGTCAGTTTGGGGATTGTTTCTCGGGTAATTAGCACCAACCTGATCTGTGAACGTCTGCCTTGACCACAATGTTTACACCACCAATACCATCAAGCTTGACCTCCTCATCTTTGTTCAAACGCCAGTCGCCCATCTTAGCCATGTATGTGCGACCAGTTTGGAACTCCTTATACCCTGTTCACCAAGTTTAGTCACAGATAATCTCTAATACAATGATATTACCCACCTTCCACGATAATGGTGTCCTTGGGAAGAGTCTCTGCTAGGCGAAGCGCCTTGTCGGATTCAATCCAGGAATTGTAGTCAAATCGGCCCTCGATATCTCGATTGTCCCTGTAGCGATGGAACCAGATATCTGTTTATGTTAGCAACGCATAGAAGAAAGGGGTATTTCAGATTTACTTGGCACAATAATATCCCTGTCGTGTGCAACAAAGTCCTCAAGAATCTTCTTTGGGCTGTCGACAATATCAGAGTCTCGCCAGTACACCCAAGAGTGCTCTGGCTTCAATGCGGCAGTCAGCAGATAGTTGCGTGCTCGAGCCATAGCCTTTCGTCTTGGCGCCTGGGCTGCAAACCCGTGTCTTTCCTCAACACTTTGAGCTGTAGCAACACCAAAGTCCTTCTCCACGATTAGAACGCTATTGAAGGGGACATTTCCGTCTTGTTGGCGCTGGATTCGGTCGAGCTCGGCTGCAAGAACTGCAAGAGTATCATCTGTGGAGTCGCCAACCAAGAATCCCAAATCAATCAAATGGTGAGGATACGTTAATTCGGACAGAAGGTCAAAATACTTGGGGAGGTATGGTGCAGCATCTCGCAGGGGGGTGAGAATAAGAACGCGTTCTTCGTTGATAACCGCCTTTGGGGTCGATCGGATCGGGTTGAGATCAACCCTTTTAATTGTAGTCGAATTCACCACCAAAGGCTCGTGATGATTGAAAATAACCGGTGTCTGCAGGTGAGCAGTCCAGTCGGCCTGTTCATTCAGAGTCATCATCATTGGGGGTTTCGAAGGTCCCCAACAGTAAAATCTGGAGATGTCGTCAGCTATCAGCTGCTTTGGGAGTCTGACAGGCCGCAGAAAGGCGCTGCTCTACATACCTCTGCATCTCCCCGGCCGACGAGCTGATTCCCCTCCATAACAACAATATGATTCCGGCAATGGCGACACAAAGCAGGAAACGCGTCCTCGTGACAAAAACCCATATTGCTCTCGTCGGTGGTAGGTTGGCCTTTGCAGACTTCCACGTAACGCCGCCTTTAGGGAGAAGCATGGCGAATCCCCCGTGGCCACAGCACCACCGTTGTAACGAATATCGTCAATTCGATTCGGAGACAGAGAGGTTGCGCCGGCAGCACAGGACGTCAAGAGGCAGGACGAACTCGAGAAAGTCGCGGGATTAAGTCGACGCTAAGGTTGTGGAGGGAAGTTCTGAAGAAGTTGGGAGGCCGTTCGAGGAGAAGCGCATGTACCTTAGCTAATTAAGGATAGAATTTGGCCAAGCCGGATCGAGTCTAGCGAGGCTGTGAGCGCGAGGAGAAGCAAGCGGGTTATCGATACTGATGGGCTGCTAACTAGGTTCCGCGATGTGGGAGGTGCGCAAGATTAGCCTTCATTAAATTCCGTCTCATGTCATCTCAGGTGCACAAAGCTATGGAGCGGCCACTACGTAGGGAGCGAAGGCAGAGGGTGTTGCCGACGGGACAGCGATCCTCGTGTTCATTCAAGTAAGCAAGCAGGAAACAAAACAGAACATCCACTTCCCAGGCAAATCATAGCAGGCCGCGTCCAGGCCAGCCAGCCAGTCCAGTCAATCCAAGAAGCCAGATCAGATCGGGGAAAGTACGCGGCAGGATGTTGCTATTTTAAAAGGGGTCCCCTTTTCTCTTCCACGTGATGGTTAGGGGCGCGGGTAGCTTGATTCTTTGATTGAGGCACGGAAAGGGAGAGCTTCTCGAGCAGATGGCGTAAGGGTCCAGCTGTTCTGGCAGTTCATCCCTTTCTTCAACCGTTACCTAATCTCAGTTTCACCTGCTATGAATGAGGCTACTCCACGCTTTTTGGCTGCGACAACGTTGTCGGGGAACATGGGCATGGAGGCTACGCGAGTCCCCCAGTGACTGATGGCGAAAGATCCGCTGACTCAGCCAGGAGGGAACTAATTGCACGCTTCACCAGCTACACCAGGTTACCAGAGGGCATATATAGCACGATTTTACACAACACGTTTGCCCACCATTGAGACTCGGGCCGTTCATTGCAGTGATTACGTTGCGCTGAACTATTCTGAAGCTAGCATCTTGCGGCTTTCTGCATTTACGAAGTGTTCGTTGTGGCGACCTCAATTAGGCTGCAGGCCCGCTGGTTGAAATACCTACTTCCAGACTCCAGTTGGCTGTCCAGCACAAGGACCAGGACAATGGCCACTAGGCGGTCGGCCCGTCTCACCTCTGCAGTAGAGGAGCTTGCTGGACCACCAGTGCTGCCAAAGGCGTCACAGGCTCCCAAGGCGCCTGTCGCTAAGAAGAGAAAGGCCATCACGAGTGAAGTTCCCGAACTTCTCCCCAAAATCGATTATGCACTTCCAACTACACCAAAGAGGAAGAAGGTTGCCCCTGCGCCTCCCCCGTTCACACCTACTCCCTCTGCAGTAGGACTGATGTCAGATCCTATTCATCCTGCACCGAACCACCCCAAGTCGATCAGAAATCGACTTGCAGCTCCAGATGCAACCAATGCACCATTGTTATCACCGGAGACATCCCGGCTACTGGCTTCAAAACCACTAGATGAGGTCTCTCCCTCAAAGGTGTCGAATGTGAAAACGACAACCGGTAATATCCTGGAAGAAGCATGTGCACATCTCATCAAGATCGAGCCCAAACTCAAGCCCGTCATTGAGAAGCATCATTGCAAGATTTTCTCACCTCAAGGACTGGCCGAGACAGTGGATCCATTCATGGCACTCACCAGTGGAATCATATCTCAGCAAGTCTCCGGAGCAGCAGCAAAATCTATCAAAGCAAAGTTTGTAGCTCTCTTCAACACAGATATCCCAGAACCAGAAAACCACGTCTTCCCGATCCCTTCTCTCGTAGCAGAGAAGTCTATTGAAGTCTTACGGACAGCAGGACTGTCCCAGCGAAAAGCTGAGTACATTAAGGGTCTTGCGGAGAAATTCGTCTCGGGAGAATTGAGTACCTCGATGCTCTTCTCGGCCACTTATGAAGAGGTTTTTGATGAGCTAATTAAGGTCAGAGGGCTGGGAGCGTGGAGTGTTGAAATGTTTGCGTGCTTTTCCCTGAAGAGAATGGACGTATTCAGTACAGGTGATCTGGGCATCCAAAGAGGCATGGCCTGTATGGTCGGCCGAGATGTGAGCAAAGCTAAGAGCAGCGGTAAAGGGAAGTGGAAGTATATGAGTGAGAAAGAGATGGAAGAGATTGCGGAAAAATTCAAACCATACAGGCAAGTTTTTGCTCTGCTGTATTGCAATAAGAAAACCATCATACTAATCATCTCAGGAGTGTCTTTATGTGGTATATGTGGAGATTTGGGGACGAAATCACAGACATTAGTACTTTTGATAACTGAGCACCTATTACTGTGAAAAGATATATAGCAATATGTCGAATGGAAAGGGGTCTCAGTGAACGAGCCGAGTTTACTTATAGAGTGCCCTGCAATCATCCACGGCCGGCATAGATACTTCTATTCTTCAGATTTTGAAGGATGATGAGCAGTGGTATGTATTTATAGGTAAAAAGTACAGCGTTAGTTCTGTTCAATTTCGTATCCTTTGACGATGAAGACACATTCATTTCCCTTTTCACTGCTGTACTTCTAGGATAGCTGCCTTGATGCTGTGATACACTCCAGTCTCGTCACTGAGAGGTTGACCTTCACAACCCTTTAGAAAAAAAAGACCAGTTTGCCATGAGCAACGGCTTACGTGATATACATACATCTCCATTGAACTTCCTTCCTTGCACAATAAATAGACAAACGTGAGCTATCGTGGAATAAAAATAACTCATTGAGTGATACCTGACACGATCTCAAGTATTAGAATGGCACGGGATCGAAAGGCTTTTACTGAACGTAGCAGCTTCACACTGTGATTACAATGACAAGAGCCAAAGTAACAAATCAGCAACTCTGAGTACTTGTATGGTGATATTGCAAAGAAGGAGATCGATCCAAGGATTCCGTGTTATCGGTGCTGCTTGATGCTAGAATATAATCTTTGATAATGAAAAATGGGATTCGCTATCCGACGGAGTGTGGCATTTCAGCATGGATTGGCGATTCGTCTTGTGCCTTTAGTTGTGAGGCTGGTGAATGGATTGCGTTCAGTTCAGCCATGCTAAACATGGCGAAGATGTAGGTGTTTAGCGGATCAAAAGTGACATATAAGAATGTTCTGGTTATCTATTCTAGATCAGATCCTACTTGTCAGTATGATAAGAAAGTGAAATTGGCTTGTTAGGTTTTCTGGGCTGTTATATTCCATGATTAGCCTGTCGCATATTAGGCACCAAGAAAGCACTTTTATATTAGACAGACTAATATTACAGGGGCATATGTCTCTTTGCATCTGCTGTTCCCGCTTTCTTATGTTTATTCTCTTCCAGAGCACTTACTTCAGAGACTCTCAAAACATAGCAAATTTCTGAACTAGAAAATCCATGCTTTTGATACACCTAAAGATATCATATGGGGTAATATAAGATAAAAAGAGCAAAGCACTCCCTTGTTTTAGAATAGAGCGTCTCTCTTTTATTTTATTCGTTTTACCGGCAACTTAGCTACGACTACCATCATCATCATTTCGAACCCTGAATTTCATACTTGAGAAACATTACAGGAATCCACTCAAGTTACTCCTGTTTCTTTCATACACATCCAAAGGAAAAGATACGTAGTCGAATGCTATTTCAAAAGATACTTGCCTTAAGTCGAGAACAACCTATATTTTACATGGCGAAAAGTTGCAAACGGCAAGGAAGTAACTGAAGACTACAAAGTCGGTATAGCTTAAACTTCCACTATAACTAGGGTAGAAATACCCCATGCGAGAGAGACTATAGAGCGCAGAGGGCCGATTTCATCATAATTCCCAATAAACAGAAACGTTAAAGGCGTGCTGTTTGAGTCAGAAATGTACCGACTGAAGAACCTGGTCACCTTGATATCCCAATATTGGGGGAGTGTAGACCATTGCACTAGGATCATCTGGCATTCTTTAAAAGTTGGCACCAAAAGACTGATATGAATTTACGCCTTGACTCTTGTACGAGACAGAAGTGCCTTCGTCTTATGTATTAAAAGTCAGTGGAACTCTTAATTATGCCTGACTATAGGACTTTGCTCTTCAGTTTTGCAACGCATGATGCTTAAACCCCCAAGCATCGCTCGAGGTCATACTATTGCAACGCGCGTCCTCAGTAAATTCGGCAGTGGTTTAGGAGTTGGCCTGACGCATTACACTTTTGTCACGGCGAGTGCGGGCTACAGTGTTTACTGCTTTTCAACACATGAACGTGGATTGCAGTAAGTGAATGTGCCTTCCAGGGTAGTACACAGTGTGGTGAATAGAGACGGAGTTATTGCTTCATCGCCTCGCTCAAATTGAGGGCTTCATTCGAGAATACTCTGTAGCCACAGTTCCTTAGCCAACACATAAACGTTTGGTAGTGGCACTATTGTTATCGAGTCGTCCAAGTTTGCAGATGTTCGATGTCGATTCGGAACATGACTAGACAAGCGATGACAAAGAGCGACCAGAGCACACTTCAACAAGTAGGTTGTAGAGTACTCAGCATCTCTCCGACAAAGGTACGAGAATGGACATGCAAAGGCTAGGTATGCTATACTGCGAGAGAGAGAGGTGACTGATCGAACAATCTTTGGAGTTAGGACAGAATCGTGTTAGAACTCGGAACGGATCTATCCAACAGACTCATCTAAGCACGTTCCGCAACCCTCAGAACAGAACTCTTTAACATCAGGAAAAGAGCTTGGTAAATGAATACATATGGAGAGCAACGTAAACTTTAATGCACTGGTTGTTTCCATACTCCTATCTGCGTTTGTGCAGAGCATTGGCACTTACTATGCGATGTTAATCAAGATTATATCACAAATGTTTCTGCTCACTTGGAGGACTTCCAAAGCTGCAATGCAAGGGTAACACGTGATGGTTCAACTCAAGCTGAATAATTTGCCACGACAGGCAATTTTCAGCAGGACAAGCGCCAAATGACTTCATATTTGCGGTAGGACAAATGGGGAATCTTCACCGCAAGATTGCGATATTGCAAATCCATACCCGATGATATATGATCGTCTTCCGTTGCAAGCTCATCTCAGAAATCATCGATATCTCTGGTATCTTTGATTGAGACTCCATTCCCGTGCATCATATTCATGTACTATCTGTTGTCGAAGGTACGGCATATCATCATAACCAAATCAGCAGGATCTCAAATCCGACAACGACCCATGAATGTACAAGGTCCAGGGTGCCAATAAATTGCGATATTTCCCGTGGCGATCCAGGGGAGCGACTAAAAATACCCATTATTTTTAAGCGGCGGCGCGTTACACACTCGTCATTGTGATTGTGATTCGTGCATCATCAACAACTCCACCCAGGCATACCTCCGATATCAAGATCCTTAAGCTGTTCACTGTGGGCTTTAATGCACACCTCTGGAGGAACGGTGCCACCGAAGGAATCATAAGGAAGCCGAACTTTCAAAAAACATAAACACAAAGCCTGATTGTTGGCAAAGCTGAGACCAGTTTGTGAGACGTGAAGTTCCCTCTGCCCCGACCGAAGTAACGCCAGCAAGGAGAGACGATGCGTAGTCTTCTCCCGCTTCGATATCTATTGTGGGGTTGGTCAAGTGCTTGAAAATATTTGGATGAGCGCACCAGACGAGGAGTTTGTTGTTGCGAGAAAACATGACCAAGGCGAAACTGGTTGAACAGTCCATTCCCAAGCCCGCTTGGGTAGTCATCGTCGCTCCAACCACTTCACACAATAATGGTGTGGACTAATTGAAGCATCCAACCATGGAATTGGTGATTATCAGAAGGTAAGCCCATTCGAGTCTGGCTACAACCATGCCACACTCCCTCCCGAGCTCAACGTGGGACTTGCACAAGTGAGATTGCGCGTCTGCGCGTGCAGAGGCGACAAAAAGTCAATGCCCAAGCCACAAGCTAGCAGCAACACTATTCTGGCGCGAAATTTTCGTTCCCAGCCGTAGGAATTTCTCGAGAATTCCATGATCAGCGCGACTTGGCATGACAAGCGTTGATATTATTGACATTGTTGTTTTGGCGGATGAGACCCATGGGAGGGTATGATGTGGTGTCTCGGTCGTGTCAGAATTGCCGTATCGAGATGTGGAGAGGTGTTGATGCTCATGCTGCCCGCACAGCAAGCTGGAGAAGAGTGGGTTGTGAACCGCTGGTGCTATTCTTCTTCCCAAGGTCGTCCATTAATGTTCATGGTTCTTACATGTATCTGCGGCAGCCAAGATGAGGGTAATCCATGCCCGCCCCATCCAGAATCAGGAAATGGCAAATCGGGGCCGATCGTTTAATCCTGATAGCTGCCCGGTTCTGGCTGCAATTGGGCCGTTGCGGCCCTGGCAAATCCATGCAGAAAGTTGTAAACTCAGCTTGGTTGCGTGCAACCTGTGCAGCCAACCGGCATTGACTGGATCAACCCTGCGCTGCAAGTCTGTCTCGTCGCGCACGCCCCCAGAAGTTCTCCTACACGAGCAGCCTCGCACTTCAGGTGATGGTCGCATTGCCCCCAGGGTTAAGATGACAAGAACACAGACATCGCTATGATGAGCAGATGATGCTGCCATGACGATGTGATGTTGAGGACAATGGCCGAGGCAATGTCAATAGAGCAGCACTGCAAGAATGCACTGCAGATTACGGCAATAACAGCGCAGCGAGGAGCTGGCCCTTGTCGGCGATAGATGTAAAATAGCACATCCAAATCTAAACCTGACCAGGACGGGCCTAGCGCAGCAGCATGGGGTTGCCGGCCTCCTTTAATGAAAAAGCTGTGAGCTGCCACTCTCACGCTTGCTCTGCCTTCGCATTCCACTTGTTGTTTCATCGCCCTGGAAGTCCTGTCAACCTTCTTCCATCTTACTTCTTTTTAATATTCTCTACTGTCGTTAAGTGCTCTTTCTCGAGGTCAAAAAACACTCGGGACTACTACAGTAAGGAAGGAAGTCGCCAGATACAGATTCGCTCACCCCGTCAACAACACCAGAAGTACGTGTTAGGTGCCCACCTTTCTCCATCCTTTCCTTAGGTTCGTCATCAAGCAAAGCATTGCTTCGACGACTCTACTTCACTTCATCTATTGACGAACAATTGAGCTGACTCTGCCAAAGATACTGTACAGCATAATCCCATACAATATGTTCGCCCGAAACCTCATCTTGGCGGCCGTCGCCGTCAGCGGTGTTCACTCCGGTAAGTTCAATCGGCTTCATTGACTTCCGTCTGGGTGGCCTTGTGTATCATGAACAATCTGCAATAGCTGTGGATGTGAATTGGGACGCCAATGGCGCGGCAGGATGGCAGCGATACCATGTAGAGAACGCTTCGCTGACATACGCCTCTAGCTTCTTCTGCCTCGGTCTGCTCCCAAGCAACTGCTACCATCAACTCTGCAGCAGATGCTACCGCATTGGCTTCCTGCTCAACCATCTCTGGTTCCGTCCTCGTCGGTACCGCTGCCGCTGGCACCCTCGATATCAGCGGACCAAAGCAAATCACTGGAGATTTGATTGTTGAGAACGCTGGAGAGTTGACCACCCTCAGCTCTTCTTCCATCGGAACAATTGGCGGTAGCTTTCTCCTCAACAACCTGACTATTCTCTCTACCTTGTCTATGTCCTCTCTTGTCACTGTTGGCAAGATCTCCTGGACTGCCCTTCCAGCTCTTCCCTCTCTTACCTTCCCTGCCACTGTCAGCTCTGCTAAAAGTGTTTTGATCACCAACACATTCTTGAGCACCTTGGATGGTATCAACTTGATGACTGTTGACACTTTGGACATCAACAACAACAACCGCCTCAAGACCTTCAGCACCCAAGTTGCCAACATTACCGCTCTCCTGAACGTCGACTCCAATGGACAGAACCTGGACCTCGCCTTCCCTAACTTGATCTGGGCTGCCAACATGACCATCCGAAACGTTTCCAGCATCTCTCTGCCATCTTTGGCAACTGTTAACGGCTCTCTTGGATTCTACGAGAACTACTTCACCAGCGTCAGCGCCCCTAACTTGACCTCGGTGACATCCGGATCCTTGGCATTTGTCGCTAACCCCTCCTTGGCCAACATCTCCATGCCTTTGTTGAAGACTATTGGAGGCGGTGACTTGATTGCCAACAACTCTGGCCTTGATGCCATCTCTTTCCCAGCTCTCAGCACCGTCGGAGGTGCCATTGATTTCTCTGGAAACTTCACTACGTAAGTCATTAGTACTATTTGAATAGTCATTTGCGGGACTAACAAATTTTCAGTCCAACCCTGCCAGGTCTTACCGATGTCAAGGGTGGCTTCAACATGCAATCCACCACCAGCATTGACTGCACCGGCTTCCAGAAGGAGAAGAACAGCGGCGTCATCCAGGGTACTTACACTTGCAAGACCACCGCTGATGCTACTAGCGGAACCAGCAGCAGCGGATCATCCACTAGCTCTTCTGCCAGCTCTTCTTCCACTGCTAAGAGTGCTGCCTTCCACATCAGCGCCAACTCTCAATCCGTCATCGGTCTTTCCGTTATCGGAGGTTTCTTGGGAATGCTGTTGTAAAGAAACATTGGGATGTCGGCGTTTCTCCTTTCCATACTTAGACTAATAAGCCACGTCACTTTCTTTTTGTCATGACTGTCAAATCAAGCTCTTGAGCGTTTCTACCTTCATTAAGATACAGACGGTGCTCGGCATAGTTTTGTTCGATGGGGTTGCATAATGTGTTGCACCTTGAAAGCTGGGTAGTTGTGGGGAGCATGATAAGCTTCAACGAGACAGAGAATTTCATTAGTTGTACATTGATTTGCCAGTTCCACTGAGATGAAAACTCCACCGTGACAAAAGGTTGATGCTTGAAGTGTTCGAGCAATTGTAGAAACCCAGGACTCGATGGCAGCCGTGTTCAACACAACCCCATCTTTGTCGGCTCGTGCTCCGAGATGGCGCCAGCGATCTTAGCAAGATCCATAAAGCCACATCCGCTGAACCCTACAACGGCCGAAGCATAATGACATTGACGACGACGGGGTACGAGGACATGAAGCGCTTCCGAGGCATCCTTATTTTCCTTCCTTCTTTCTTGAAGAGTTCGTGTTTCGATTTGAGTCTGAGGTCATAGCCGAGCCCGCTTGCCTTTTCTTCTTCCTCGTTCAAAAGCAACGAACCACGGTCACCCGTGGGAAGTCAAGTACCTAAGGTACCTAGGTACCCGGGCCAGCAATATGATATGTCACTAGTTCATTTGGATCTTGGTAAGACATCTATGTATCTCTCACAACGGTCTGAATGTCGTGCAGGTATGATACGGCACAGGCATCATTCGAAGGGGCCAGCGGCCAGGGCAAGGCAGGGCCAGGGCCTAAGGATCTCGCAAGAGACACTCGATGTATACCGTCCATCTGCCAAAAGCATGAAAAACGGCTGCATTGCTTGGCAGCAATGACTGGAGACCACCGAGCTAGAGAATGCCACACGAGTGGTGGCCGTGGCAGACCATGAAAGGCTCGTGAGGTGTTTGGCCAGTGAGGCCTCTCGCCAGCCATGTGGATCGATGCAAATGGCGAACGGCGCAAGGGGAATTGGCATCAGCCCAGACGAGGAGACTTACAGGCGTACGAGCTCACGACCGGCCCCCCAGTGGTGGCTGTTGCTAACCTGTTCACGACGTTGACTTTTGCAGGCGCATCAGGCGCCGAGACAGACGAAGCCCCTCGTGAGCATTTTCTTCTTTGGCTCTCGACCTCGCCTTCGCCTTCGTCTGTTGGGCAATAGCAGGAGAGGGACCCCAGGCCTAATACGAGAAGCTCACTACCCATCATGCACGTTTGGCCAGTTTTCCAAATCATGCCGTCTCCAAACCTCCACATCATCTTGATTCTTCACTGTGTGCTGGTTGTGGGGACGCCGGCGAATGCTGGCTCTGATCTCTTCTGCAGTCTTTCTTCTTGCTTGTCGCTCATCACCGCGATCGCCCGGCTCGCAAGGCATATCCTCTGGTCGGCGGGCCACTCAACGGCGATTTCAGGTGCAAAAAGCAACGACAGGGCCAGTGGGCCACAGCACACCCTTGCCACACCCAACCATTCTTTTCCAAATACCAGGAAAGAAAGTCAAAAGCTGTGCGCGAAGTCCTCGAGGACTCGTGCACGATTCGAGGCAGACATGGGGCGTGCTGGCAAAGTGAGATATGATATAATGCTCCATACCGCTTCTTCTCACCTCGCATTGCAGAGCTAGTTGAGATCGTGGACGCAAGGAGGTGCTCGTGAGAAGCAGCACATGTGCCCCCCAAACTCTGCCAGCCAAATCCTTCGCAAGTGCAGCTTCATCGAATCACCAGCGACACGATCAGGGCTATTCTTTCCTTCTCCCTTGGAGCGACGGCGCTGGCATTTCCCGCATCGTGCTTTGCCATCCCCTTCCCATCTGAAGTCTATCTGCTTCTATACAACGGGAAACATTCCCCGGCGCGAGCACTTACCCTGTACCCGGTCACGTCAGGCTCTGACACTCGATTTCTATCGAGTCTTGAGGCAGCATTTGGCTCTTCCTCCTCAACTGTCTCTAGAGCCGCAGCCGCACCTGACGCCATCTACTGGCTGGCCCGTTCCCTTCCCGCCCCCCTTGATGGATATCAAAATCGAACCAGCGGGAGATTATCAGACCGGAACGCAGCCAGCACTCCCCCGGATCTGCTGGGCCCGCTACTGTTTGCCTTTGGGGGTCCTTTTGACTTCGGCCCACCGTGGGTATTTGTGTTTTCTGTTGCACGAGAGATGAGAACGTGGATGCTTATAAGTCTGATTTTCCCGCTGTTTGGGTCTGTTAAGATCTAGTTTTCTCAGACATTCTCCAATACTATAGTCACTTCATTGGATATTTCTGGCGGTCAAGAATACCTCCATTTGCTGTCTGAGTATCAACCTACCCATCGGTCACCATCATACCGCTCCTCTTTCACGATGACTCTTGAGGGGAGACATCTGGCTGGGTCCAAGCCCTTACAGCTTCCGTGAGTTCGTATTGCTCCAGCGCGCCTTTCCCATGCTGATTAGAGTATCAGGTCCATCGATGAGGGCTTTGGCTCCATGGCATCTCAGTATGAATCTACCTCGACTACCAGCGTCAAATGTGAAACTTGTGCTGCGAGAGGGCATACTGTCTACACAATCCAAGGTTCACCATGCCCACGGTGTGCAATCAACAAATTGACACCCGACCCTGAGCAACCCAACCTCAATCATGAATCTCTAAGCATTAGAACTAGAGGCATGTTTTCGCCCTACTACGAGGAAGTTGATCCGCTCTCACGACGGCTCAGCCAAGGGCACGGCGTATCACGACCGTACCATGATTCTTACCCATGGGTTTCGAGCACATCCTCGTCGCCATTAACAGCGACGGCCAGTGTCTCCAGTCTCTCCTCGGTGGCACCTTCTCAGCCGTCCAACCCCTACCATCGCCACTCCATAGCCACGCAACCTTTCATCTTCGCTTCTGAAGCTGAAGGTCATGGAAACCGGAAGCCATACCGGTCCGAGAAGGACATCCGACACTGCGATGCAGAAAAGGCAAGACGGGATCATCAAGCTACCTACATCGATATGGGCCACTCCTTACGCTGCGAGTTCCCTCTGGATGAAGAAGACGCTTCCGGGGATGAAGCAGAACTTACGTCGGAACTCGATCAAGGTCATCCAAACAAGCGCAAGACCAAGGAGAAGACTACCAAGCAACACAAGCTCCATAACCAGGTTCTCTGGGAATTCCGTGCGTGTCTGAGAATCGATACGAACAAGGTGCGAAAGTGGCTCGACAGAGTTAAATCTCAGGGCGAAGAACTGAAGAGGCGCAAGTACGAGCTTAAGGAGGGCCAAGGTCGAGGCGGCCTTCGTGAGGGCGAGCGTGAACGAGACCGTGATCGCTGTGTCAAGGCCGAAGCTGTCATGGCCATGTGGGATCTCATGGACCGCGAGTATTGGAAGTTCGTTGCCAAGCACGAAGAATCGCAAGATGCTCAAGGCCAGGAATTAGAGCCTATCCCCGGGAATAGAAAAAGGTGTTTGGAGAGGTTGTGATCATGGATCACGGATACGTGCTGTGTTTGTAATTCTTAGGGACATTCTTTTAGGTGTTGCTGGTAATGACTGGCCCTCCTACGGATGAGTCGGATAAAGGGAAAGAAAAAAGTGTCGGTCTCTCTTTATGAGTAATAATGTTCGTGAGTGGCGGATATGGAGTATATGATGTGTTGATTTTGCAAAGGCGTAGTTATGTGAGCGAGCGCGCAAAAAAGGCATATCAGGGTTGGGAAATGGAATAAATAATCTTTACGGCCTGTACTTTACACCATCTGTCTTCATTTTTAAACAATTCATTCATTTCATTGGCATTGCTTCTTTCGTTTCAATACTTGACACGATAGATATGAACTACGTAGGCCCAAAACATTTGCACATATCATTACCTGGCATCCTGTACTGTGAGTATCTAAGATAATTGGAGGAAGGGAGATGGTCGAGGGAAGTGAAAGTCCGTGCAATCCATCTGATCCTGGCCGGATCCATGACCGGTTTCCTTTTCCTGCGGCTCACCCACAGAAGAGTATCGGTGATTCACGAGGTCACTACGCAATCAATCCCTGACTCAGATGAGCTCATGAGATTTCCACGCTTCTCACCCGCCACCATAACCCGCCCTACGTCTCGCACCATGGAAGGAAGACCAAACCAAACGGCGCTATCTACCTCAAACCCCACGATGGATCAGCTTTGTTGTTACACCACGTCTTCGCACATGTTTGCCACGAAACAAAGCCTTGTATCTGGGATTCCGAGCACTGCAACGGTCCGGCATTCTCACGTCTGATCCTGGCCCTTAGTGTTCTCCCTGAAACTTATTCATATACGTGTATGAGGGTTGTGTTACGTTGAATTGTGGCCATTTAAGCGAGTGGGAAAGAAAGGGGATGTAGAGTCAGGGATGGAGTTGAGGGTTGGATGGTTGGGTAATTTAGCGACGTACCACCACCTTGCTCTCATCTCGTGCTACTGCAGTATAGCTAGAGTGGGAGCTCATTGCAGCCAAGGCAACGCCGCTTCGAAGCAAGGTTTATTAATTTCTTCTTTGCTTAACAGTATATATGTATCTAAATGCCGCGTGGCACAACTTGCGGTGTAGCTGTTAAAGTTAACTCGTGGCTGTCAGTGCAGGTGTGCATGCATGCTTGGACTTCCACATCTTGTGCTCGATACCTTAGTTTGGGCTCGTTCTCGGTAGATGTGCGTTTGAATGGGTTTCATTGAGGACATATGATCCTGCCCTAGAGAGAGGAAGATAAATATATTCGCGTAAAGGACAAGTGCACGGGATTTGCAATCTACAACTTTGCCTTGGGCGTATCTTGCTTCATCATGGTGTCTGCAACAATACGACGTTGAATCTTGCCTGTAGCAGTTTTGGGCATGCTGTCGGTAAAATAGATCTGTGGATATTAGCTTTGGGCTCCACTTTACAGCCACGAGTTGTACTCACCTTCTTGGGCACCTTGAACTTAGCAACCTTCTCAGCAACCCATGTCCTCAACTCAGACTCGCTGAGTTTCTGGCCACTCTTCAGCACTACTGCAACCCCGACCTCCTGGCCGTACATCTCATCAGGAACAGCAAAGCTGACCGCCTCAGAGATAGCAGGGTGACGTGCGAGAACGTTATCCAATTCAATTGGACTAATCTTCTCGCCGCCTTTATTGATAAGTTCCTTGATTCGTCCAGTAATTATGACATACCCGTCCTTGTCCTTCTTTCCTTGATCACCAGTTCTGAAGAATCCATTCGCAGTGAAAGACTCCTTGTTAGCCTTAGGGTTGTTAAGATAGCCATTGGTAACGTTTTCGCCCTTGATGCAGATCTCGGCTTCCTTGCCTTGCTCAACTTCCTTTCCGTCTTGATCAAGAATCTTGACCTCGACTCCTTGACCGATACCAACGCTGCCTGGTTGGTGCTTGCCATTCTTTGGTAAAGGATTTGAGGTCATCTGATGGGATGCTTCTGTCATAGCATAAGCCTCAAGCACAGGTGCGTTGTACGTCTCTTCTAACAAGTGGAGGGTGGTGGGCGAAAGTGGAGATGAGCAGGATCGGATGAACCGGATGTTTGGTTTGGTTTGTGGCGGTGGGTTCTTTAGCAGGATCTGATGAATTGTTGGCACTGCTGTGTACCAATTGGCCTTGTGAGTGATAAAATCGTCCCAGAATTCTGAGGCAGAGAACTTTGGAGGCACGATTACAGAACCACCAGAATGTAACGGAGCAAGGAAGCCAGCCAAAAGCCCATGGACATGGAAAAGTGGCATAACGAGCATCGTCCTGTCTGCTGGAGTGAGCTCGTAGGTTGCCTTAATGTTCTTCATTGTTCTTGTGAGGTTTTTGTGTGTCAATGGCACAGCCTTGGGCCTTCCTGTAGTTCCGGAGGTATGGAGGACGAGCGCAATGTCATCGGGCTGTGCCTTTTCAACTTTCTGATTTCCCTTGCCCTTCAATTTACCCTCATCCTTCACATCAAGTACAACTTCTCGTCCGTCAAAGTAGCATTCCGCGATAGCAGCGTTGTATTTCCTGGCAGCCCTTACAGCAGCACCGTCTTGTTGAAACGACCCCTTTGGCACGAGAGCTACGGCAGACTTGAGGTCATCGATATAGAATTCGAATTCTTCCTGCTTGTATGCAGCGTTGAGAGGGGCAGCAATGCCTCGTTGCCATGACGCAGCGAGGAAGGCAATGATGAACTCGTAGGTATTGGGTAGAGCGATCGAGACGGCAGCCTGTGGAGTGACGCCCAATCTTGCAAGCTTCTTCTGGAAAGATGCGACTTCGGCCGCAAGCTGGCTGTACGAGACAATAAGAGGATTAGGTTTGCTCGGTATGATGATTGCGGTCGCGTCTCCTCCGCTGGGGAATGAGTCTGAGAGGGTGGTGGCCATTGCGGAGCAATTAAGAAGACAAAGTCGAAGTGGATGGTAGAAATGAATTGAGGACTATGAGCATACAAAATCGACGACGTAAGCTCTATCCAATAGGTATTAAATCATAGATAAATCAATGGCATGAATCGTTGAGGATGCTTCCGTGACGTCTTGGTAGCGTGCCAGCTTTCTTATCTCCGATAGTGGATCCTCACGAGAGCTTTATCGGCCAAATCAAAGATCAACCGCAAGGCTGTAACTTCTGGAAATTTAGCTCAAGGCCACAACATTAGCAACACCACAACTACAACTGCGCGCCATGTCGAACCCGCCTCGTCGGTCATTGTATGCAGATCTACTCGATCCTGCTGCATCGACTCCTGGTTCAATTTCGAAAGCCCCTGTTGTTTTCAATTCGGGCGAGGAGAGCTCTCCACAAGCCGATGAAGCTGCTGCAAAGAAACACCAGATAGATTCAGGTATCGTGTCCTGCATCTTATACCTCTGATAAATCACACTACTTATGCTGGATGGGTTTTTTGTTGTAGCTGCTTTACGATTCCAACCTACGCGAAGACCACAGCTCTCCAACCAGAAACCAAAACCCAGAGCACCTTTCCCGAAAGTACCTACTGCAGATGCTTCAACTCAGAAAGCAATTGTGCAACCAGACTCTTCGGCTACAAACACGCAAAGGGGGCCTGCGAAAACAACTTTAGCCGACTGGACTGCTATTGACGACGATGATGTGAATGGCTTCTACACAGGGGAGAAGAGACCTCGAGGCGGCCGCAAGAAGAGAAAGAAGAACAATAAGGAGGCACACGCTGTACCCCAAAACTGGGACGATATCTACGATCCAACGCGACCTAACAATTACGAAGAGTACAAGAATAGCGACGAAAAGATACGCGAAGTGAGAGAATGGAAGGACAGGCTTTACGCCCATCGAATGGCTAGGAAGTCGCCCAGCGAGAAGGACAGCGATGACGAAGAGCCATATAGGCCGCAGATGGGCAGTAGGTTCATCTCCTCAAGTCTATTGAAATTGATTTTAACAAAGCAGATCGATTTGCACCGCCGTCGAACTACTCTTTTGCGCCTCCACCGATTGAACCCTCCCCACCGAAAGCTATGGCAGCCGCAGAAGTTGACTCGTATGCCCCGATTCTCACATCGAGTGAGCCACCACCTCCTCCGCCATCAAATGATACCACACCTGTTGCAGCTGTAACAGCTCCCGGGGCTATCTCTCGGGCGCCAGTACGCTATAACTTTCCTGCGGCACCAAGTGAACTTCCTGCTTCAGAAGCAGAGTTAGAGCAAGCGCTCGAGGAGGAGCCGGATGAAGATGAACAAGATACTGCGGAAGATACCTCAAGATCTCGTCGTCCCGGCCAGAGAGGGTTTGCAGAGCGCCTTATGTCTAAGTATGGATGGAGCAAAGGAACTGGATTAGGGGCTGATGGAAGTGGTATTATCAATCCTCTTCGTGTGCAACTAGAAAAGCGCAAAAAGAAGTCGGACGCGGAAGGCGGTGGCTTCCGAGACCCTGGTGGACGAGGAAAGATTATTGGAGGACAGAGAAAAGAGCCCGAAAAAGAAAGCGAGGTTGGCAAATTTGGAGTAATGTCTGAAGTGATTGTCCTTCGTGGGATGGTAGATGGCATGGACTTGGATGAAGAGGTCGGCGATGGAGGCCTGATGCAAGAAATAGGCGATGAGTGCAGTGAAAAGTATGGCCGAGTAGAGAGGGTCTACATCGATCGGAGTACTGCCCCAGCCAAGGTCTTTGTCAAGTTCACAAGCCAGTTATCGGGATTGAGAGTAAGTTATATCTTTCTAGTTTTCATGTTGATCGTGCTAACTGGAAACAGGCTGTGAACGCTCTTGAAGGACGGATATTCAATGGCAACACCATCACTGCCTTATTCTACGACGCAGAAACCTTCGAGAAAGGTATCTATGAATAGATGATCTAATTCAAAGAATACCCAGTATCTGATTTAGTTTCTTCTCATCATGGTTTGTAGAAAGCACTCTTGAAGGGATATATTTGCATCTATTGAATATGTCAATACGTATTAAGATTTGGGCCTGACTCTTGATTACTCACTTTGCTCAAATCCCACACCTTTTCTTTTGCATATGGATCATTCTTGATCATTTCAATGACTTCCTCTTTGGTAGATGCCATGGCTACCAAAGCGCTGCCCATCATTTTCGCTCCCTCGCCTTCCTTAGGCACCTCCTCCAAGAGAGCACCTACTCTTATTAGCACGTAATGTTGCATTGGTTATCTATGCGTGTCACAAAAACACACCTCCCATTCTAAAATCCCCAGCTTCTACGGCAGCCCAGAGACCTGCAAAATGTTTTCTGTTGGGACGTCATTTAATCATGCTCACTGGTGTTACTTGAGGATCCCTACAACTTACGGTCTAACTTCCAATCGATGTTCGAGACCATCCTCAAAGTCGGGGAGGATGACGAGCCACTCGAATTTTGTTGGCGTTGCAGCAGTTGTAGAAGCAGCCATTTTCCAGAGTGGGGGGATGCGAGCTGATCTAATTGTTCGATGTATAAATCTTGGAGAGTACATCAAAAGGGCCATGAGGGACTAAGAGGGGAATATAAAGAAATCTGATATGCTGCACTTCTCAGCGAGTGAGAAATCGTAAGCACTACCGGCCCCAGTTGTCACTTTGTCCATAAGAACGTCCACAGGCGGACCCACAAGCGATCGCGGGGTTCACCACACGCCTTGCGAATGGCATCTCATCACTCATTATTGCTACCGCTTCGGGCTTTTTACTCGTCAGAGCGTCCGATTTCCTACCCTCTCAAGTCAAAGGCGCCCTTTGAATCCTCTAGACAGGCTCTAATCCACTAAGGTATTTCTCAAGGTAGGTTTCGGTGCAAAGGTACATCACCTGATGTGTTCGAGATGCGCTGACCGTGGACTTAGAAGAAGTGCTCCCAGGTCCTCCAGCATGAGTGAAAACGAGGCCCAATCCGCGCCACTTCCGGATTCTCCAGAACAGGAAGCAGGACCGGGATCAGCGTCTTTAAAAAGAAGTAGTAGCATAGCTGGCAATGCCCCACCAACACCAGCACTCAAACGGCCCTCAACAGACCAAAGTCACGAGTCAGCCTCAGATTCACTCCAATACGTCTATATTGTCCAACAAGCCAGCTACCCACAATATGGCGAAGGAGGCGATGAGATCTTGAGTGTTTACTCCAGCCTCGAAGCCGCCAACGCTGAAGCTCACGATCATATTGAGACTGAGTATGGGAGCGACACGGAGGATGTTGATGAAGGGGTCGACAAGAATGGTTGTTTCTGGTGGAGTGCTCCAGATGTTGGAGAAGGCGACGGGGTGAGGGTCTATGTGCAGAGGTGGGAGGTTAAGAGGTGACGTCTCTTACGCCTCAACCCAGGTATTGGTTCCGTGCCTGGATAATTTCTTATGAACTGCTTGTGGAAATCACTCCTGCGAGGACGGGCATCAGATTTGCAAATTGCGTTGGACAATGATCACGCTTTTGTATATCAACACTTGTCTAAAGCTTACCCTTTGCAAGGCTGAGGAGTTTGTACCGTTCTTCTCGTGGAAAGGCTATGCTTTGATAGACGGAGGCATTCTAAGTGACCAGAAGGGAAGGCTTCACCTATATGGCAGTGGTTTTAAGTATCGCTGTTTCAATCAACATGTGGAACCAGGTTACAAAGACCGTAGCATGTCTTCAGTGTTGGCTCGGGGCCTTTTCCTCAGATCGACTTGTTAAGACCACATGCTGCATGGCATTTTCTCAAGTCTTCCCGTCCTTTGGGATTTCCAAAGGGTGCATAGGTGGAAAGTATCGAGGACTGTATAGTTGGGTATGTATAGGGGAGATTGTCACTTTTAAGAGCGAGCTTTTGCTTTTACAGATACTTCAGTTTCTGTATGGTGTACGTATTGCATCACTGAATATAGACTGCAATTTGGAAGCCAGTCCAAGGTGATCTGTGATCTAGGCTCGCACAAGCAAAGTCAAGTCGTTAGGGGTGGCCCACCCAGCACTGCAGCACATGGCAATATAATACACGCATCCGAGCATATATGACGGCTTCGAATATTGATGCACATATTGGTTGATCACTTCGTCATAAAATCGGGTTGGAAATGCAGAGAGCCTCTTTATATTGGCTGGTATCTATGACAACTGAATATCCATCCAGACATCTTTCCGGTAAAGGAACAACCACGGCTTTGCAATTTAAGGTACGGATAGGTCGAATAGACAAACACTCTAATCGAAAAGACCGAAACCCATATCCTCGTCGGACTCCTCCTTGGCTGCAGTAAATGTCAGTATAAACGTATGATATATGCGATCGGTAGTAGGGTTTCGTACCCTCTTCCTCCTTCTCGGCCTCCTTCTCCTCAGCTGGGGCAGCACCACCAGCAGCTCCTCCAGCAGTTGGAGCAGCAGCAGCTCCACCACCGGATCCGACGTTCAAGAGAAGATCCTTGACATCCTTGCCCTCGAGAGCCTACACAGAATCAATCAGTACCATCCTTCGCTCGCGAAAATGTTTTGCGCATACCTTGGCGAAGAGAGAGGTCCAGATTGGCTCAACATCCTCGATACCAGCGGCCTTGATCAAGGTCTGGAGCTTGTCGGCCTGTATATCCTGTCAGTACTTGATTCTTCGTCCTTTCTGCGTAGACTGTAGCGTACGGTGATATCGACAGAGTCATCGGCCAGGATGAGAGCTGCGTAAGAGACGGCGAGTTCGGCGTTAGACATTTTGAATCTGCAAAGGAGCGTTAGTGACGAGCTCAGAGGCGCAACTTTTCTCTTTGTAGAAGCCAAACAAATATACTTTGAGACTCCGAGTAAGAGCAGAAAGGATACTGACGTTTTGGGTGAGATCCAATCGATTTAACCACAGTTGGTGGAGAAAGGAACTTTTGAGATGTCAAAATTGAATAAATTTCGAGACGTCGAAAATCGAATATGCGAAAGTGCGCTCTGCGGCCCTAAGATTTAGCCGATGAAAGAAGGCTGGCTTGATGCCTGACAGCCTGAGGAACGAACAAATCCTGTCAGATTTTGAGATGTGAATGTCATGTGATTTGACGTCGTCTTGGGTCGCGCAAATCGGCAGCAGCTTTACGCTAACGCGGGGAACGATGGCGGGGATCCTCACCTGTTATGTGCTTTCTTGGCTTGGCTTCCAGGTCTTTCTACTTTCGACCAAATGCCTACGAAGCTCAACAGATTCGCAAAGTCAAGGTAATCTACTACTGGGGTCTTGTTCGCGATACAACAGATACTTGCAGCCAGCTTTTCATCCATCTTAAAAGCTACCACAGATACCCGCCATCATGACCGATACTCCGAATGTCCCTCTCCCGCTCGATTCGCGCGAACAACCAATCCTCGACGAGCTGTTCTTACTTCGAGATTCCTTGACCTTGTTGAAACAGGACAGGACTACATATGTCAAGGCCTCTGATGTCATGTTCCTGTATGATAAGGTCGTGGATCAAGTGCGATTGTTGAACGACATAAGGGCTGATAAGCCGACAGAGCAGAATAGATGTAAGTCCTTGAGGCTTGGACTATGTAGACGTCGCACTGACATATATCGTGCAGTGGACCGAGTCTTGGATTCTTGCTTCCAGCTTCTATCTCTTTTTTTTATGACGATCGGCAAGAACAATGAAGCGCCTGCTGCATATTCCCTGACCTCAACTATCAAACGACTGCTTGACCACCTTACTGAAGTAGAGCTATACTCCGAAAAGGATTTAGAACATATCTCCCAGACAATTGAGAATCTCCGTCGCGTTGTCAAGGATGCTAAAGCCTCTTATTCTCCCAAGCTTATCACACTTCTCTCGAATCGACTCGACCTTTGCCACATATCTTGTCAGAATCTTCAGAGCAAGCTCGAGCGATTGAGTCCTGCAATGCGCTCTATACATGAAAAGTTGATCTCAATACTACGCTCTCTTTCGCTAGCCAATACAAAGTCAAAGGTGAGGACATACTATGGAACTGGGTGTTGCCTGGAACTTAATTATCAGAAATAAATCTTGCTGACGTAAGACATTCCAGTTCTCCGCAGTTGAGGTTGAAGGTCTACAGAAGCAACTCAAGGAGATCGATTCTCAAAGAGTGGATGGCAAATTCGTTATAGCAAGCGGGGAAGTCCCAGCATGCAGCGACGAGGTTTGCGAGCTGCTGAGAAAGTGTCTGATGTGGTCTGAAATTGTGCTTGAGAGGTATATTCACAGGCTTATCTCGCTCACAACAAACAAGTCTGCTAAACATTTTAACAGGAAAGGAGAAATCCCGGATACGTTTAAAGAAACGTATACAGTTTTGATCAATATTCGGAATAAACTGGAGAAATTGTCTCTGACCCAAGCATGGTCGCTGCGCGAGACTGATCTTTATGACTTTCAGCGACAACTTGACAAAATTGACGAATCACGAGTAGACGGTAACTTTCTGGATCCAGAGGGAAAGCCAGCTGAGCTTTACGTCCAAAGAGTAAGTCTGCCATGTCGTCGACTTTACTCGGATGCTGACTGTACAAGACGCTGCTCTACTTGATTCGACGAAGCTATGCATACATTTATTTCCTTATGGTTTCATCCGAGCCAGTGTCAGAAGCACTTCTTCCAATCTATAACCAACTACAAACACTCAAGCGATGCCTTATTGAAGTCAAGGCTTCTGGTGGTGTAAGCTCGCCACGAGAGCTATACCCGTACAGTATGAAGGTAAGTGATTCTAGCGCTTCCACGTTTCAAGGCTGACCATGATCTCAGTTGAATTCGATCGACAATATGAGGAAAGACGGAAAGTTCATGGTTGGCAATGACGTCCCGGAAGGGCAAGGCAGTGTGAACGAACTACTGGCAGAGTGTTTCGAAATGAACTATGAGTTAAGAATAGCAGCAGAGTCCGAAACAGATGAGTAAGGCGGCTGTTGATATGATTTTAATGTTTGTTCGCAAAGGTGGCACGGCGTTCTACGGAGAAATTCGATTCGGATGAGCAGCATACCTGCTATCGATGTACGATGGATGGATGGCGAGTGAATAAGGTGGGTATCATGAGAAAGCAGAGATCCTGACGGCGGAGAATCTCTCAAAACATAATCAAGACTAAGTGTAGCTTCAGAATTTATCTTGAATGATCTGCATTAGTGATTGGGTGAACAGTTAGCATTCCACCAAACTCACAACCTCGATCAGCTTAAGCACTGCACTGTAGCCAATTTACGCGAGTCGCGCTTTCGGACTCGGAAGGCGCGTTAAACCTCGAACCTTCAATATTCAGCATCTCCAGTAAACATCAAAATGTTCAGCGCAATACCAAATTTTCAAACCTACAGCCATCCTCAAAGTTTTCAATTCACACCTATTGTCTCCTCGCCACTTTCATCTCCACCCTTACGTCGCTCACCCGAACACCCGCCTCTCTCACCTCGCGACAACAATGCCTCCTCCACGCGCCTCACACACGTAATGTCCTCGCCCACGCCCTCAAAGCCTACGAACTTGAGATCGTCGTCGCCGATAAACCCTGCCTCTAGCTCCCCAGTCCACGGCTCTGCAGAGTCAACCTCTCGCTTCTCAAAGCGTACGACAAAATCCAATCCGCTCATCCACAACCGCGGCGATGGGCGAGAGACGCGGCGAAAATTGTTCCTGAAGAAAGTCCGGGAGGATAGTGAGGACCAGCGCTGGAAGGCCAGAGGTGGCGATGATGAAATGATGCGCACGATCTGGATTGCGGAGCAGAGGCGCATGCAGGAACGGAGAGCCGGGGATCTTGATGCTGAGAGTTTGAGAGAGGAGGACTTTGAGGAGCCGTGGAGTTCAGGTAAGTTGCTATCTTTTATTCCATTCGGTCACTTTGTTTTCTGTATATCTCAGTCTAGCTACAATGTGTTGCTAATTTCTGATCTAGATGAGGCTCTGGCAGATGAGATAGCTAAGAAGGAGGCCGACGAAATGGAGGCATTGCTGAGCTCTATGGAGGAACAAGGACACCCATATATGCCATATATGGCTGACACGGAGGGAATGGACACCTCGCAGGATACCATGGACAGTTCGATGAATAAGCAGTCCGCGGCTTCTTTCGAATCATTTTATGGGTGCGATGATGAGGAATACGACCACTTGTTTATGGACGTCATTCAGGAAGAGGAGCGCCAGCTATCAATGCAGCAACCGCTTTCTGGAGACGTAGAGATGGACATGAGCTGATAAAATCCTTGGGCACGAATTTATTTGAAGTACTGTTTAGCGTGGGCGTTGTGGTTTAAGGCAGGATATTTGAAGTTATAGTAAGGGTTTTTGATCGATATTATTGTTAGGTCACGTAAGATGAAGAATGTAAGATCCCATAAGTAACGTCTTATTGCTGCGGGCATCCTTCTTCGGGCGCCCCAAAAGCTTCTTGTGCTGCTGCCATATCCCCAACAAGATCTGCTGGTGGAGAGCCTGCAGCTTGCATCTGGACGATGTCAGCTTGAAGTCCTGTCTGAACTTACTGAACAACTCACCTTCTGCATTCGCTCAACTATGTACTCTCTATCGGCAGCATTCTCATCCTTGTATGTCTTGAGCTCGAACCGCTTCACAATTTCTGAGACCACCTTTTGCTGCTCTTTGTACCTATCCATATCCGCCTTTGGTACACCATTTTTATTCTTCTCCATCCAAGCTGGGAACTTGTCATCCAGTTCTTTCATGGGCTCATACAGAATCTCCTTGTTTGTCAATTGCTCCATCATGCCCAGAAGCATCTTGGAAAAATCCTCTTCGTTACCTTCACCTTCGAGACCGCCAGACTGCATGGCCTTCATCATCTCGGCAAGGAAATCATTCGTATCATCTTCCGTTGCGGCTTGGGTTGCTTTATCGCCAGACGCCTGCATCCTCTCCATGGTCTTCTTAATCGTCTCTTGAAAGGACTCTTCTCCTCCTGTAGCTGTTGGTTTGCTTGACGAAGAAGGTGCCGCTTTTGAGGTAGTATCTACACTTGGAGCGGCTTCTGCCAATTCTGCACCTCCGCCCAATTCTTTCAACATACTTTCAAATTGTGCTTGCATATCTGGGTTCGTTTCCAATTCCCCCAGTAAATCAGCCATCCCAGCTTGTAGCTGCCTCGCGAAATCATCATCAGAGATACCCTCTGTGTCTTCCACCGCTGCCTGTGGTCTGCCAGGCCCTGACGGTATCGCGGACGGCTTTTCTTCTGTCTGTGTCGAGGAAAATTCATCTAGCATGTCTAGAAATCTGAAATCAGATCAGTCTTGCATGTGAATTTTCATACTCACCATCTAAATCGTCTAGGTCGTCTTCATCTGGATCTGGAACATCCCCTATCGATGCCGGCATTGCTTCAGATTCCTGTGAATAAGTTGTTGCATTCGCCGGCTTAGTAGCCAGCGCAGCGTCTGCTGGCTCACCAGCTGTTGTTGACATGACTGTGGTTCTAAGCTTTTATCATGCGCAGGATAGCGGCAGGTGGGGTAATTTATCTGACTCCCTTTAACGACTTGATGACACAAGAATCTGACTGACGACTTCCGGATAATACGGCAATAGCCTGAGCTGAGAATATCCTAGAAAATATCGCTGACCTTTTGCGCTGAATGAACCTGCTGGATTCAGCGTAATGAAATCGAAAGCTTGAATGCTTGTTAAGTTAAGGATCAAGAGCCGCGGCTGAGGTGGAGAACCCAAAAGAACCTCCTTGAAGCGAGAGGGCGGCTCTTGCCTAGAACATCAACAACTCTCGACCAATCAGAATTCAGCTTTCGTTGACATCCGATTTTCGAGGAGTTGCGAGGCTTCTTTCGATCCATTCTCCAAGCGCCTCGAGCACTCAACACAACCCGCCACGATCTCCCGCCCTGGTCAGGACACTCTCTGAGAAGTCTAGACATCGCGATTCCAATACGATCCTCTCCGCACGATCATCTTACACCCGACATCTCAGCCTCGCCCCTCTGCATTCATTCGCAGCCTTATCCTCAACCATGGCACTGTGCCAAAACAGATTGCAAGAAGAAAGGTACGTGGGGTTGTACTGGCAGTTCTTGATGATACTAACTTCCCACAGGAAGCAGTGGCGCCGAGACCATCCTTTTGGTTTCTTTGCGAAGCCCGCGCGTGGTGCCAATGGCGTTCTCGATCTCAAGGTGTGGGAATGCGGTATCCCAGGGAAGGATAAGACGTTGTGGGAGGGTGGCCTCTTCAAAATGACAGTCACATTTCCTGATGGTCCGTATAATTCGCCCTTGCAACCATCATGGAGCCATGCTGACATCTACTACCAGAGTACCCAACCAAGCCACCCAAGTGTATGCGATGCCACCTCGAATCCAATTTAAGAAACTAACTTTTTTAGGCAAATTCGTGCCTCCTTTGTTCCATCCAAATGTCTACCCATCGGGCACCGTGTGCCTATCAATCTTGAACGAAGAGGAGGGATGGAAGCCGGCCATTACGATTAAGCAAATCCTTCTAGGTGTCCAGGACTTGCTCGATGACCCAAATCCAGATTCTCCAGCGCAGGCCGAAGCATACAACTTGTTCAAGAAGGACCGAACGGCTTATGAGGCAAAGGTCAAAAGAATTGTACGTGAGCATCCAGCGCCATAGGCGTGTCGTGATTGCGTGCAAATTTCTTTTGGAGGGGCAATCTAGGCATAGGCGTTGAAGGGTTCTACTTTGGGTTTTATCGGGCTGCATAGCGAGCACTTGATGGCACGGTGATCTTGCTATGAATGGATAGACGTTTTATGAGAAGACCACATGGAACAGGGATGAACGTTATGATTCCCTTTCTACAATATTTCAGCCTCACTCTCGTATTTGTACGTTGCTTGATACTTGTGGCGCTAAAAGCCTGCAGATTGACTAGTCGCTCAACGTCACGTTTACTCTCATTCTATGGGTGCAAATGGCCTGTCTTCTCAATGGCGCCAGATGTGAGGTCAACTCAAGAGCCACAGCTATTTCGCATCGCTTAGCATCTCGTGGTCGCTTAAAGACAGGACGATCTCTTGTGCGAATGTCGAGTCTATCAAGGTTCTGCCAGCACTGGCTCAGCTCAGTCTGAAGAGGTGCATTTTCACGGCCCACGCTTCTAATGGAGGGAAATACAAAACTCCAAGCGGAGGCTACTGAGTCTTTGGGGCACAGACCGTGTCCTTGCTTAACGCAAGTCCGGTAGTAATGATAGAACAAATCGAGCTATTTCGACCGTGTTGTGCTGATTGCGCCTCCGATCTGTTGCAGGATGACATGTACCCCAGACCTTCCATAAGTTCCAGGCGAATGAAAGTGAGAGGATTAGATTATGTACGTACAGGTACACGGTCAAAAGGGAAGATAAGGAGTAGCGCTAGTGTCGGTCCGTCTTAAACTCCGGTATCGCTCCAGAATTTTGTGACTCGAACCACGAGGCTTTTATTAAGACTCACAACTCCACACCGATCTTTCCCTCCTACACCACAATCCAAGAGGTTTCCAAGTTGCTAGCCGTCCACGAATCGAAGCATACTGCCAAAATGTGTGGTATCTTTGCATGCCATCAGTAAGTCAATCTCTCCTGTCAATTCCTGTCGACTCATCCTTGGTGGGGGCCCCGCGCTTGCGATCTACACTTGCTAATTGAATGTTCTTTCTAGTCATCCAGATGTTGTTGCCTTCAAGCCAGCAGCGTTGAAGGCTGCGAAGCAAGTTCGCCACCGTGGACCAGATTGGAGTGAGTCGCTCGAGGCATTGAGACCGGAATCTGCGAATTGACATAAATGCCAGGTGGAAACTTTACTTGTAACCAGACAAGTATGACACATGTTCAATCTATAGGGATGGCGATTGACCGATTGTAGTTCTGACTCACGAAAGATTGAGTATTGTCGGTGTTGAGTCCGGTGCTCAGCCACTCACCAACGCAGATGGATCCATTGCCTTAGCAGTCAACGGAGAGATTTACAACCACAGATTGATTAGAAAGACCCTCGAGACCCCATACCACTTCAAGACTCACTCCGACTGTGAGGTTATTATCCCTTTGGTATGCCACATATTCCTTAGCGGGTTGTGGGGGTACTGACTTGACACAGTACATGCAATATGACATCGATGCCCCCAACCACCTCGATGGCATGTTCTCCTTCGTTCTTTACGACAAGAAGCAGGACCGAACTATCGCTGCTCGTGATCCAATTGGAGTCACTAGCATGTACATGGGATGGGATAGCAAGAAGCCTTCTGCCGTTTTCTTTGCTTCTGAACTGAAATGTCTCAAGGACGTTTGCGACAAAGTCCAGACTTTTCCACCGGGCCACGTTTATGACTCAAAAACTGGAGAGACCACCAGATATTTCAAACCATCTTGGTGGGATCCTGCCAACGTCCCAACAACGCCCGTTGACCTCAAGCTCATTCGCGAGACTTTTGAGAAGTCAGTTAGAAAGCGTCTCATGGCTGAGGTTCCTTATGGTGTTCTTCTATCTGGAGGCCTTGACTCAAGTCTGGTCGCTGCAATTGCACAGCGCGAGACACTCCGTTTGAAGGCTGCTGTCTTGGCTAAGAACGGTGCGGAGCCTAAGCAGGGCGGCGATGAGGACAAAGGAGAAGGTCTTGTAGGCATTGATGACGATGATAAGCTTTCTACCGTCACTTACTTGCCACAACTCAATTCATTCTCGATCGGTCTTCCTGGAGCCCCTGACACCGAGGCTGCTTTGGAGGTTGCCAAATTCCTTGGTACCAAACACCATGTCATGACTTTTACTATTGAGGATGGTCTCAACGCACTGTCCGATGTTATTTACCACCTGGAAACCTTTGATGTCACCACCATCCGTGCATCAACTCCTATGTTCTTGCTCTCGAGAAAGATTAAGGCTATGGGAATCAAGATGGTTCTCAGTGGTGAGGGAAGTGATGAAATTTTTGGTGGTTATCTTTACTTCCACAATGCACCGGACAAGAATGCTCTACATGCAGAGACTGTCCGCAGACTCAAAAACCTCCATTTGGCTGACTGCTTAAGAGCTAACCTGTCAACAATGGCCTGGGGTGTTGAGGCCCGTGTTCCTTTCTTGGATAAGGAAGTAAGTCGTCTTCACAGCAATCACCTCTTGTACAATTGCTGACACTTGAAAAGTTCCTCGAAGTTTCAATGAACGTTGACCCACAAGAGAAGATGCATGTCCCAGGAAGAATTGAAAAGCACATTCTTCGAAAGGCCTTCGATGTTAAGGAGGAAGGTGCTGAGCCATACCTACCAGACAAGATCCTCTGGCGCCAGAAGGAGCAGTTCAGTGATGGAGTCGGCTACGGCTGGATTGATGCCTTGAAGGACAACGCTGCTCTTCATGTCACCGACGAAATGATGAAGAACCCTAAGCCTGAATGGGGAACTGACATCCCTGATAGTAAGGAAGCGTAAGTAATCCTTGCCGTACTATATTGCTTGACTGCTAACACACAAGTAGCTACTGGTACCGAACGATGTATGACGAGCTGTTCCCATCTTTCTGTGCTGACACAGTTATGCGATGGACCCCAACTTGGTCTAACCAGACCGATCCTTCAGGCAGAGCCATTGCGGTTCATGCCCAGAAGTACGAGGAGACGAAGTAACTTGGCAGATAATCAAGTCCAAGACAGCAGGCTCTTCTATTCCTGCAGGAACTCGCTATTGGGAACAAGGACACAGAGATCTGAAATCTGGCCAAAAGCTTATTAACTTTCTTTCTGGGCGCTTCCTTCCCGCGAGTGGCACACTGGGAGAAGCTTGGCATATCGTGTATTCAAACTTTTGGGTTTCTTTCAACCTTTACTTACTCATGCTGGCGCTGCATAGATGGCTACAACTTGTGTTAAAATAGACGATATCACGGGATGAAATAGAGATGATAACCCGAATCATGCCTTCCTTTTGCAGACTTCATGTGTTAAAATCCTGCTAGATCCCAGGAGTCATTTCATCTCTGTCATAGGAAGAGGTCGTTCACAAAGCCTGAAGGTTCCGAGTGTAGCCAATGAACGCTCGTGGCGAGCATAGATACGCAGCAACAGCCCTCTTGCTTCTACCTCCCGATGTCGCCAGATACAATTTAGTCTGTGTCTCGTACGTATACCACTATTTTGCTACATGCTCAAACAGCCAACTCTCGCCTCGTGACTAGGCACGTCGCTGTTCAGTGTCCGTTCATTGGCCGGGATACGGCAGCCAATCAATGGTTATCCCGGTGTGTTTTCGCGCGATCGTCTGCCTCGCATGACAGCAGAATTTCGAACTTCCGCATTGTCAACACATCCTCTACACTGTCAAACCCCTTTACCACAAGAACTCTTCATCCAACCTCCCATCCGATTCTCAATTGAACCAACTTCATCATGTCTGTCCCAGCATTCGCCGATATTGCCAAGTCCTCAAACGACGTAAGTTTTCCTTGTGCACCCAATATTTGGATGAGAATGCTCTTTGCGCTGTCTCATCCATTAATCTTTCCCGGTGCGCCATTGGTATCAAATATTGTCAATGTTTGAAGCTGTAGCATGCTATCTCTTTGCTACAGTTCAGACAATGCATACATAGAACCGTTGGATTATGGCGTGCCTTGGACAAGTGGCGCAAAAAGCTCACATTCACGAGGAGTTCAGATGCTAATTATCACAAACAGTTGCTTAACAAGGACTTCTACCACCTGTCTGCTGCCGCCCTCGAGGTCAAGAGCAACACACCAAACAATGTTGCTTTCAAGGTTACCGGAAAGAGCACGCACGACTCGAAGACCAGCGGTCTGGTATGATAGCTTGGATGAAGCTCTTGGATCTGCGTGGATGCTAATCGGAAGTTTGTGTACAGTTGGAGGCAAAGTACACCGACAAGCCAACTGGTATATATACATTCCAAAAACCACCAATGCTTAGTTGTCGATCACAGTTTGCAAGGTCAAACTTATTCGATTTCTTCATTTGCATGGCCCCCGGCTACGCAGAGTTGCTAATGTTCTATCGCCGCACAGGCCTGACTATCACCCAATCCTGGAACACCGTTAACGCCCTTGAGACCAAGCTTGAGCTGAACGATGCTGTTGCAAAGGGACTCAAGGCTGAGCTCCTCGCTTCTTTCTTGCCAACAACCCAAGCAAAGGGCGCCAAGTTCAACCTTCACTTCAAGCAGGCTAACTTCCACGGCCGTGCTTTCTTCGATCTGCTCAAGGGCCCAACTGCCAACGTCGACGCCGTTATTGGTCAAGACGGTTTCTTGGCCGGTGCTTCTGCTGGCTACGATGTCCAGAAGGCTGCCATCACCAGCTACGCTGCCGCCATTGGATACTCTGCTCCTCAATACACCGCCGCTATCACCGCTGCAAACAACTTGAGCGTTTTCTCCGCCTCTTACTACCACAAGGTCAACGGCCAGGTTGAGGCCGGTGCCAAGGCCAGCTGGGACTCAAAGAGCAGCAGCAATGTTGGTCTTGAGGTTGCCAGCAAGTACAGACTTGACCCAGTGTCCTTCGCCAAGGTAAGTACCCATCGCCTTTAAACATTTACTGGTGGCTTACACAATGAAACAGGTCAAGATCAACGACCGTGGTGTTGCTGCTGTTGCCTACAACGTTCTCCTCCGCCCAGGTGTCACCCTTGGTCTTGGAGCCTCCTTTGATACCCAGAAGCTCGACCAAGCTTCCCACAAGGTCCGTCCACTTGTACACCCATGGATTCCATCACTGACTAGTTTAGATCGGTACCAGCTTCACTTTCGATGCTTAAATAACTGCTACGATATTAGACTTGAGACGACAAAAGGCTGGTATGGAGCATTTGCTCCTTGTACGAGGATATGGACCGTATGTAGAATAGGAACAACGGAACGATCATACCCACCAAACCCTGACTCAATGTTGTAAATTTCTATGCGGTGTCTGATATGTTTCTAATCCTTCACCTTCTTTTTCGACATCCTATCAAATATGAAGGTCGGTACAAATACGGCGGAAAGAACTACACCACCAACGAAAATGAAGTTTGCTAGCATCCCTGGTTGGGGACCAATGTCTGCGTATCGCTCTGATCTACTTTGCCTTCTTCTTTCTTGCTTGGAATAGATGCTGTCCTGTGTGCGGAAATGACCCTCACGGTCAAAGTGTGGCACGTCGTTTCTATCACGCCAAGGATGTTGACCAGGACCCATGCCCCCAGCAGAGCCCATCCCCCGTGCTGCCTCTCCTGTAGGAGGAGCATCCCCTTCTTGAGCCGCTTGCCTCTTTTCCGTATGATCTCCCCATCCTCCATTTCGATAGAAGCTGGGCGGAGGTCCTCTAAAATGTGTTCTCCGTCTACTTAGACCACTTGCAGGGCGACCACCTGCAGGCCCAGAGGAAGAGTATGAGCCCGAAGGTCGAGCATATCCACCACCACTTTGAACCTGAGATGTGCGCAAGAAATCGCGGTCGTACTGCTGCCGCTTGGCCGGTATTCCTAATATATGGTACGCCTCTGAGATCTTCACGAATCTGGCTGAGGCCTGGGGATCATTTGGATTCCGATCCGGATGATGAGTCTTGGACAAAGCGTAGAATGATCTGTCAGAATATATCAGCACAGTCACAGATACCTCATGGAATTTGCACGTACTTCTTTACATCGGCTGGTGTTGCGTTGGTCGGAATCTGAAGCGTCTCGTAGTGATTCGGAGTGCTATCGGCCTTCTGAATTGCACTGGACTGGAAGAGCCGTCGAAGGCGCTGGGCTGGCAGAGGGAATGAGCGGAGTGGCATCCCTCATCCCGAAACACTCGCTACGTCTTCCTTTGTAAACTGCTGAGAAGGATGATCAAACTAGAGAAGCTTGAAGTTGATGAAAGCGAAGTTTTAAGTATCGCAGCACTGTCCTGAAGTAATTGATATTTGGTGATGTCACGCGAATCTTGGCACATCGGCGGCAAAACTTTCCGTAAATTCTAGGTTCGAATTGGCGGGGTCCTTCTGCCGTCCATCTTCCGCCTAGAACCCTTTACAAGACCTTCGTCTCAACACCACCTCCAGCTTCTCTCGACGGCCAAACTATATCTCTTACTCAGAGCTGGTTTGTGCATGATTCAAAATGGCAGCGCAGGCCACCGATGCTCTGGCGAACCTGAAAGGTACGTTTTCCACCGAGCAAATCAATTTTGCAGCTGCTAAGAAGCTGTATAGTCAAAGACCCTGAGGCTGTGAAAGCGTCTGCAGAAGCTGCGATTGAGAATGGAAAAAATGCCCAGGCCGAAGGCGACGACTCGGACGACGATGAGGAGGGGGACAAGGTAGCTGGAGAAGGGGAAGCAAATGGGGCAACAAAAGCAAAGAAGAAGCGCAAGAGAAAGCCAAAGAAGAAGGGTGGTGCTGCAGCTACGAAGCAATCCAACCCTCCTCGAGTATTGCTTTCGAACCTCTTCCCCAGCGGCGAGTATCCAGTCGGCCAAGAAGTGGAATACAGAGATGAGAACCTCTACCGTACCACGAACGAGGAGAAGCGTCATCTGGATCGTATGAATAATGATTTCCTCCAAGAATACAGACAAGGAGCAGAGATCCATAGACAAGTTCGACAATGGGCCCAGCAGAATATCAAGCCAGGCCAGAGTCTGACGGAAATTGCCGAGGGTATTGAGGATGGAGTCAGGGCGCTGACAGGTCACCAGGGCTTGGAAGAGGGAGACAATATCAAGGGTGGTGTTGCGTTCCCAACTGGTGTCAACTTGGATCATATTGCAGCCCATTACAGTCCAAACGCCGGCAATAAGACTATCCTTTCACAAGACAACGTTATGAAGGTCGATTTTGGTGTTCACATCAATGGCAGAATTGTAGACAGTGCGTTTACCTTGGCTTTCGACCCCATGTACGACAACCTACTAGAAGCTGTCCGGGAGGCTACAAACACAGGTATTAAGGAAGCCGGTATCGATGTACGGCTGGGTGATATCGGCGGCGCCATTCAAGAGACAATGGAGAGTTACGAGGTCGAAATCAAGGGCCAAACTTACCCAGTCAAGTGCATCCGAAATCTGAATGGCCACGATATCCAACAGTGGAAGATTCATGGTGGTAAGAGTGTGCCTATTGTTAAGAGCAATGATCAAACCAAGATGGAAGAGGGCGAGGCTTTCGCCATTGAGACCTTCGGCAGCACTGGAAATGGTTACGTGCACGACGATGTGAGTCTTAAGCCCTGCTGCTGGCGACGATACTGACCATTCATAGTTGGAATGTTCTCATTATGCAAGAAGAGTAGATGCTCCCAAAGTAGCACTCAGAGTGGATTCTGCAAAGAGACTTCTCAATGTCATCAACAAGAATTTTGGAACTCTCCCTTTCTGCAGAAGATACTTGGATCGCTTAGGTCAAGACAAGTATCTGCTTGGAGTAGGTTTGCCGTTCTTCAAGGGCCGTCAGGCGCTGACCAATGACAGTTGAACAATTTGGTATCGAGTGGTATTGTCGAGGCGTACCCACCCTTGGTAGACAAGAAGGGATCATATACGGCACAATTTGAGCATGTAAGTCGACCTTGTACGTTGTTGTTTGCGGCTGTATTAACCACGGATTTAAGACCATCTTGCTTCGACCCACTGTGAAGGAAGTCATCAGCCGTGGCGATGATTATTAAAAAAAAACATATGAAAAAAGAGCACGTTTTGGCCTCGGCGCATGGTTGCATAGGAGGATGTTTCAGCATAGAATCGTGAACATATACGCATTTCCAGAATATCCTGCCATGGTCGCGTCGGAAGAGAGCCATAGATAAAAATGAAGACAAATGCGAGCTCTGCTATGGGTTGTATTGTGATGGTACCGTGCCCCTGGATCGAGTGATACTATCAAATCCGGGGTTCTGCGAAACAAATCGCAAGGGAGCCGCAGATCCGCACCCAAACCCGTTGTGGCGCATGTCAAAGTGATTGGCTCGCACGCCCGTCCCTGGCCCAGAATTTTGGACTCTCGAATGCTTGTCGACATCTCGCCATCAGACCTCGGGCGAGTGTCGTGTCGACCCAGACTTTGACACCTACACTTTGCAACTCCTTTCGTGGAACACCAGACTGTGTCCAGATATCCTGCTTCCATTGCCCCTGATTGTCTCCGCCCTGTGCCATGGCTGCATCAAGCTCGACTGTCACGACGTCTCGATCCAAAAAGGACGATAGCTCAACCCCTCGATTGCGAGTTGAAGCCGGCGAAGAGGAAGCAACCCCTACGTTGGAAGTCAAGGAGCATGATTTCTTCTGGACATATACCGAGGAGCCGCATCGGACAAGACGCATGGCTATCATCAAGGCACATCCAGAGGTACTCGATCTTTCAAAACAGCTTTACGGAAGCCATGCTAATCCGTGTCTATGAAGGTTACCAAGCTCTGCGGGCCAGAGCCATTGACTAAATACGTCGTTCTCTTCGTGGTCTCCCTTCAGATTCTCTGCGCATACCTCCTCCGCGATACGCCTTTCTTCTCTTGGAAGTTTTTCCTCACTGCGTACATCATTGGAGCAACTGCAAACCAGAACTTGTTTCTCGCCATCCACGAGATCTCGCATAACCTGGCCTTCAAATCCGCAGCTGCCAATCGTATGATTGCCGTCTTTGCAAACTTGCCAATTGGCATTCCATACAGTGCCTCGTTTCGGGTATGTTCCTACTTTTTATAGAGGGGAGAAGGTCTCGTGCTAATACGGACACAGCCATACCATTTGACCCATCACAAATCTCTCGGTGTGGATGGACTCGACACTGATCTTCCGACGGCGTTCGAGGCGGTTTTTCTCGACTCCATCGCTGGCAAAGCTTTCTTCTGTACCTTTCAAATCCTCTTCTACGCACTCCGACCCATGATGGTTTACAAGGTTCCCTTCACTGGCATCCACTTCTTCAACATCGCTGTCCAAGTCCTCTTCGACATTGCTCTGGTCAAATTCGCGTCAGGAAAAGCCCTCGGGTACCTCATCTTCTCCTCCTTCCTGGCCGGCTCCCTGCATCCATGCGCAGGCCATTTCATCGCCGAGCACTACGTCTTCGAGCACCAACCCCTCAAGGCCAAGGACCCTGCCTCGATGCTTCCTGTTCCCGAGACATTCAGCTACTACGGGCCTCTCAATTGGTTCACCTACAATGTGGGTCTGCATAACGAGCATCACGACTTTCCAGCCGTGCCATGGACCCGTCTTCCGCAGCTGAACCAGATTGCAAAGGAGTTCTACGATGAGTTGCCCAGACATGAAAGCTGGATATATGTTATCTGGCAATTTGTTATGGATAAGGAGGTTGGGATGACATGTAGAGTGAAGAGAAAGGAGGGCGGGAGGAAGGTGGGTGCTTGGACGCAGCAGGAGATCCAGGCGTGATGACATAAAATCAATGACGGACCTTTAGGGGGTTTAGTGGTAGGCCTTCTTCTTGCTGGTTCTTTTCATCGTGGCATAAATTTGGCGTTTAGACATAGACTTTGGGGGATTACAATGGTCCCTGTTTTCAAAAAATGTTGATGAGTTCTGGAATACTTAGACACATAACACATAAGTGGCACTTGATCCGAGAACCTTATCTCCTGGCACGTTTCTAGAACTTTCAGACGCAGGTACCATAGCGCATGACAGGAAGGAATCTAATGAGCATGCGCTGTGAGTAACCACAAAAGACAAACTAGCAAGCCTGGAACCTCTTGTTGCATTGGACGCCCAAGACTTTCACCTACGCCTCGCCCGACCTTTCTTTTCCCCCCCTCACACGCTCAACCCCCGCCCCCTTCCCCTCCCTTTCTTCTACCGGCGGGATTCCCTCTATTCTCCTAACCGTACCACCTCCTCCCACCTGCGAGTAGCAGTATGCAGCAGCAATGAACCTCAAACCTTACCTCAACACACAGGGGTTGGGGTTTAAGTCGGTTGAGATCAACTTTTAGTGGATTTTCTTCTAGAAGGGGGGGAGGGGGTTAGGTGGGGATAAACATTTATAGTTTAAGGTAGGAAACGGACATTAAATTCTATATTTTTATTTTTAGCCTCTCCCTCATTCCACCGGTTATTACAACATATAAAAGAACGGAGTCTTACTCGTGAGAGAATGTGAAGTGGGCTTGGGGGGGGGATGTCTGATCATAGGGATATAACGATGTTTTGATCATAGCAATAGCGCTCCTGGACAGTATTTCTCACAAGGTATCCTTCGCGACTAATAAATGCATATCATCAACAGCACACATGCACAGCAAACTTACGGTTTACTAAGAAAGAGTCGTCCATTTTTATCACCCACAGACAGCATCCGCAGCAACCCGAAGGTAGCGGGAGAAATCACTTCAGATCAAAAAGGTACGTGAAGAAACAACTTCTACACGGTGAACTATCGACGTTCTGCAGGAAGACGCAATAGAAATACAAAATAAGGCTGGTAGTAGTAAAAGAGGAAAAAAATGCAACTCGTCGGAGAAAATTCAGTCCAATCTCTCATCCTCAGCCCCTACGCTGTCGTCAAACTCCAGAGGCAGAAACCTCACATGTCTTACTGAGACGAACACCGTCTAACCTTCTTTGCAAATCTGACTGTTCTCTCCAACTGAGGCTTCAAAACTTCCTAACTCCATTCCCTGTCCATGTCCATTTCTGTTTTGGAGGTAGCCAGTCAAATTGGTCGATTGATGTTTTATGCTTAGAAGAAAAGATAGGCGAGTACGAAGCTCAGTAGGCAAAGCGCTGCAACGATCTGAACCGGCACACCTTCAGTTCCCTGTTGAATCTTGGTCGCCATGTCGTTTGCACCCTGGCTCAGAGTCTCTCCACTGCTACCAGCTGCCTTTCTCAACCGAACACCCCCTTCTTGTCCATAAGATGAGATAGTGGCTTTCGCATCGGCAAGTTGTGCTTTGAGCTCTTCGTATGTAGGGACGCTTGAAGATACGGCTGTCACGGCTGATGCTACGCTATCTCTGGCTGAACCTGTTGCTGGATTGAAGGCTGAAGCTTTGGCGTCCCCAAGATGCTTGTTGTTAGCTGGCTCATCATCGAGCTTTGAGATAGATCCAGACGGAGTGACAGTGCTTCGCTGTTGTGGTGTGAAGGCCTCCTCAGGCGGTGAGGGTGATCGATATGCTGGAGGAGCAAGTTCAGAAGCATCGTTCTGTAAAGAGATATTTAGCTTGCTTAAATGACAGAGCTTGAATCTTCTACTTACACCATTGACTTTTCTTGATGGGGTAACGGTAGCACCAGGGGCAACTCCAGTAGGGGCCAAGAAAACAACGCGAATCTTCTTCTCCATAACAGATGACTTCTCAGCATCGTCCACATGTTGCCACTATTCAGACGTTAGTAGCTAACCCCAAAGCATGCTGACCCCACCCACAATTGAACCGTTGTTTGAGAATTCCTTGTCCGCGGTGATAGCAACTGATTGCACCAAGAACTTATCTCTGCATTTTGCGTCCAAGGGAGGCTCTTGCTTCATGGCTTGCAGGAGAACTGGAAATAATTTGTCAGCACTTCTAGAGCTTTTGCGGTTGTGCAGTTGCGCATACCCGTAACCTCAACCTCCTTGCCAGGTTCGATTCGTCCAGAGTTGGGGCGGACACAGTATCTAGAAGGTACGTCAACGGGACAGATCGAAGTCAAGCTGGAACAATGGCGCATACTGTTTTGGGGCCGTGGTTTTGACCTGCAGGTTGGAGCGCAATTAGCAACAATGTCTCCGTCTGTGAGAAGTAGTAATGGAGGCTTACCTTAAAGGCAACTGGGGTGTGGTTTGGATTTCTGATCTTGAGTGTTTGCGACACTTCCTGGGAGAATGGGCCTGTTGCGGTGCGAGTTAGATACTATCCACTCTGGACACGTACGGGACGATATACTCACGGTGGAAGCCCAGCTCCGTAGGGTCTATCTCGACAGACATGTTCGGGGGCGGCAGATGTAGGTAGAGGACTGGGCGAAAGAGACTTGGAAAGAGAGGACGTTGGTGATGGTAATGATGTCGAAAACGATACGATCCCGAGTTTAAGGTTCAGCCGCGTCAGGAAAGGAAGAGGTGGTCCGAAAGTGAATGCGGAACGAGATGGATGCGCAGTAGATGCTCGTGTGACAGAAATCAGTCTGGACGAGAAGGCGGCGACTGGCTGGGGAGGGCAGCGAGAACAATTAGTCGATTATGGTGTATGAGGGGGTGATGGACTTCGTGGTCACTTGGAAGTGGCCGTCAGTCAGTGAGTGTTCGTTCCTGGAGCGCACAGAGATCAGTGCGCGTTGGAAGGGGAAGCCGTTCCGAGCGTTCGTTAATCGTCATGGGCTGGTCTTTCTCGAAGGAAGGAACGCCTCCACTCCCGCCTGGATCCCGCTCCAGCTCCAGCTCCAGTTCCAGTGCCTACGCGAGGCTACTACAGTACCCATACCATACACCCATCATCGCCTCCATGCCCACGACAACCTCGTCACGACTCTCTTAACAGCGAACGCATTGACGACTCCAGCTTCTTGATTTCCGTTCCTTCGCTCCTCCAGCATCCCGTCCGCATCGTCTCCACCCCAGCGGCCCTGCAACCCCAGTGCCACCACCGTCATGCCTTCTGATCTTGAGCAGCTCCTCGAGATGGGCTTTGAGAAGGAGAGAGCTGAAATTGCCATGAAGAAGACGGGCTCATGTATGAAAATCTACCTTGACCAACTCTCCGGGGTCACTGCTAACATCATCTCCCCGCAGTAAACCCCGCGTTACAATGGCTTGAGGACAACCAGGATAAATCGATGGAGGAGATCACAGCCAGCACTACGACAACAAAAACAACTGGTGAGGGTGACGACGAAGCGCCAGCGTTGAAGCCTGGCGAAGTTGCAAAGTCCATGGTCTGTGAAGACTGCGGCAAGAAATTCAGAAGCATGGCACAGGCTGAAGCTCATGCTGAGAGAACGTAAGAACTACCACACTTCTATGGAAACCGAACATTTATTAACGATTAATTCGCTGCAGTGAGCATACCAACTTTGCCGAATCGACCGAAGAGATCGCCCCCTTGACAGAAGAGGAGAAGAAACAGAAGCTGGCGGAACTGAGAGCTAAGGCAGCTGAGAGGAAGTCAAAGCAAACAGTGGCGGAGAAGGAGGAGCAAAAGAGAAATGAGGTATGCCTTCCAACTTGCCTTCCATACTTCTCTGAGCCAAAGCCACAAAATATAACATACTAATCGCACCCCCTCACCAGCAAATTCGTATGAAAGCCACCAAAGAAATCCAAGACATTAAAGAAGAGCTCGCCAAAAAGGAGCAAATCAAAGCTGCGGCTGCAAAGCGAGCAGAGAAGGTCAGCGATGCAGCTGCGAAGAAGCGCATCCAAGAGAAGATCGCAGCGGACAAGGAAGAGCGACGACTGAAAGCAGCTGCTGCCAAGGCAGCACGAGAAGGACAGGCACCTCCCGAGGTTGCGGCACCAGCACCTGTCGCAGCCCCGACCGTGAAGAAAGATCATACCGAGACGCGACTGAGACTGCAGACTGCGGGTGGAAATATCATGAAGGCTTTCCCCGTTGAGACGACACTTTTCGAGGTTGCGCAAGCGTTGCAGGCTGAGGGCGTGGGGGCCGTGGAGAGCTTTACCATGACATATCCCAAGAAGGTCTTTAGTGGCAGTCTTGACTTTGGCAAGACATTAAAAGAGGCTGGCTTGGTACCCAGTGCGGTCTTAATCGTCAAATAAACCTGGCTTTAGTTGCCTGCAATGGTGGCGTTGGGGAAAGGCTTCCTACGTTTGTAGGCACTCATCACAATATGGTGCATGAGAATAGCACATAACTGTTGCAGCAGGGAAGAGAAAAATGCCCAAAACTGCCATGGAAAGGCTACCTACCCTACAAACCTTCACAAATACATATGCAGTCATAGAAAAAGACCGTGAATACTTTTCATGATCCTTAATAGAAGACCAGTCAATGCCATGCAAGCAACCATCATCAGCTTATAGCAAACTAGTCTGTGGACATGTCCTTACCATGCCCCAAAGCCCCAAAACGCCAAAATCCATCGTGATGATATGACCAGTCCTAGAACGCCCATACTCCATCCAACTGGTTCAAGGACCGTTGACTCTTTGTCTCTTCACATCACCAGCATCTCCGCTGCCAATAGCTTCATTTGCAGGAAGATCCACCAGAGGCGCTCTAACTGTATTACTTTGGTCCATCGGTCTCTTCAGAGTTGGTGCTTTGTATTGGCCTCTGTTGGCCATCGGACTTGGACTACCAGGCGCCCCAATTCGTCTTGTAACATCCATGGAAGGATTTATGATATTAGGCCGTGACGGCGGAGCAGAAGCCTGGCTGGAGCTAGGAGCGTGTTTTAGATCTCGAGTTAGAGGTTTTGATGATGTGTGGTCGATACCAGGTGTCTTTCTTATCGACGGACTCTCGGCATGCGGGTTGAAAGCGGGTAGGTTTGAAGGAATGTTAGCAGGAACACTGTCATTATTCTGCCCTTCTGGGAGCAGCTGGGCTGCTCTAGCTGAGAAAAATCCAGCGCCTGCAGGTGGTAGAGAGATAGACTCAGGGTCATTCGAAGAAAGTCGATTGGGGGCTAGTGATTCTGGTGCGGGTGGAGGAATATTCCGACTTGGTTGATTCAAGACTCTTCCGGTTCCTGGTATTGCAACTCGAGCCACCCCTGTGTCTTGAGAACGCGTCTGCATTCCAGGTCCTGCACCGCTGTTTGATCTTGAAAACCCACTATTAGGAGTTTGCGGCGCTTGTAATATTGGTCCAGGAGGATGTGGAGGCCGTGCTGGCGCTGCCATAGGTTGTGGTCTGGAGACACTCGGCTTACTCTGGTTTGCAAGTGTTCCAGTCACGGCGGAGGAAGGGGCATTGGTGTTACTGCCAGCAGTCCGAGAATTATTGAAATCACGCGCAGATACAGAGGCTGGAAGGATTACCTCATCTGGATGAGCATCTGGGTCTGTAGGAACACTGAAGTCTGCTTCATCGAAATCTATGCAAAGTTAGACAAGGAGAAGAGTGGACATCATCACTCACCTCCAAATTCATCATCCAAAGCATCTTCAGTACTCGGGTTGCTTGGCCTATCCTCTAGTGGCTTCGGAAGCTCCGACTCCCTGTTGACTGGAGCATAGGTAGAATGTCTATGCAATCGACCAACATCAAACTTGGTAGGTTGAACCTTGACCTTTGTTACCTTGCCCAGATAGTCCTTATCATAAATGCAGTTGCCCAAGACGTTGCCAAAATTCCTCAGCGCTCTTTTCAATGCATCTGTGGTACCCTCCTTCTTGGCCTTCTCAAATGCGGGTGCCTTGCCCTTGCAGTTATCAATGTGTCCGTATCCCACATCTTCATGATATGTCCCGTCTCGCAGCGTGACCCGAACAATAACAGACAGGCCTAAGCTGACCTTCCCCGTCTGTGGACTCTCATCAACAAAATCGACCTGCGTATTCATAATCTGACTGGACCACCCATTGAATCCAAAGACCTCGTTTGCCAGCTGGATGCATTTCTCGGCCGCAATGTAATGCACCTTCTGCCCACCAGGCCCTGCTCTGGCCGAGATATACTCTGGTCCCAGCTGTTTCTCCAGTCGGCTCTGCAGTGTAGCAATCTCCTGGGCTGTGTATTCCGAAACTTTGGGCTTGACCTCTTCAAAGGGATTCATTACTGCCAGATTTCCGGTGTTCTGATGCTGCTCGCCGGGTCTGTTTATTGTCCATTGTCAGTGGTCCTTCATTGACGCGTCAAGCATTGGGAGCATACGCAGGCATCTTGAAAGTGAAGGGATTTAACAAAGAATCCCTCCTAATTCGGCACCATTGGATATTAGGCCAAGATAGCAATCGTAGTCGTTGCTGTCGCGGTTGATGATGCTTTCAAGCGCGTCATGTCTTTGGCATCAGAACGGAGACACAAACGACGCGAGTGCACGTGACTGCGACCAACCCCACTGTTATGCGAGTTTGGGTTTAGGGCTGTTTGCTTATGAGCAAGGTGATGAAGGAACAAAATCCAGTGGGTTTTAGAAATCATATAGCGATTGAACAAGTATGGGAATATAGTAATGTTATACTCCATCAATGATTTCAGCGTTCAAATTCACAACAGTATAAATTTTAGGCATCGTCAGTCCTTCAGAATAACACGGGGTCCTGATTTGTCGAATAGATTTAGTGGACAGGCCGGCGGAAGGAAGGCCGGTGATCTACGGTTTGTAACACCCACTGAAATTTGTATAGAGTATAAAGTCATTGTTTATTGACTCTCAAACAGCTCGCACCAATGATAGTTTGACACATTGAATATGTGCATGGACCACAAACAATGCCCAGTTCTTGATCATTCTGAGTTCTGAACCCGGTCTAAACTACACATCATGCTAAATTCAGAACCCCTCCGGCTATTGTTTCTGCAACTACAAGGAAAAGAGAAGTTACGCCAGACATTATTTGTGCCGCCCTTGAGTCAAAGAAAAACCCCGAATGCTTGCAAAGGAAAGACAAAGGTGAAACATAGATTCCTAGAACCAAAAACTAAACTCCTGAGGCATGGCTCCCTGGGAAGACAATTGCCTAAAATGTAGGCAAAAAAGATAAAAAGGGAATCGTCATAAGTTTCGTGACTAGTACTATCAGTAAGTCGAGTACTGTGAAAATGTTCAAGGACGCCGTGGCAGTGCTGGACTGTTTGAATTCTGTATGGTATCGAGTTCCGCATGACAAATGTCCTCCATTGGTGGTATAAACTCCGTAAGCTCGATTCGAGTGGTCGGTTGAGCAGTCCGCAAGTAAAGTACTCCAATCTACCAAAGTCCTACTTGGACAGGAAGGTTTGCACCATAAGTTCCCGACAGAAGCTGGTTGCGGATGGATCCTGGATCACCTGAACCCATGCCTGCGTTCCCGCCCATCCATCCAAGATTTGTGCCCAAAGAATTGACGGCCACTTGCATACGACCCCCAGATTCCTGATTATGCTTTGCAAGTGTCTGATCCCACCCACCAGAGTGCAAATGAAAGCCTCCACCCTTCTTTGATGCTTCACTGATAACAAGGGCCCAAGCCTTGGAGATTTCGTCGTAGGCATTATCTTTATGATGTCTATGTGACTGGCTGTTCCAGTCGGGGAGTTCATGGACTACTTTGGTGGCACCGTCGAGGAAAGAGAGCGAGACAGTGGCCTGGGTCTCGATGGGAGGGAGGTATTGTGGAGTGAAATCGATCAAGGCATCAATAAGGTCCGTTAGGGCCTGTCGAACTCGATTATATGCATAGTCGGAGCCTGCATCTCCACCAAATGGGAAAGCATCTCGAAGTCGATCTTGGTATTGTGACAAGACGTTGAGAGCTGCCGGAACAGAGGGTCGGGGAGCAGAGGTGACGACTTCGGAGCCGATATCAGGGTGTCTTTCACATATTGTCTGTAGGACCGACCGCAGAGATTGGGCATCAAGAGTCTCGAGAAGGCGTGGAAGACTGAGGGGACGGCCGGTGACCTCGTTCGCTCGAACTTTCTTCGACGGTCGTGCTATGTTTCGAGGGGTGATGGCGGGGGAGTTCTGGGGCGAGATAGACATATTGTCGTCCAGACCGTAATCATCGGCTTTTCGTTTTCGGCCGGCCATTTTGTTGGGGGTAGGGGGATGAGGAACTGTGCGAGCGAGGGCATGGTTAGTAGGAGGTTGAAGTAGCGGCGTGCGGCACATCTTACGAGAGTTGATAGAATTGTCGTGATGAGGATGGAAGAAGGTAGGATGTTGTGGGAGCAGCACGTTCATTTTTGCTGAAAATGCACAGCTCAGTGGTGGCTCCGGCTGCAGCAGGCAGACGGGGGGGATTTGGGATTTGATGTTTTGAGGACGTAGGAAAGGGAGTGCCGTGAGAGCAGACCTTTCTTGACGATGCAGGAGGTGGAGGACTTGGGAGGTTTCTCGGGTACCGTCAGACAGGGAACAAGGATGTCTTAGTGCAAACAGCAACAAAGCAAAATCAGCCACACCTCCGTGACCACGACCACGACAACGGCGGCTGGGCCTTATGTCAGCAGCCCAGTCAAGTCAACCTCGCCCAACTTACTTGATGCATTTCATCTTCCGCTGTATAGTGGCACGTCATAGCTTGATCTCCGAGTGGATTAGGATGTCCCTCCGAAACACCCCGTCCTAAGCAGCATAACCTGGCAACACCATCTTTTTAATGTCGCTCAAACGATCGCGGGACGAGGCTGGCTTTACATCGCCAGCGGAGCCCGCGCTTAAGAAACATCTCGACAGCTCGCTCGGACCAGCACTAACCGTAGCAAATGCTGAGGATCCAGGAGACTTGATGCCGCTGCAGGAAGTCTTTGCGGTCATTGAAGAAATCAAGCCTTATTCGGGGATTGTCAACCGTACCACCCTGGGACTGTACTCGACCGTGAAGGATGCCAACAATGAAGTCTTCAAGCTTCGGCAGCAGTATTTCGTCGAGGGCCGCATTCCCCACAAGACCGCTGCCAAGCGGCGGTACCTGTATAGTGGCGGCCTCGATTCTAAAGGGTACGCTTGGTGGGCATTCGGGCCAGACCACCAAGCCGTCCCTTTCGTCCATGGAGTCAAGATTTGTGTTTCTGACTGGGTAGTCGAAGCGCCTGGCAATGAAGAAGCCGAGGATTGGAGCGATCTTCGTGACTGGGTTGAATCTGATGAAGAGGATGATCCTGAAGAGGACCAGGATGATGAGCCTCACTTAGCGCGTTATGGCGATGATGGCGAGGAGGACTTTGATGACGACGAAAGCGACTATTCTGAGGGCGAAAACGATCGACCATGGCATTGAAATAGCACGGCTCTTCTGTCATATCAATCCTGGTAGAGCTCAATGAAGAAACTTGGCCGGTTAACCTTATCGAGGCTGATTGTCAGAAGACATTCAGAGTAACGAGCACCATTGCCATAGCATAGAACTGAGTGCATCACTGGCAACACCACCTATCGTGGCTTCAGAACATCATCCGCACTTGTCAAAAGTCAGTCTTGGAGTGGGAAAGGCAAAAGAGAAGTTCAACCAGTTACTCAGTTAGTCAACCACTGTCAGAGGATCATGGCCATGTGACAAATGAAGAGGAAGAGCTACAGGTTCAGGTGTGCTTTGGTAGCCACAACTAGCAAGTCCAGTCTGACCGAATAAAGGGAACTCTAATAAGTCGTCTATCTCTGAGACGGTATGCATGCTAGCGCCAAGCACAAGAGATACAGGAACATGAATCTTTTTGCTAGTTGGAAGCTCTATATCTAATTTCAATAAATTTATCTGGAACATCATCACAAACATCACAAACAGCACAAAATATGTGATGAGGCACGTGAATTAGCAGCAGTCTAAATAAAACAACTTGCCAGTGCAACATCAGAACTGGTAAAAGAGACCCCTGTTGCGGAAGCTTAATACCACCGAGGCCTTTCATTGTCAACTCTGCATTATGAAATCCTCGATATCTCTACCACTATAGCACTACAAATTTAGCAGGAAGTGCTAAAAGAATCCTTGAACGTTCCCAGCCAATAGAGCATCATACCCCCCATTCCACTTCCGTATGGCCCAATATGTGTTTACACCAAAGTTGAGACAAGATAATCTCAAAGATGGGGACCACTACGATTTCGCAGGCTTTGACTCAATCGCTTTTGTAGATCCGCTTGGACATTGTTGGAAGGAATGGGAGACAGGACGGGTCGAGCTGTAGTTCCAGAGGGGCCGGCATGTGGGACTGGTAACATAGAGGCTGGATTGCTGAATGGTGACAAAGATCCATGCTCTTGCTTTGCTCCAGGATTGGAATGAATGGTCTGGTTTTGCTGAGGAACAAAGGCGATGGTCTCAATCCAATTACCAGACACGTCTGGAACCCAAACCTTCTGGTAGTTCGAAGACTGTAATGATGGATTGACGACTGGTTGAGCCTGTGGTATGGGCTGTGGCAAAGAAGTCAAGGGTGCGACAGATATATTGCGGAATGACTGGGATAGATGATCTATTCCTTCTCCTGGTGGAGTACCTCCTAAAGGAAGAACAGGCGCTCTTAAACGAGAAGGTGCATTAAACCCCCTATAGCGAGTTTCTTTGGGAGCTGCAGTATTAGACAGAACCCATCTCGAGGCCATCAGTCCACCGTTTAGATTGACTTCTGGAGTTTTGGTCAACGAAACGGTTGCTTCACTTTCGGGACTATTTGAGATAGCCTTGGCTGGCCTCGAATTGCGTGAAATGGAAGCATTGACACTATCAACCAGACTAGTAGTGTCAGATATGTTTGAAGTGGCTGATGGTCCTACTTTCTTCGCGTGAGCAGCAGTGGCAGATCGAGAAAGCTTTGAAATATGCTCAACTTCGTCGCTGGAAGACATTTGCGCCTCGACACTTGCCTTGAGTGTCTGTCCCAATTTCTCGGAAGGCGCTTCACTTGCACTCGAAGAAGAGCCAATATCTAGCATCACATTTTCTTTCCCTGGAAGAGAGTGTGAGGAATTCTTGGTTCCAGGACGCAGACTATTAGACACAGGTAAAGTATTGTGGATTGCGGCGTGTATGTCCGGAGTATTCACATTAGATTCGCGCTCCTCCTCAAAATTGAGCTCTTTGGCTGAGGTTTGTTTCAAAGCTGCTCCGGAATGGTCGCTGATTGAGGACGGAAACCCACGGATATTTGAAGCTGTATGAGTCTCCAGTCCTGACTCAATGAATGGAATATTCATTGGCGTTGTCTGCGCAGGTGAAGTGGATAGTGTACTACCGTGGCCACGCTTAGTCATTGCATTCTGATGGACAATTTCTGGTGCTTGTAAAACATGTGAACGCGGACTACGAAGGGCGGTGTCAATTCCAGCAACAACGGGAATACCTGTACGCGTGACTTGAACAATGTTCTCGCTCTGCGGTGGACTCTTCAACCGACGTGCTGTCTGTATAACTGGTTGGGGCAGAGTGTTCTTGACAGTATATGCTTTGTTCCGAAGCGCCGTGAGTTCTTGAATGGAATACACAACACGTCTTTCGGCAGTCTTGGGTGTGGTTCTCCCTTCAATTTTGAGAGGAGTCGTATTTCCTTCAAGCTTGGGAGGTTCTCCTGTCTGTTCGCCGTCCTGAGCGCTGTCATTGGAGCCAAGAAGATTTTCTTTCAGAGTAATTGGAGGAGTCGTTAGTGCTGCAGAGTTCCTCGGCTCTACAGTCTCTCCATTCTCCTGACCAGATGTGGCACCTTTCTGGCTACTATGCGACCTCTCGGCGTCGTTGCTAAATAATTTCCAATCGGGGTCGCTCTGAGCCTTAAAATTAGCAGAAATGGTTGGATGTTGCAAGGACTGAGCCTGCTCGCGTGACTTTGCTTCTACAAAGATTGCATGAGCAAGGTGGGTGCTGAAGTTGGGGTAAGCACCCATAATTTGTTGCATCACACTGCCGCCTCCTCGCTCAATATGATTAAGCACGATTGCTGCTGTGGCCGCTTTCAACTTCAACTCCGATTGAGACTGGCCATTGCACCACGCTGAGGAGGTTAAGCCATTGGTGAGCACGCGGTTGAATTTAGCCGCAAGTTGAGCGTCTTTAGAAGCCTCGGGATCTGCTGCAACCAGGAAAGCTACTTGATCAAGAAATGGGCCTTGAGGCTCAGCATTTAGCTTATCCAGTGTGCTGCTTACAAGATCATCTGTGATCAATAGATGCATCAGGTCTTGGAGAGCTGGAGATGCCGCATTTGATTGAGGTGCCGCTGGTTGAGGTAAACCTGACTGTGCTGTAGGATCGTCTACCTCGGGGATAAGTGGTTGACCATTGTCAATTGCAAGCATATCATGGAAATGCGGGCTCCTGACTGGAGCATATGGTGCCTCGTCCACGAGGAGAAGTGCCTCGGGATTAATGCGGAAAGAAGGATCAACTGGTGGTATTAGTAAACTAGGGTCCTTGACAGCCATCTGGACAGCTTGCGTCGCTAGCATTGGCACTCGGAACTGGATTGTGCATGATGCCGATATTCCAATTGTTGGAGCTGGCACGAATTTCACAAAGCTCGATCTCTTGGCTTCTGTTTCGAAGATAGATCCTCGTGAAAGAACCTCACTGATGGAGACGCTGTCTCCAGCTTCGATCTCAAGAGAGAAATAAGGGTACCCCCATCTTGCCACCAGACGTAGTTCTCCACATTCCTGTTGCATGGTTCCCGTAGAGATCTTGATAGTTTCCTTGAAGACAACAAATTCTCCTGGTGCCCTCGGGGAAGGGTACTTCAACAACTGGTCAAGATCTATGTCAGAGGTAGATATCTTGCTTGAATCTGCTTTATCGGTCGCGACGGGAGGGGAAGAGATGGAAGAGGTAGATAGCTGGGTGATCAAAGATTGGGAGTTGGGCGCCAGAAGCGTCGAAGTCTGGCCTGCTGGTATCTCAGACATAGACTTCTGAGGCGGGTGGGCGTGAATTATGGCAGCATGCTGAGCTGTAGCAGCGTGGACTTTATCCGACGGGAGGGCATATCTTGATGCAGCTAAACCTTGCGAGGGTGTTTTGGTAGGCTTTGGAGCCGTCCCAGTGGTATTTGAAGTACCATTTGCAGCACTACTAGTCATTGAAGTAGAGCCAGGCATAGGCTTAGCAACAATACCCGTATGAGAAAGAAAAACTTCTGGGCTCGCGAGCCCAAAAACCATAGGTCTTGGAGGGCCAACGACATTCTTCGAGGGAGCCCTAGATGCGGCGGATTAGCTTCAAATATAGGTGGTGGAATATATATTATCAATCGCTAAAACAGACTTACTGTTGTGGTTGGGAGCCGGATCGGATACCAGTGGCATACGAAGATAAGCGAGCCATAGCTGCGTTAATCTGCTTCTTTCTCGGAGTCTGGCCCTGTTGAGTGCTTTTACTGCCAGATTTTGTACTTTGGTATAAATTAGCGAAAAAGGACAGGCCAAGGGTGCAAAGAAACTGACTGTTGACTACCCAAGTGGTGGCCAATTATCTGTTGCGGAGTCCTGACAGATGCGTGGCCGCCTCTTGTTGAACCACCGCCAGCTCTACCACCTCTGCCGTCACTCGAACCACGGCCGCTCTTGCTACCTGCTCTCGTGAGGCTTGCATTGAATGCCTTGAGCTCATCCAGTTGGGACTGTTTGTAGCCATTTGGTAGTTGTGCATCCTTTTGTTGACGTCGAAGATGGTGCAATTGACCATTGTATATGGAAGCAAGTCCTTCACTTCCTGGTTTCTGATTTTCTTCTGCGAAACCTGATTTTGATCAGTTATTCGGAATGAAGTCAAACGAGAGGACTCTTAGAAGATGAACATACTGTGCCATGCGGATGCCTCGCTATCGAGTGCAGCCGATCTGGCTGGTAGCATTGATGCTAGTGTAGGGTCTGGAAGGTCCGGCTCCCTACCTCTCGAATTACCATCCTCGAGAGGAAGTGAATCCATTCTTTCATTGCCTAGCTCCTCCTAAAACCATGTAAGTAAATATCGAAGAAGTTACGACACCGGTGCAGAAGACTTACCATCATAGCTTGATAAACGAGGTTCAAGTCATGCTGTACTTGAGTTGGGCCATTGCCATCGACCGCAGCAGGGGGGTTGGTGACCTCGTTATTCATCTTGAGGATGTTGAAGACAAGAATCTGTTTGAACTGGGTTACGTCGTGTCTCCGAATTGATTGATGGCTGAAACCCTTGCCAGCCTGGCGCGAGAGATAAGTAGTTGGAAGGTAGACAGTTGAGAATATGATGTGATGCTCAGACACCTGAAGGTGAAATGACTTAGGGTCAGCCTGTTAGGAAGAAGGCTAGTTCTTCGAGGCCAAAATGGAGTCGATGCCGGACAAAGATGTGGCAGGAGGTGAGATGGCAGGAGGGTGAGTAGGCAGAAGGTGAGAAGGCAGAAGGCGAGAAGGTAGAAGCTTTCAAAAATATGAAATCGACAGGCAATATACCTGGATAGAACGCGAAAAAAAAGCTGCTCAAAGTAAATGGTGTAGCCTCCACCGTCGAGTTTCTAAACTACTCGAGTAACCGGGTGAAGTTGACAATTTTAGATCGCCCGTGTTAGTAATTTGGTAAGGGTGTAGGGTTGACAGAAAGAGTTGGAGAGGCAGGACGGAGAATTTCAGAAGAAAGTAGAGGAATCTCGAGGGGTGAGCGCAAATAAGGAAGGAACAAAGAGAAAGAAAGAGAAAGGAGGGCAGGTTGTCAGGCGCATCACCGGAGAGCTTTGCAGTACTCAATCCACCAAGGCTCTTTCTCAGCAGCACCACTGAATGAAAGACCGGAAGATAACGTTAGAATGAGAGTTGTCATGCTGCTATAAACTACCAAAATGCAGGTTGAGGTCTTTGTTATTGACCTTCATACCTTCATGATGTATGATCCAGACGTCGTCTCGGAATCCACTCTAGCTGGACCAGACGCACTCGAGAACTCATCATGCAGCCTGCAGCAAAATGATCCTTCTATCTGTTGCGTGCAAGCCAATCGTGCGACGACAAGACTACCAGAAGATACGTCTTTCGGCTTGATTGCACCTCGCACGACACAACAAAACAGATGGTGCAGATATGGAACATAGCAGCTATCAAGGCGAGTCTACTATGTCTTTCTCACCAGCATAGCGGTGTCGCAGCACTGCAAACGACCAGAGCAAACCGACGACTTGTCTGAAAGGGAGATGAGTTTCACGGGCTCCAGAAAACCCATGTTAGACATACGTAGAGCATCTCCACTGCGTCTTACTTGGGATCTTCTCACGAGCAGAGCGGCACAAACCAGAGTTGAAGCATGCGTACCTTCACCCAGTGGAGGACTGGATAAGTTAGGGCGACCCAAGGCGATGTCTCGGTAGGCTGGCCACCCAGAGGCCGCGGATATCCCCTTACTCGCTATGCGGTGCACGGGCCTTTCCCCAGAAAAATAATTCAGTGTATCGGAATCCCAGCCGATGTCGCGACAATTTTCTTCCTAGTTGCCTCAGCTCCCCTCGTAGATATTGATTGTCTGCTTGCACATAGACATACGATGCGGGCTGGTGCACTTTTGAGGAGTAGCCGCTGTGCTACTCGGGTGAGCACTTCTTCGCACCCCATGCTGCAAATTTGCAATTGACCCTTCGTCCAGATCCCCTCGGCCACTCTCCTCCGTCCTCAGAATGCGCGAACCCTTGCAACCGTGGGCGAGACTTCCTACCAGCCAGACATCGCATCCCGAACACCACCCTACCCCAAGCTTCTGAAGAAGCTCTCGGAAGTCCGGAGGGTTCTGGGCACCTCTCGGTCACTTACTCTTGCCGAAAAGATCCTCTATTCGCATCTAGACAACCCAGAAGAGGCCCTGCTCTCCAATACCGACAATGGCCTTAATATTAGGGGCAATGCCAACCTGAAGCTCAAGCCGGACCGAGTCGCCATGCAGGATGCGTCGGCACAAATGGCCCTTCTACAGTTCATGACCTGCAATCTACCATCAACCGCTGTACCGGCGAGTATTCACTGCGACCACATGATTGTTGGAGAGCGAGGAGCAGATGTGGATCTGCCCGAATCGATCAAGGGCAACAAGGAGGTCTTTGACTTTTTGGAATCCGCAGCAAAGAAATACGGCATCGAATTCTGGCCCCCTGGAGCTGGTATCATTCACCAGACCGTGTTGGAGAACTACTCTGCTCCAGGTTTGATGATGCTTGGTACCGACAGTCACACTCCAAACGCCGGAGGACTTGGTGCTATTGCCATTGGTGTTGGTGGTGCCGATGCTGTCGATGCCCTCGTTGATGCGCCATGGGAACTAAAGGCTCCAAAGATCCTGGGAGTTCGCCTCGAAGGTCAGCTCAGTGGATGGGCTGCTCCGAAGGACGTCATCCTCCATCTCGCAGGATTGTTGACTGTTCGTGGTGGGACGGGATACATTATTGAATATTTCGGCCCCGGTGTCGACTCTTTGAGCTGCACCGGAATGGCAACTCTCTGTAATATGGGCGGTTGGGAATCCCTTGATCCAGCGTTTTTGAACATGACTAATTTGGAGAACAGCTGAGGTTGGTGCTACAACATCGCTATTCCCATTTTCGCAACGAATGGTCCCATACCTCAACGCGACCCATCGATCGAGCATTGCAGTTCAAGCACAGACAATTGCTTCGACGCCATCTCTCTTGAATCTGTTGAAGGCTGATGAAGGTGCCCAGTACGACGAGCTGATCACTATCAACCTCTCCACCCTTGAACCACATGTCAACGGCCCCAACACCCCAGATTTATCAACACCACTGTCGGTGTTTTCTCAGGCGGTGAAGACGAACAACTGGCCCGAGACTGTTTCAGCGGGGCTCATTGGAAGCTGCACCAACAGTTCCTACCAAGACATGCGACGTGCTGAGAATCTTGTCAAGCAAGCCTCGGCAGCAGGCCTGAAGCCCGCCACTGATTTCTTCATCACACCTGGAAGCGAGCAAATCCGTGCCACCCTAGACCGCGATGATACTCTATCTACTTTCGAAGAGGCTGGCGGTGTTGTTCTTGCCAATGCATGTGGTCCTTGTATTGGGCAGTGGAAGCGAACCGACGATGTCAAGAAGGGAGATAGCAATGCTATCTTCACTTCCTACAACCGCAATTTCCGAGGTCGAAACGATGGCAACCCAGACACCATGAACTTTTTGGCTTCGCCTGAAATTGTGACTGCCATGTCCTATGGCGGCAGCACATCATTCAACCCCATCACCGATTCAATACCGACCCCGTCCGGCGAGATGTTCAGATTCTCACCTCCCTCCGGCGACGAGCTGCCACAAGCAGGGTTCGCTGCTGGCAACCCAGACTTCTTCCCTTCATCCGCTGCACCTTCGCCAACTACACAAGTTGTTGTCTCACCGACATCGGATCGTCTAGCACTTCTCGAGCCATTTGCACCATTCCCGTCAAACGACCTCAAAGGTCTCCGCGTCCTGTACAAAGTAACAGGAAAGTGCACAACAGATACTATTTCCGCGGCAGGACCGTGGCTGAAATACAAGGGCCATCTCCCCAACATTTCCGCCAACACCCTCATCGGCGCCATCAACGCCGCAACTGGTGAGGTCAATGTTGCGTATGATATCGACGGCACAAAATCAGGCATCCCTGAGCTCGCGGAGCGCTGGAAGTCACAAGGCAAAGAATGGCTCGTGGTCGCCGAAGACAACTACGGTGAGGGGTCAGCACGCGAGCACGCAGCGCTCCAACCGCGATACCTCGGTGGACGAGTCATCCTGGCCAAGAGCTTCGCACGCATCCACGAGACGAATCTCAAGAAGCAAGGTGTCGTCCCTCTTACATTTGCTGATGGAGCGGACTATGCTCGCATCGACGCCTGTGATGAGGTCGAGACCGTGGGCCTTTATGAGATGTTGAAGAATGCTGGCAAGGGCGAGGTAACGCTCAAGGTCAAGAAGGTCAATGGTGAAGAGATTGAGATCAAGACTAAACATACCCTCAGTTCTGATCAGTGTGGCTTTATCATCGCCGGCAGTGCTTTGAACTTGCTCGCAAAGATGAACCGCTCTTAGTCTTGTTTCTTTGGTTCTCATTCTTATGGTTTACTGCCTTCTACTTTAGTCGCCTCTTGGATGTATAGTAAGGTGTATGGTTGGCTATTCTGTATATAGGAGTTTGAATCAAAAATAGAGAGGAAATACACACACGAAACAAACAAGAATTACTTTCAAAGCTTCGATGATTGTTGAAAATTCGAGCGATTCCTTTTTTGGTCAGCTTATTGCAACATAGTCAGGCGGGTTCGTTCACACGATCTACCTATATCGGGGCCCCAACGAACGAGTAAAGCCTTAAGGAGGTAGTGATTGGAATGTAGGATCACTGTTAATTCATTCTATAGAAACGACTAGAGATGTTGAAATTCCCATGGCAGCGGAAATAGTAGACCATGTACCCTTCTCGAGAACGCCAGTCTTGTTCGTACATATAAAGATACAAGGATTTGCTCATAAGTCATCGCCCATCGCCCGAATTCCAACGTCGTACCATCACCCATGGCATGGAGCCAATTCATCAAAAGCTACCTGCTTATGAACAAAGGCCAAGTCCGACCAAATCCAGCACACTACACGACGGGGTAAAGTTTTGTAGGGAACGAGCCGTCCTCGGTCTTATCTCCCATGTGCAGCTTCCCATTGTACAAATAAGGCGTCATATTGTTGATATTGGGTAAACCAAATAACTCCCTCATATGACGCGCGACCTCCTCGGAAGCCGGCCTAGCAGGTCTATTCTGATGCTTTTCCCAACCCATCTCCTTTCTAAACTTGACGACTTCGGGTGTGAGATGCTTGCCGTAGCGTTCAGCAGACTTGCGATTACCACGTGCTGCGATCTCTTTGCGCTTGTTCTCGAGGAACATAGGGTCTAATGCTTTTGTCGGTGGCCAGTCAATTGGTAGTTGGATTTTGCCCCATGCTGTCTGGTCGAATTTGCCAGTGAGAATCTGTGGTGCTCGGAGGAAAGAATCAAGTTTGCTTTCCTGGAAGCTGTTTCGGTCCGTGTTGCGTCTAGCTTCGATTGACTGAGGATGGACCCTGGCAATGATAGCTTCACATTGCGCATCTTCTTGCGATTTATCGTCTCCGCTGGGAATCTTGTGTGCTGAATGGCTTCCCTGATTTAAGTTGACAAATTGTGTAGGCGTGGGGCTCGTCTGCTGGAAGACTGGAAGCTCAGTGTTTTGTGGATTGCCCATTGTCTCCTCAATCTGGGGCCACTCCTCGTTTGTAGCTTGATCTGTGGCTGAACACACCGTTGCTGTTATTGATGCCGTTGTTGTTGGCGCCCTAGTCCTTCTGAGGGGAAGCATTATTTCGTCGTGACTTTCGAAAGAACCAAGTCGATACTCCTTATTGTCGTTACCCAAGCCGATTGATTTGTTGCCGTGTTGCTTCTGATCTGCGTATTGAGATGCAAAGAGTTTTACGTCGCTGAGCTTGATGAACTGTTCTACCCGTTGAAGATTGGTCTTCCCTGCAACTCTCTGGTGGTATATGGCAGTTATCCCTACTTTGAAGTCTTCAAACGAAACCCCTTCTACCTTACACAGCTTCAGTAGATGCTCCAAGAAAGTCTTCCCTGGCGGTTCAGGCCATGCTGGTAGTTGAGTATGAAAATTTTCTCCCCAATCAGCTTGAAGAGAGTCCAGACATCGCTGCTTTCGCACTTCATTATCACCTCTGACTCGAGGGGATGCATGATGTGATATATCATTGGTCTCTCGAATCTGTATACCATCTGCCAAGGACTTTCGAGTCGCATTTGTAGCGTCGGATGGGGTTTCACCAGGTTCAGTTACGTCAGGCATCTCGACATCTTGCTTATTCGTATTATCAGAAGACAACGAACTGACAGGTTCCTTGTCGAGACTGACCACAATATCCTTAGCAACCATAGGAAGCTGGTCACCAAGGTTCGTTCCCGTGACAGGCAGGCCCACTCCTGTTGTGGCGTCTGCAGTTGAAGGGTTAGTGGTAGAAGCCACACTACCTTGCTCGGGAATGATCCTGAAAATTTGTTCTGTAGCAGGTGTAATAGGAGAGGAAAGTTCCGCAGCGATGCCAATAGGACTGTCACTAAAGCTGTCTGGTTGATGACGATTCTTGAAAGAGGACCTATAAAGTTTCTTCTTGTCAATAGATCGCTGAGCAGGACCAGCACTGGAATGGATTTGATCCCCTTCTTGTCCGTGTCTCGATGCAAGTCTATGCCTTTCCTCCATCTGGTGTTGCTTACAAAGACGGCTAGCATTTGAATCCGTTTTCCAAGCATTAAGTCCTGGAGTCTGCATAACAGGCTTGTCACATCCAATTCTTTCACACTGTCTGCCTGAAAACATGTTCGTAGATGGATTATTACTTGGGCCCTTCAACGACGCTGCTGATATTGGAGCACTTTTGATGGCCACTTTTGCTCCTTTGAACACAAAGGGTCCTGGTGGTGGTGCTGGATCAGGCCTCCTCGTGCAGCGATAACATCGCCAGTTTGGACTGTTCGCCATCAGAAAGGGACTTTGGATTTTGGTTAGACCATAATTCACAATACCTAACAGTCTCTCCGAGTTTGTTTTCTATGTATGTAGGATGACCTGTACCGAATGTAAGCGGGAACGAGGAACAGGTTTGGGTAAAATTGACCAACGTACAAATGGAATGCCAAAGCGTTTGACAGCCAGAACATAGGAAAAGTGGCTTCACATATTCAATTGCCGGTTCCTTGCAATTCCGACAAAGCCTACTTTTGCTAGCAGATGACATTGACGAGACAGACCTGGCATCTGTCTCACTTTGTAGCTATCAAGAATGTTAGCCCTTTTGGTTTCTCTATTCTTCATTTTTGTCGAAAAGGTGTTGCATTTCAGGTCTTTTCAGTTTCAAATATGGTCATCACCCTACAGGCTTCAGCGGCTTCGCAACCCAGACATCTGCTTCTTTTCGCACTTCACCAAAACAGCTACTTTCTACCACAGCCTTTGGTTGACGCATCCTGAAGAACGAAGAAGTTCAACTCCTGATAGTGGCAGTGTCTCATAGACAATGATATAGCCCTCGGATTCACTGTGCAGCGCAAGTACTTATACGAGCACAGTCTTGCCAAAGAAGAGGGAACATAAGTGAAAGATTGAAGCCAAAACAGATGCCGTTCTGGGACCAAAACCTGCTGAAGCTTTTAAAGCAGTCGGACCTTTTACCAGATGTTCATCATAAATGCAGTTTGCCACTATAGAGTAGGAGATTACTCATATCATACCTTGCTAGGCGTACCCTGAAAGACGTACGTAGTATCTCTACTTGTTGGAGTAGGAAGACTACTAGATGAGTATCGCTTTGCATGAGACTGGCCAGACGCTTCATGGCACGAACCATCACGCGTAAATTCCATTTTAGCAAAGTCTGATGCTCTCAGATTGAAAGGCTCAACTTGGAGCACAAGTGCATCGCGAAGGCAAGACTCGCATGCTCAAGGGTTGTAGCGAGACTCAGAGAACGGCGAAGTCTTACTGTTCGCACTCTCGTGATTGACGGCGGAATGTGCGTATGCTTCAAACGATCTTTTCAGATCTTCGTTAGCATGGCTGAATGGCAAGGTAATGATAAGTGAAGCTCAGGCGTAGAAGCGCTGTAATGAGCCTGAGGATTGAAAGATGATTGTTTGCTTCACAAGCCAAAAAGTCGCGTAGAGTATTCCAGATCACATCCGCGCTAATTTATGCTTAAGCCGGCAGAAACTCTCGACCGCCCACTGCATGGAGCTTAGGCTTGGGGAGAGGGAGGGACAATCGAGATGCTGCCATCTTCTGTTTGCGCGACCACACAATTCGAGTCGCACTGCAACTTTGCAGAACTTTCTCTTATGGACTTCCTAAAGTCTGCAGTGGCTTCGGCAATCTCAAAAGGGCCACCATTTCCCTACACCTTTGGAGATCGTGTCGACGTAGACCAATCAATCTGGACACTTTATAATGGCACCAGAAGGGTACAGATCTATGACGCCAGTTTTGGCTAGGAATATGCTTTACTGACTGTTGCGCAGGAAGATGGTTCAAACTGTAGCATCTTTTCTTTCGATATTACAGCAAATAAGTCTCGGCTTCCACTAGCTAGAAATGCTCTCAAAAAGCTCCGAACGTTGCGGCACCCAGGTGTGATCAAAGTGCTGGACACTGTCGAGGTATGACATGCAGAGATCGACTATCAGACCATTTCACAAACTTTCATACAGACCGAGACTTACATCTATATTGCTACGGAAAGAGTCATTCCATTAAAATGGCACATCAAACGCAAAAGTATGAGCCCCGAAACGCTCAAATGGGGGCTGTTTAGTGTTGCAGTAAGCAAAGATTCCTGTTTTTGTCAGTCACTTCTGATCTTGGGTTTAGCAAACGGTCAAATTCATTAATGACGACGCGGCATCAATCCATGGCACACTACGAGTGGCCTCCCTTTATACTAGTGAAAGTGGAGAATGGAGAGTTGGTGGATTTGAGGTTCTGAGTAATGTGAAGGATGATGAAGCAATAATATACGTACGGAACCTTTATTCTATACCTCCCCTTCTACCATATTTATAAAAAAACAGAATTACGGTAGTCTTGTTCCAGACGCAGCTCGATACACCCCTCCCGAGCTTGCGAAGTCCGGCTGGGATGCCATCAAACGAGGTCCCATTTCTGCGGTCGATTCTTACAATTTCGGCACTTTGATCTTTGAGGTATTCAATGGCGACTTCTCAGGTGGTGATCAGGCTGGACAAACTAAGAACATTCCTCCAAGCATGCATTCAAGCTACCGGCGGCTCGTGAATAGTAATCCGAAATCTAGAGTCAGTGTAGGCCATTTCCTCGATCAAGGACGTCGAAGTGGAGGATTCTTCGATACACCATTGATCAAACTTACCGAGAGCGTGGATAATCTTGGTATGAAGTCTGAGGAAGAACGAGAAGAATTCCTCAAGTAAGTTACATGGTCTACCTTTGGTGAAGCCCAACTAAGTCTTGCGTAGCGACCTGGACAATCTGTCTGATGATTTCCCGGAAGATTATTTCAGAATGAAGGTTCTTCCAGAGTTACTCAAATCTGTTGAATTTGGAGGTGGTGGGCCAAAAGTGCTATCGGTCGTAATGAAAATCAGTATCAAACTCACGGATGAGGATTTTGAAGCCAGGGTCACACCAGTAATTGTGAGACTTTTTGCAAGTCCAGATCGAGCTATCAGAGTCGCCTTACTGGACAATTTGCCCTTGATGATCGATCGATTTTCGCAGAAGGTCGTCAATGATAGGATATTTCCAAATATGGTCCGTATCTCCAATTGTCACCCACAGCCGCGTACTAACAACCACTCAAGGTCACCGGCTTTGTTGATGTAGCACCGGTCGTCAGAGAACAAACTGTCAAGGCTGTCCTCACTATCATAACTAAGCTTTCAGACCGGACTATCAACGGAGAGCTTCTGAAATATCTTGCGAAAACGGCAAACGATGAACAACCTGGCATTCGGACAAATACCACCATCTGTCTTGGGAAAATCTCGAAGAATCTTGGAGTTAGCACAAGATCAAAGGTTCTAATAGCTGCTTTCACACGTTCTATTCGAGATCCTTTCATTCACGCTCGAAATGCGGGATTGATGGCTTTGGCTGTGACATGTGATTCCTTTTCGGAAGAAGATTGTGCGAACAGAATCTTGCCAGCTTTATGTCTATGCTTGCTTGACAAGGAGAAGCTTATTCGGGATCAAACCAATAAGGCAATAGATGTATATCTGCAGCGTGTTCGCAAGTACGCCGCAGAAATGCCAGATTCTGTTCTTCCGCCACCTAGCAGTGTCGACAATTCTACAAACGCGCCTCGCATGAGCACACCCCAACCAAGTGCAAGCGAAGGAGCGTCTTGGGCAGGCTGGGCTATTTCCTCATTCACGAACAAGGTATCTGCTGCAGCTGGTGAGATCCAGCCGACCTCGACCCCAGATCCTCGATCTTCTTCGGCCCCACAAACACCCCGTCCTGCTCCAACGACTGCTTCTGCATCATCTCTTCATCGACAGGTTGTCTCACCTCCAGCAGCATCCACGCGAACATCAACATCTTCTGCCTCAGCAGACTACTTTGCCCCTATAGACACACCAGGAGAGGATGACGGTGATGCGTGGGGTGACATGGATGGAGACTCGTTCTTCGATGCGCCGACAGAGACACCGAAAGTATCTACGACTTCAAAATCAGCAGCCAATCCTTTTGAAGATAATGGTGAACCTGACTTTGCTGGTTGGCTTGCGGCACAAGCACAGAAGAAACCTGGCGCAAAACCATTGCCGAAAGGCCTTGGGAAACCAGCGAATGGTGCTGCAAGACCTGCTGCGCCTGCCAGGATATCTACTACTGGAAGTATTGGCACTTCGGCGAAGAAGGCTGCCGCTCCAGTGGTGAAAAAGCCAGTGGTAAGCAAGAAGATCGATACAGCACCGAAAGCCGATGACGGGGACGATGGATGGGGAGACGGATGGTAATGTCGCGGCTATGGCATGGCCAGTTTTCGGAGATTTGCGGGGAATGTACAGATTTCCTTCATAGAAAGTTCCACTTTGTCTTCTGGGACAGTATGTTCGTTCGCTTGATATTTACTCCAGTCGACAAAGATGCTGTACCAGAGCGTAGATAAACTAGAGCACTGATTTGGCGAGGATCAGAGTCCTACGGAATCGCAGGAAACCAACATCTGGGCGAGGCGATAGACTGACGTTGGGGCGTCGCTGGGACGGAGGTTACTGTGGCATAGCAAGGGAGTTAAGGATACCAACTTAGTCAAATCAATCACGAATACATGTAGACGCAAAGTGTAGCATTTCAGGAGGCCATTACACGAGACTTGGGTCATAGCGATTGCGAGTTCTGTCCGTCAAATTCTCCAGATAATACTTTGAAGAAATATTGGGTATGAGAGCCAACGCCACTTATCTCCTTATTACGCCAGAAAAATATGACCCCCGCCTTCCCTTCCCTCGCCTCGCCATGCAGCTTCCAGGTCAGAATTTGAGAAACAAAATGGAAGGGAAAAGGACAAATAAAATACAATTGCCTTTCAGACAGCTGGTAATCGGCAAATCCATCACATCTTCCTGCCCGGGCAAAGCAGCACTATGTCCTTGAACAAGGTAGAATCGCAAATCTAGCGCGCCTCGGAATAATCGTTCAGCGCAACGCAAACCGCACCGCGATGGTGGCCATTGTATTGACGTATGATCGTTTCGCTATGCAATTCCCATAGCCGGGCATAATGATCCGAGCAAGCGGTTACAAGGTATGCTGAGTCTGCACTGAACGCGCAATCCCAGACCCATCGTTGGTGGCCAGTGAGGGTGCTCTCAAGACGGAACGGCAGGGGCTGCGGCGCATCTTGTCCTTGGACGGGTACCAGCCCATCAAGATCTTTGACTTCCCATATCTTTGCTGTATGGTCGGCAGAGCATGTTGCCAACTTCTTAACATCTGGGGAGAGCAGGACTCGGGTGATGTATTGTCCATGGGCCTGAAAATGCGTGATTGGGACTAACTGAGTCTTCTCTCGGTACTGGATGAGGTGCCAGACAAAAACCATACCCTGCGAACAAATTAGCTTTTTGAACAAGAAGATATATCCTGTAACAAACTAACGCTGTTATTTCCCGCGCAAAGAGTTGATCCATCACTAGCAACAGTTACACTGGAAACAGAGACATCTTCTTCAGGAATCAACTGGTGCGAACAATTGTTCTCGGCTAGATCCCAGATCCTAACACTTCCTCCACGATCACAGCTTATAATCTCTCCTTGGTTGGGGTGGATGACTACATCATTAACTGGCGACCCGTGGATATAACTTCGCTGAACAGTGCCACTACGTGTCTCCCAGATTTTCACGGTGCCATCTTCAGAACTGGTCACCATCCACTTCCCTTCGCAGTGGAATGCTACGCCAGTGATGTTGCCCGTATGACCTTCGAAAGTGAGGAGTGGGTTCGGGTTAGTGGATTTGATGTCGTAGAGCCTAACAGTGTGGTGCCCTGCCGCAGCAAGAAACCGCTTGTCGGGCGAGATACATAATCGATTAACTTGCGACTCCGAATGTTGGATAGTTCGAGAGCAGATTCCAGAGAGCGCTTCCCAGAACCTGTTGGCGCATTGTCAGTGACAGTTCACCTAGGTGTGTGCTGGACAGGGTACTTGCCTGATTGTGTGGTCGTAGCCGGCTGTTACAAGAGGCACCACTTCGTCAGCATTATCCAGAGGGGGTCTGATATGATGAGATATCCTGAACATGTGGAAGAGGGAACACTGTGATGCCGGGGTTTAGGGCAAGAAAGCAACGAACTGACCTGTTGCCAAAATGACTGACATTTTCCCCTATATCCAGCCCAGAAGCTCCTCCTTTCTACGACACCACTACTTGTCTAATATGCTCAGAAAAGTGCCATAGACCAAAGCGGGCTCGACAGTCCAGATCCCTTCTCAGTGCTATGTCTTAAGTGAAGGAAAGGCTGCCGAGATCTATACTTCACAATGCGCAGCTATCCAAGCATCCGCCAATGGTGGTCGCGTTTCTGCGCTCCACTTGCATCGGCTATCCGGATTATATTTTATCCGAGGATAGACGACATGCCAAAGTCAAGGCGGTGGAATTTTAGGCAAAACTTCTTGCAATGTTGACTTTCCTCCACCTCATCTCCAGTCCATATACAATATTGCGCAAGATCACAGAGAATAGGACGCAGTACCGAGTAGATCCGACGTCGTTTTAAATCCTCGCAGTCATCCTACTTCTTGAGTACAAGACATATCCATAGTCTGGTTAAACTACTGACCGTCGTTGGAGCTCCATTTCACCGCTGCGTCCTCTGCAGGTGCTTCAACTGGGCCCAACTTTTCTCATGGCAATGACGATCGGCATAGTCCACTTTTGACTTTCTGGTCTTTTATCGTCAGCCTCTGGAAGCGCTTGTCAGTCCTTATCTAATATCTATTCCTTGTCGGAAGGGGTGCCTACATGTCGACCATGATAGTGGCTCTGCCAGTCTCCCCGTCTCATATGAAGACGGGGAAGAACGGAGAAGGTATTTATGCTTCTGCCGCTCTTTCATGTTGTAAAGATCAAAAGACAGATCAAGGGCTTACACTACCACCCAAGATACAGTCCCATGACTCGTGGCAATATGATCTGTCGCAGACAGTCACTTCAGATGATATGGACTTGGATAGTTTGCTCGCTCCTGGGCAGCTAGATATGATCCTGGAAAGTATACAAGACGATGATGCATGGATGCATGCCATATCTGAATTGGATAACTACCAGTCTCTGGAAACGATAAGCAGACAGACAAGTCCCATCAAGCGTGCATCTCCTGCTGTCGCTCAGCCAAAGCTGTCTCTAATAGGTCTTGCTGGAGAACCGGAATCTGTAAGCATGGCCCTTGTGGCAAAGAGCGATGCTGATATGAATCAGGGCCTTCTCTCTGACTGGCATCAAACTGCCTGGCCACATTCGTTTCCTGGAAATGAAGATTTTCAAGATCGGCCGTGGATGAATACGTTTAAAGACGGTATTCATGGGGAAAGTCAAACGAGTATCGAGTCGCCCAAAGAATCCAGCATGCCGTATTCAGGTACCGTGGTATCAAGACCTGAAAATGGCATCCAAGACATGCCCAAGGAATTTGAGGTTCTTCACCCGAGTCGTGAAGTATCTGCTACTCATAATGATAATTCCAAACGTCATATTTTCTGCTCGCTTCCCGACACTGCTTCACAAGAATATGGCCAAGCCCGTTGTCCTGGTATACAGAACGAAAAAACTGGGCAAGTAACACACTCAATTTCTGTCAATCCAGACGTTGCTCTGCCATCAATCGAGAACGCCGAGCATTTGCACCCAGCTGCTATCTCAAACAAGTTTAGCTCAAGAGTTGTAAATACTGTTGACCACGGTTGTTCTACGAGAACTGGTAAAGATAGTTCAAACCCTGCAAAAACTACGACAAGTATTACCCACGATCACCTCGATCCACAACAAGATTGTCTATCTCAAAGCTTTCATCAACCGTCACTTCTATCCCTCATACTCGCACTGGATAACAGTTCTCATAAATCGCTACTGACACGTACCATCCTCGAGACACGTCAGTACCTTGCTACGATGAGCGAGAATGCACCCCCAGCTTCGGGCTCTGGCTTGGACCCGCGCATCGTGGACAAACTCAACGCACTAGCCTATATGTTTGAGACTGACAAGCACTTCCAACGTTCCACGATTGCATGGGCTCTCCAAAGAATGGAGGCCAACAGTGAGTTTGTTTCTATGCATCACACCTTCACAGCTAATGATTACGTAGATACTCCTTCAATTGCCGCTCGAGGTACAGCCGATGCTGGCTCTATCCTTCAAAAGGCTCGCGAATATCTTGAGGAGAGCATCAAAGATGTTGACTCGGCCATTGATTTTATGCTAAAGCTCTTCTACGACCACCTCTGCGAACAGAATACTCTGATCGACAGCCTCGAGTCAGCTGATGTCCAATATGCAAAGGAGCTGGCGAAAGTACAAGAGAGATGTAATAAGTTGCAAATCGATCATGATGGAGCTTTGAGACGTGCGTCGGTTTTTGGAACTAAAGTCACCTCTCTCCAAACCCAGCTCGAAGACGCCTCGAAGCATATCAAGGATCTTGAAGCACGACTATATTTGAATGACCAAGGTGGTCCTCTCAGTAGCCAAAACAAATCGTTTTGGATCTGTTTACAAAGAAAGCAAGATGGACAGACATGCGATACCCTGAACCCAAAGCTCACGTGGGATTCCGGCACCAAAGAGCTAGTCCAAAATAGGAGATGCGACCAATGCAAAAAGGAGATACCATGGCACTCCCGTAAAGCAATTGGAAGCTTTGCAACAAGTTCTACCCCTGAATCGCCCCCAGCCAAAGGATCGCCGAAAGAAGCTCACTCGATCAATGACGTTGAAACCCCCAAAGAGGCTCGGATTCCTTGCAAGGCTAGGCTTCCCACTAAGTCTCCATTGCAGGATGAGGAAGAACTGTCCAAGGAAAGTCAATCGTCCAACGACATTCACTCGCCAAAGAAGCGTGGAGCATCTGAACAAGACAAAGCATCCAGACACACCAAGCGAGTGAGGACCTTAGACCTAGCTTCCAAGTCGACCCCAGACATGCCCATGTTGCTTCCTCTCTCGACCTCGTCCAAACCCCAGGGTCAATCTGCAACTTTGCACGCGCATATTTCTGGGTTGACTTCTAGTGTGCACTTTCTCCAGTCACTCAAAGACTTTCAGAGCAAGCATCAAGCAACGCACATTGCAGCCGCGACTCAAGCTAACCATGACATTGCTCCTTATAGTCCTTTGGCAGCTTCAACGTCACCTGCTTCATCTGACCAATACCAATCTCAATCCAGCGAAGCTAGGAATGCCTCGTTAGGTACTCTTCAGCCATCCGCAGAACCAGAAGATATATTCAACAATCATGAAATTTACAGCCCAATGAGAAAGGTCCAAGTTCTGAACAAGCTGACATATGTCATGGATAATGATCCAAATTCTCCAGGCTTTGGAAAGAAGACTTGGGGAGTGTGGTGCCTCAAAGGACAAGAGGAACAAACTAGACAGCGGCTTGAGGCTGAGTATTTGATTGAAAACAGTAACTCTACTCCTGCTGTCTCGCCTTCTTCTCCTGCAACTACTCCTCGCCGCAAGAGCCAACATGGAGCGCGGGTTGCCCACAAAGTGACTCCGGGAGAAGTTGCACAAGCAAGAGCCATGGTGGAAGTGTCAAACAGTGCCTTAAAGCAGCAGCTAGGTGCTACACAACGAGCCTGGATGCCGTCTGCACAAAAGAAGTCTTCTCGGCCCCAAACTGAGGTCGTCGACCTCACCACCGAATGCAAAGATAGCGATGAGACGGAGACACTCTCGCCCGCAAGTCCCCATGCATATCATGATCCCACTTCACGGGCTCGGGGATTTGGACTAGTTGCGCAACGTGAGGATGGTATGGATGAAGACTTTCCCGAGACGACCGCACACGCTAGTGTCCAAGGACATCTTGGACTGGGGATGCCAGCATCGGAGTTTGGATCAGTTACCCAAAACGTGCTTGATAGTCATCGCAAGTCTGACGAGGGAGATTGTCTCTTCGGCAGTCGACGCGCCGAGAGCATGATTAGTGACGAGCAAAACACTGAGCTAGAACAACAAAGCGAAGAGGACGAATTGGAACGAGATCTAAGCCAGGCTCTTGATGAATATGCCCGCACCACTTGACGGGCTCGTTAATTTCGGAAGAATCTACTCAGTTCTACGGCTTCCTTGACGGTTCGACCATGGCGTCATCAGTTCATGGACTAAGACACAACTTCCATGTTGTATACTTGACAGCCCGGAAAGCTTCGCCGCAAATTGCTGTTAGTAGGAGGGCGGATTGGTGGTTCGCATCCCAGTGTTATGAGTTGAAAATTTTGCTGGTTTCTTTTTTCTTCTGGGACGATGTAGGGTTGAGGGTTGTGCCACGGGTGGTCATTGCTTCTATTTCCTTTCCCCCTTTTTCCGTCACCGTCCAGCATGTCCGGGAAGAGCACGGCACCTTGAATGGCTTGCGATGGACGGCATTTATGGAGTTTGACAGCGAGGTTTGCATTTGTATGATACCACAGCGCCCGTGGAGGGCTGATGTTTCCAGTCCGATTCAGCAGGGGAGAAGAGGATGGAAACGGCGGGAAGGAGGGAGAGAGCCGTTGTCTAAAGTCGGAAGCATCACATCATCATTATTGTACAGACTACTACTATACATGGACGAAAAGGGGTGATTAGAAAACAAATGAAAAAGCTCTAAGTAACGAAAGGAACCCCCACCGTGCCAATGTCCTTGATCATCACCCGGTCATTGAGTTTGGCTTGGGCCGGAGTATTGCTGCATTGGTGGCGAGTCCTCCCGTACGTTGCCCACGTGGGAACAGCGATTGATGCGCTGAGAAACGTGATTTGCGTCTCCGATGGCAGGATCTGGAGGAGGTTACTTAACAACCCTCCTGGTCCTCTGACGGCCGGGAGTCCGAGATGAGGGCTCGAAGGGCTTGGGTGTCGCATGACCCCTTCGTCGCGCTCCTTTGCATCTGGGCCCAGCACAGATGTAGTCATCGAGGGATGTTCTTGCACCATTGGATCCGAATGGCTTCGGCCTCAAAGGGTGCTCGCAGAGGGCCAAGGCACGGGCCTCCATGGCATGGCGCAAGGGCTGCGAATGGGAAGGACCGAAGTCATCTCACAAGGTCGTGAGGAAGAGTCACCGCTCATGTCAACCAACTGGCCTGAGTCCGCAACTCTATGGTACATCATCGTCACGGCCAAAAGTGCCACCGACGGAAGCAGCCCATTGTGTGTCACTCTGGTTGCTTTTACCGACGGGCAATGGATCTGCCACCCACCGCCGCCAGCGAAATGCCCTAAGCGAGCGAAGAATCCAGGCCCGCTCGATTTACGTCAGTCTGGATCCGAATTTGCGGGGAACCGAACAAGGCTTTTTCCTCTTTTTTTTTGCTCTTTTTTAATGTTTGAGCTGTTTTCCACGTTCGTTTCAGGACACGCTACGGCCTAGACTGCTGGCTCGGGAGAAGCTTGTGGCGTGTAAGGGTCTCCGGCAGGCATCGGCCCAAGAGGGGGAGATGGAAGAAAAAAAGGAAAGAAAAGAACAAATTGAAGAGGCAACACCGGCTGGCTGCCCTGGTGCAATACCGTCCTTGGGTTCTATTTCCGGCTGTTGAGCTGATCACGCTGGCGGATGGGGGTTGATCAGGTACGCATGGCGCTATGCCAATCTTAATCCTCGCTCCTCGGGAACCCCAGCACCGGTGAGCAGGTGCAGCATCATGGGACCGTCGTGCATTATACTGGACAGTACGGACAGCGCCGTACCATGCCATGCTGCTCTCGTCCAGCCGGACCAGTGCAGTGCAGCGCAGTGCAGCAGACTCCTGCCGGTACAGTACCATTCCAGGCAGGCGCGTTGCCCATTTGAGGACTACGTCCAAGTAGATTAGATGCCTTTGCCATCTCGACATCCAAGCACCTAAGCACGCCCTGATCCAAGGTGTCGCAGAACGCCCCCAACACAATCCTCCTCTTCGTCGCCGTTCTCAGACGTCGCACGGCAACGCCAGCAACCGCGGCAGGATGGGCGAAAGGATTGGCTGGCATGATTTCCTGGGGGTAATGGAAATGCGATCACGTTTTCGCCGCGCATTTCCTGGGGGTAATGAGAACTCGCTTGGCCGCTCGCTTGCCAAACTATTACCCAATCTCGCGTCACCTGCTCGTCCTCTAACTGCAAAGTGCCAAACATCGTGAGAAGTTTCTGCTCTCGCCATTGCCTTGGCTGGGCCTTGCCTCGTGCTTCAGTCATGCGGCCAGGTGCCAGCGCTGTCATATAAGTTTCTCCTGCGCCCTCGCCCATCCACTGCTCCCTTGCATCACCAACCCACCACACTTCCCACATCACATCTACATTCCATTGAGACCATCCCGACGGTGCAGCTCCAGCTATATCACTTCTCCTCCAACACCGCTCTCACCACCCGTCTCCACCAGCATCCCACCCGTCACCATGACCTTCTCCGTCACGGAACCACACCCCACCGTGCGTGCCTCCAGCTACATCCACGCTGGGCGCGGCGGTGCCGGCAACATGATCAAGGCCCCCAAGGTCACCACGGGACGCACCGCAACGGGCCCCGCATCGCTCTTTGAGCATGGCCTGCCCGTCAACACCAGCAGCAAGTTCAGCAGTGGCCGCGGCGGCGCCGGCAACATCCACCTCGGCAGCGAGAAGGCTCCCTTCTCATTCGACGAGGAACTCGAGCGTCAGAGCACGCGGGCTAAGAAGGAGCAGCAAGGCGCGCCGTGGCATGTCGGACGCGGCGGCGCTGGCAACTGGGCGAACTGCACGCCCAAGTCGAGGAAGGACTCCATGAGCTCGCAAAGCAGCGCGGGCAGTGGCATCTTTCGACGCTTGAGCCAGAGCTTGGAGCGTCGATGAAGGGTTCGCGGCGGCAGGGTGAGCTTTTCCACGCATGACCGAGCGGCGTTCTCCCTGGGCTATTTCTCCTCGGCATTCTTTACGTCTCTTCTCTCCATTCTTCAGGGCATTTTTCATTCACCAAGGCATAGCGGTGACGGCGTCATCGGCAACTAAAAGCATCAATCACGGCGCAACACTTCTGGGTTCTTTTTCAACTTTTTCATCATCACGACTTTCATGGACGCAGGCAACGGGGGGAGCAAACGGGAAACTTAAAAAGCCGGCGGGGACATTCCTCAGCTGGGAAGGGAAGGGAAAGGGAAGGAAGGGATATTCGCTATCTGGCTGGCATGACTCCAGATCATAATTACTATTTGTCTCTTTGTCTCTTGCTCATTGTACTTCTATACCGATTATACCCGCTTCAGGAGCTATTTGATTTTCAGCGCTTGATCTAGATCAAAAATATATATATATACATATATACAAACGCAACATTCTCAACCGATCCCCACGGATGATTCCGTGTCGTCGTCTGTACCGCATATGTGCTAAGTGCTGCTCGTAAAGACGAAGAAGAAGAAGCTAGGAAGAGGCCAAGCCGTCGTGGCGGTGTGGAGAAAACCTGGGGAACTGGAAAAATGAGGGGGAGGAGGAGGGCCGCGCTTGGCCTTAGCCTCCCCCCTCCCCAGGGGCAGGAGCAGGAGGCAGCGGCGGGCTTTGAGTCTCGCCAGCGCGGCCTGGCCTGCGTGACCTTCCTTCATCATCATCATTATGCAATAAATGCGGTCCTTGCCTTGCCTTGCCTGGCCCCAAAGGTGCACCGTTTCCAACTTCCCTCTTCTCTGCGTCCCATCCCATCCTATCTCATCCCATCTCTTTCTTGCAACTGCATCTCCTGCTCGAGGAGCCGAGCAGATACGTGAGCGAGCGTGTCGGTGAAGGGGGGGGGGGGAGGACGGCGCACCCGCCAGATGCCCGCCGCTGTGCAGCAGCAGCAAGCAGCAGTGTTTTCTGCCCCGTGCTCCCGATGCCTTGCCTTGCCTTGGCCAGCGCTCACCATTCCTGCCTTCGGAAGCCCCGTATTCTCCAACCCACCCCGCCCCCGCAGTACACGACTCCTAACCCTGTGTCGGGCCTGCCTGGTTCTCTGACTGACGGACGGCACCCACAACGCATCCATCCCCGCCTCCCCGCCCCGCACATACGAACTCCGTCGTTCGGATTTGGTCCCCTCGTCCGTTCCCGCTCTGCTTCCCTTGGCGGCTGGCGGTGTTGGTGGGTTTGTGCTGCTGCTGGGCTAGCTCTAGCTCTAACTTGGCCTGGGGAGGGGACGGGGCTGGAGCTGGCGCTGAGGGCGGGAGGGAGATGCGGTTGGGTTGGTTGATTGGGGAAGGGAAGGGCTTGGGGGCTGAGGGAAGTGCTGGGTGTGACGAGTTTCTTTTTTTTTCTGTCGTTCTTTGGAGCCGTGCTGGGACGGCTTGTAGGGATGAGAGACGAAAGGGATGGATCAGTCCATGGCCATGTCCATGGGGAAGACGGGATAGTTTCCAGGGAGGAGGGATGTTTTGAGGGTAGATGGATTGGATTGACTGGACGGGACTGGACGGGACGGGTCGGGTCTTAGACTTCATTCGGCGCGTGGGATGAAAAGGAAGGGTTCGAGGACAGTGATGTCTTTTGAATCTCGTAGTTGGGTTGTGCGAGGCGTCCTGGGAGGATATGTGTGCTCGTGGGTTGGCCTTTGCTAGCCTTTGCTATGTCGTCTGTAAGCCTGAGCCTGAGCCTGAGCGTCTTCTGACGGTAGGTGATGACTTTTCTGTCTGTCTTCCTTGTCGGATAGCAGAGGGGCGTTGTAATAATCTTGGAGGTTGTGTTGTACAGCAGGTTATCGCATGGTCTTAGCAGGAACAGGTAGGTATAGGTAGATATATACCTGGAAGGTTCCATTCATTATACTCCATCCCCCTTCTATACAACCATAAACTCTAACCAGCCAGCATATATAGTGACAATGATACATAATAGACAGTCGCTTGCTCATGACTTGCTCGCTCGCGTGCACGCACGTACACTCGCTCGATCAACTTTCGAAACCCCTCATCCCCAAGTTATGCACGAAACCCAAAACGCCCATTTTAATCCCATCTAATGCTGTGCCCTGCGATGACGGAAGCTCCAAAACCCTTTAGAGGAAAACCAGTACCAGCGACTCATAACTACAGACTCATCCAAGCAGCGCCCACAATCGCAGCGGCGACGAGTAACGCGCTCCGTCCAACAACATCCAGTATACGGTTCGCTCCACTGGTTGAGGAGGCGCCGCAACAGGCGCGGTCGTAGGTGACATTGTTGTATGTCGCGGCTACTTCGAAGACACTTCCGTTGCCGTTGGGACCGACGCCATAATTATAGTAATCGACGTTCAACCACTTCGGTGGTTTGCCCCAGGTCGCGGTACAGTTCTCCGCAGAGAGGCCGAGCGAGCCGTAGCCAGAAACGGCGTTGGTCTCGTTCAGCAGCGGCGTACTGGGGACGAGAAGAGAGACACTGAGGAGCGTGATATCGAAATTCAAATTGTGGTTTACCAGCAGCATCAGATTCTGAGAGGACTCGTAGGTCACTCCCGGGGGACGCTGGGCCGTGCAGGGAAAGGTGCGGTCGGTGGGATCGAACGGCGTCTCATACATCGATGCGAACTCGTCGATGATCCAGGGCACGGCGGTCTGGTTGGCCTGGTAATCCATGAAGAAGACCACGCGCTTGCCCGTCAAAATCATGGATGCCAGCGTCGGCCAGTCGTTCAGTCCCATGGGAATTACGCTGGGAACGTAGGCATAGTTCACCAACCCCGTCGACTCGATGTATGAGCTGTAGTTGGTGACGGGGGCGTAGGGTCCGTTTCCGAGCAGGATCGTCACCACATCATATGGGTGGGAATCTACCCACGTCTTGACCTTGGCTAGATAAGTGGTGATGGGCCCCGCGTCTAACACATCGCAAGAGGTGTGGCAGAAATGCGGGACGTTGTTCACGAAATGCATCTGCCCTTGCAATAGCCGGACACCATCATTCAGCTGGGTCGTCACGTCCAAAGCCTGGTTGGCAGCAGCATTGCCCGCCTTGACAAACGGTGAGTTGTGGGCAGAGACTTCGGTGATGTTGCTATATTTCCGGGAGCAGAACTCGACAAAATTATTGCAGGGAGTGGTGTTGGTGGCCGTAGCGGACGAGGAGGTGCTGGTTGCAGTGGCATTCGAGCTGCCGTTCGCTGAAAGGGTCGTGTGGGAGCCTCCGGAGAGCAGAATCTGAGATGGAGTCTCCGAAGCGGTGCTATTGCCAGTCGTAGTGGCTATTCCCAATATCGTCGTGGATCCTAAGGTGACATTGTATGTGGAAGAGCCGCTCGTGACTTCGGACACAATGGCTTCGGTGGTGATGGCCGACGACGTTGTCGTTAGAGTGACGGTCGTTCCATAGCTATTATAATCTCCTGTGGGAGTCGCCAATTCTGATGTCCCAACGCTGGTTGCGGTGCCGGATATCACAGTGGCCCCCGAGCTCGTTTGTGCCTCTGCGGCAATGGCGAAGAGCAATCCATAAGGAAGATACTGTAACGAATACATGGCTTGTGGCAACGAACCCCAATCGCTCTCCTCTTCACCGGTACAGATCGGACACGGAGATGCACACGAAGCAAGCAACAGCACCAGTTCAGGGGATCGCGAGACTTTCAAGAGAGCTGGGGAGCGATAAGGAGAAGAGCAGGCCGACGAAGACGGGTCTAGGCTGGAGGGATATCGGTGTGCAGACTCAAGAAGCACGGCGATGTCGTATGAGATCTAGGTTGTCGTCAATCTCGACGGGCACAGCGAAGGAAAAAAAACAGCACAGCGATGACGTTGGGCCGGCAGGTCGGGGCGCTTGCTCATGCACTGGAAGCCGGCTAGGGAGTCTAGAGAACCCGCTTAAAGCCAATCTGATGCGCTATGGAATTGGAAAGCTCAGCCGGGAACGAAGGTTTGGGACCCAGCACGCCCAGGCCTTGGCCGACTTGGAGATGAACTGCTCGTATCCACGGAGAGCAACCGACCGTGATTGTAAAATTGGGACTGCGGCCAGGATGGCTACGGGCGAGAAGCAAGGAAGAAAGGAACCAAATCATAGAGCGTGCCAATCCTTCCAATACTGGTTTGGGGATCCTGCTGCCGGGGGACAATTGATAAGTAGCTGGTGGACTGCTGCTCAAGACCCTTGGCTGAAGCAGGGCCCCCATGGCTATTTTGGGGCTGTGTTTCTGTTTCAACACGAGCGAGCCGATGTTTGGACTGTGGAATCAGCATGACATGACAGAGCAACGGCACGAAGCGCCAGCGATTTGGATTCAGCTGTTCGCGCGATGTTGGGTAGTCAGATGAGAGATGCTGCGATGCCTCGACCGCAAACGGCTCCCTCGGCCGCGCGAACACGTTGTCGTTGATCGGGCAATTTCATCCACCTCGTGCCGCCAAGACTGATCGCCGGCCAGGAGAGGGTGTTTCGGCCAGGGGGGCCCAATCACTGATCGGTCGGCAAATAAACTGCCCTGTCCACGATCGGCATTTTGTGGACTGTCCAGGCCCGGCGCGCCAAAAACGGGCTGCTCCTTCAGCGTCTGCTCTCGCTACTGGGTGCCGGATGGGGGGGCCTGAGGGCCTGAAAGCCCTGGCGGAAAGACCCTACAACGCCCCTGGAGCATGGCATTGCAACGTCATCCCACTGACCGCAGAGAGTCACAGTAGGATTGAAGCCATTTTTCTGCCCCATTCTCTATCGCACCGCTTCCTTCGCTGGTGTCTTGCCATCCTCCGGGCGGTCTTCTCTCCCCATTGTGCTTGAATTGCGTCTTGGCCTCTCGGTCATGAACCAGATCCTGCTGCCCAAGAGAATTGATTCGCGGCGGTCGCCAGCTCTGGTCGGGACGCTCAGTGTGGGTGGAGCTGCAACACCACTCGTCAGTGGCGGCACTGGCTCGGCGCGAACTCTGGGCGTCAACTCTAGGCGTCTCCGGCTTGCCTGGTAGGGCTTAGAATCCGCTCTCCTTTGTGAATCCGTGCTGTGGCAGGGCTGCCGCTCCTGCTGCCATGACGATGTACGCCATTCATCTTGTGCTGCTGCTGCTTGGGCACCGAAACAAGACGGGGCCAGATCATGTCCGGTCCTTTCTTAAACTCATCTGTTGCGGAGACGCGCAATACGGTGCAATGAGCTGCACCAGCGTCGTGCCGCAGCATCCTGGTCAATGGCCCTACCTCCTGGTAGGCGGGTCCTGGTTCTCCCGTGCCAGCTGGACTCCGGACTGACTAGGATCCCTATGATGTCGTTCTCTCGTCTTGTCTCGCATGTCATGTTTTTTCTTGTCCCGTTGCTCGATATCTACCGTACTGTACTGTATCGACAACCTTATCTCTCTCCCCTCACGCCTCTGCTCCCGTCTGCCGGTCTCTCTCGTGGCAAGTTGGGATTGTTCTGTACAGCTCTTCTTCCTCTGTACCTCAATCAAGAGCCAAACAATCCTCCACCATGGTAGCCATGCCATCCTTCCGCTCCTTACGCGCTGGAGGACGGAACAAAGAAGACACATCCAGAGCACCAGCGACGATACGCAGTTCATCGGATCGAACATTGACGCCGACCGACGGTTCCTTTGTGCAAGGCGTGGACCTCAAGAGAGCAACGCAGACTCGACACCGAGCCATTCTTGTGTCATCTTTTCTTTACGCTCTCTCCACCATCTTTTTAATACTGGTACATACACAACCATGATAACATGAGTAATCCCCCGAACCCAATGCTAACTCACCCGCAACAGACCATCATTGGCAATATCAACAAGAAGCCCGTGATCCGTAGCACCTATTTCTTCAAGCTCGACCTCACCAATCTCATCCCGGCGTCAACTCCGGCGGATATCACATTCGTAAACTCCTTGGCCCGCTCGCTCGGTCTCCACGATTTCTACCAAGTCGGACTCTGGAATTTTTGTGAGGGTTACAATGGAGAGGGAATCACGAAATGCTCAACGCCACAGGGGTTGTACTGGTTCAACCCGGTTGAGATTTTGTTGAACGAATTGCTTGCCGGCGCTACCATTGCTTTACCGGCAAACATTAACAACATCTTAAACCTGATCAAGATCGCCTCACATCTCATGTTTGGTTTCTTCCTGACGGGGGTCTGCACTAATTTTCTCTCCATCTTCATCGCTCCCATCTGCATCTACTCGCGCTGGATTTCTTTACCCTTCGTCATCTTCACCTTTATCTCCGCTCTGCTCACGGCGGCGGCTGCGATCATTGCCACGGTCATGTTCAGCATCTTCAAGAATGTCATCACTGCCCAAGCTGGCTTGAATATTGGAGCCAGTCTGGGCACTCAGATGTTGGCGTTCATGTGGATCGGAGCTGGGAGCTCGGTTATTGCCTGGGTTATTCACCTCTGCTTGCTGTGCTGCTGTGCCACCCGTAGAGATGTCAAACAGGGCCGAAAGCGAGGCTCCAAGTACGCATACGGCAACGCTGCTACGGACGAGAAGAAGCGACCCGTCAGAAAGCGGATTGTCTTGCCTAAGTTTGGGCGCGGATCGACCTCTGCCGAGATTGTATAAACCTGTGCTCGTTGAAGGGTAATGGGGGATCTAGTCAAAAGCATATCGGACTAGGACTTTGAATATATATGGAAAGGCATCATTTCCTTGGGTTCTGAAGTTACCGGCGAAAATCGGCACATAGAAAGGCACTTTTTGTTTAAAATGGGCGTTTATAGAGATTGGAAGGCGTCGCATATTACAGCGGCTGGCAGCCTGTTGCTTTTTCAAAGCGGTTATGAAATGTAAGAACTGGAGCATGTAGCGAGGAAACTTCCAAAGGGAGCATCATTGAAGATCTTGATGTATTTCAACTCAATTGAATATGAACGTATACATTCATGTTCGCAACTAAGACAGCACTTTTTTCTTTTTCGAACAAACACGTGAAACCTGGTCTTCAGATGCGGTATCTGGAGATGTCCATCCATCGTTCCGGCGCAACCATAGATTGAACATCCTCAGGCCCCAATCCAATCCTAACCAAGGATGAGCATGCCATTAGCTATTTTCTACCTTGTAAGCAAACCACACTTGATTCATTCTTTCTTCAGACGCCCTCCATATATGTAACGTCTATATCCTCCTCTCACCTCCCGCCTTTCACCTCAATGCCATGAGTAACAAGAAAGACTTATCGGGTTGAATCTTTTGCTGGAATATTCATCACTCCTTCTCTCTCTTTCGTGGGAGCTATGTCTGTCTCCGCTATTGGGCAGAGGAGAGCCGGGGGCTGTTCTGTTGCGGAGTCTTACATGTGCGCTATCGGCTTATCTTAGGAACGGATACGGATTGGGCTGGGGCTGGTTTGAAGTGGTACGAGACTTGAGGTACCCTCCGAGATTTTTGATCTTCGTCCCCGGCTTTATCGCTTTACGGGTGCACTCTATGCTATGTTTACGAGCGCAGGTAGATAGCGGGGTTGGACGCAGCAGATGCATTACAATTATTGATAAGGAAAATCCTTCCTCGGACCGTGACGGTTCGCTACCTATATCACCAAGTCACCATGACCCGTCTTTAAGAGTAAGGTACTCATGCCAACCAAAGACACTCCCCGACGCCGAACCACAAACCGCCCCCCCCCCCTGGCACATCAGGAGCAGCGCGAGAAACCGTCGAAGCCTTCTGACCAAGGGACTTCAGCAAGTACAAGCGAGCAGAGGACGTCCCGGCGCAAGTCATGTTTGCAGTCTAAAAGCAAAATCAAACAACCCTTCTTCCTTGCACGTCTTTCGACTACAGAAACGATCGGTATGCTGGCGATAGCGATGAATAATGGTACTTGGGGCCCCTCACGACGGTTGGCGGCTCTCTCTACCAAGACCAACCACCATTCCCGTGGCCGTGGCTATCATCGCGAGGAGGGGTCTTCAAAAACAAGAATTGCAAATCAGAATTTTGTGCTCCAAAGGATTTGAAAAACGACAGCTCGCCGCCAAAGGAAAAAGGATCGGTCAAGAAATCTAAACCGGTCGAGAAATAGAGAAATGTCTATCATGGAGAAAGTAAGTGGTGCTCAAACCTTGATGACTCCTCCGGATTTACTGCAGGTCGCCAATACCGACGAAGGCGTAACTATGGTAGGCACCGTGACACTATAGAGAAAGCGAAGGTTAGAATATGCATGTCTATCTTTTTCGAGGGAAGGAGAATCAGGGAGATTTTTAGGTTGGGAGATGAGGAGGGCTGGGATGCTTTGGCCGTGAACTGGATGAGGGAAACTTACGTGTTGGTTAGGGTCTTGGTGCTATACACTGTCGACCGGACACGGGTTGTGCGTGTGCGTGTTGGGGTTGGCAAGGTGATGGTGCTGGTGACGGTTGCCGAGTAGCTAGTCACTGGTGCTGGCGTACTGCGGGAAGACTACATTAGCTTTTGACTCGGAAAGAAAGCTGGCGCTTAGGGTTGTGCTCACATGGTGACAACGTTCGTAATGGTTGCTACGCGACTAGTTAGCATAGGTTCTTCCATGGTCAAGGCTTCTGGATGGGAACGAACCGAATTCCGTCAAGGTAGTTGTGTCAGTAGTGCTTGTTGAAGTGACGGTGACAATATCCGCCGTGTTGGTGTCTAAGTACACATCAGCATGAACACATCCCGCTTACGACCCTGGCGATCATTAGTTATACATACCGACAACAGTAACAGTAGCAACTCCAGGAGCTCTGGCCATCAGTCTTGCAACAGAGCGAAGCTTCAGGACCTGCTCTCGAGAAAGCGACCGGTCACGTTTCTGGGTACTTCTCTTGGAACCTGTGGCAGTGGCAGCAGCATCTGATGTGGCACTTCGAGCAATGGACAAGAAAGCTGCGTTAGCCCGGGGATCCGCGGTTGGCCGTCGGTGAGGAACGGAACATGTTGCGGTCTTGGTGGTATAAACGATCGAGTTGATCCATGTCCTGACCGTTGCCGTTCTGACGAGAATTGAAGTCGAATATACAGTAACGGTGCTGGGGTGGATGGTCACCGTTCCTCGGGCAACTTTGGCAGTGGTGATGGTCTTGGGGACCAAGGTGGTGGTGTCAATTTCAGTAGAGGTGATGGTCGTCGTTGCAGATGGCGTCGAGACGGACGTGATGGTCACTATGGCTTGGATTAGCACTGGGATTTATAGATGAGGAAATCATAGGAGGCAACGGGTCACGGGATATTCTTTTGACTTTTCATGGCCGTCTCTGAGCACCTGACCATGGCACAGTTTGAGAGTTCAGAAAGGTCAGATCCGAATTACCAAGACAAGACCGTACTAGTGGACAAGGACAGCAAAATCACTTGAGATGCTGCCTTCTCCTTGGGTGGTCTTCAGGATTCATAAAGCAAATAGGTCCAATTGCTACTTGCCTGTTGGTGTAGCCGTAACCGTTTGCTGAACGCCGACGACTAGGTTGAAGGTACGCATAGCCGTGAATGAGGGATTGGCGCCATTGTTATCGAGAATGATAATGGTCCAGCTTCCAGTGTACAGCTGGTTGTTGGATATTGGGCTAAGAAAGTCAACCAGCACTCTTCTTGTTCTGGAGGATTGGGTTCATACCATGTGGTCATCTGATTTGTATCATCGGGTTGAGTAGCGATATCTGAGCATTGCCAGGAACTCTCGTCGGGAGCAACGAGAATGACATTTGCAGTGCCTGCACAACCTTCAAACTGGGTGACAGCGGTGAAGAGGCTGGTATCTGAGGAACTCAAGAAATAACTGCCTTGGTCTTGGAAGTCTATACCAAAGGAAGCACAGTCGGCTATAACCCGCGAGGCAAGGGAAACGAGCACCACAATGGTGGGAAGAAGAGATGACAACATGGTTAACGAAAGTATGTTCCCGGCTCAGGTTGATCAGACTGCTGCTCTCTCCCAGAATGAGCGGGAATCGAAGGACATTATAGCCTGGTCAGAAATTGCTAGTATCGTCCTTCGACTTTGTTGTCAGAAGTACCAATCCAACGCCGTTTTAAGAATGCACTCTACGCATACCTGATATTGACAAGGCTCTCTCCAAGGCCCCAAGATGGTCGTATCACCCGTTCACCACCTGCAATTGATCATGGACTGCCCCGTCCAAGAAATAAATCTATGACCAAGCCACCCGAGAGCCGAGGACAGACCACTTCGTATTCAATGTTTTGCTGCAAGTGAGAATACAAGTCCGGATGATGAGGCGCCGGACAACAACGGCGGGTTGTCCGGTGCCTCTCGTGTGCTTCGACGGCGGCACTAAGGATTTCCAATGATAGCCAGTTTCGCTCTGATCGCCCAAGAAGAGGGGATGAGAGGCCATGCGCCAAGCTGGTGCCTTGTGTTCCCTGTAGCATCTCCGCTCTGACGATATAAATATCAGCCGCAGTGAAGCTGGTAGAGCTCTGAGCTCGGGCAGCTCAAATAAGCTCCGAGTTTCGCCGGTCGACTAACGAGTAAGTCTGCAAATAGGCGAGTGCTGTTCACCCACCGCGCCCGTTGGCCTCCCAAACGGCAATAAATCGCGCGATGCTTGATGGATCACTGCGCGCTGCTAGTCAGGTCAGCATTCGAGAGCTTTTCCATTAGAAATATGCTTAACAGGTTTGATGATTATTGGTCCAGCCGAGCGTGAATCCCCGCTCCAGGGTTGCTCTATGAATATATACTTGCAAGGCGGGCCCCACCTACCCTGCTGCAGCGAGGATATTGGATGTATTCCATGACCGGGCCAGGCGGATATTGCACAACGCATCGATCTAGAGGGCATTGTGTCGGTCAGGTCACGGATGCCACGTCGAGCTGAAGCTGTTCACTGGATGCGAGGGCGGTGATGCCAAGCGTCAGCCTGAGGGCATTGGCAGAATACCCTTTCAGTCCAATACGCCTCTTTGCGTGCTCCATGGACGTGGCTTGACCTGGCTTGCGAAGGCAGCGGCTGTGGTTGGCTGCCCTTCCCCGAGTCTTGCCAGCCCATGCGGTGGCGCGAGAGACACCGGGCCGTGCGAATAGTGGCTTGGCTCGTGGGTTGCCGGTGAGATGGGCAGCTATACCAGGCCACGTTAAGGATGGGTTTCGGGGCCGTCTGCAATAGTACAACAGCAGCTGTGGATGTCCCGACGGGTCCATCATCCCGCACCGGATTTGTCATTTCGTCACGGGCCCTCACCGCAACGTCGGGTGAGCATGTTGCTGCTCGCTTAAGGGCGTGGTTGATAGATAGATGGAATGATGGACGATGGATGTTGGATGACTTACCCGCCAACGGGATGGACCATGGATGAGCAAGTGCAATCATAATCATGGTCATGATCATGTATGTCATGCTGGCAATACGAAGTCCATCCACTTTTGCGTAGGAGCGTCGCTTGCGGGCATCGTCCCAATGGCTCCGAAGCTGGTCGAATGTTGCATCCACTGGGCCAAGCATCCAAGTCATGTCGACCGCTTACTCGTTGCGACGTCCTGTCACCCGGGCATGATCAGCTTACCCGCGCATGATGTCGACATCCTCTTTCGACAGGTCAATTGCCAGTTGCGACAAGCTCGATCCCTTTCTAGACATGATCATGAACCCGCGGCTCGCAAGGCTAGCCGCTTCCCCCCTCCCCAGGGACCATCCCATCTCTCTCCTGCACGACCCGATCAGCGCAGCAGCCCATCTGAACTTTGACGGGTGCCTTGTCGCAATGGTGAGTGTGCAGAGGCGTCCAGGGCGAGGAGACCGGTGAGGAACTGCTGGCCGTCAATAGAATAACATTTCCCAGCTCGCATCAAGCTTTCGCAAGGCTTTTCCACCAACCCCGTTGCGGGCAGCTGCTAGTCCTGCCCGGAAAGATAATCATAGACAACTTCAGATGCCCGAAACCCCCGGCATCCACGGACCCAAGCTACTGGGAGGGCTCTAACCCAAGGGCCGGGCAAAACACGGCCCAGCTCTCAGTGAGCCTTTGCGCTCGTATCTCACGCAAGATTTTCAAGCTTATTCGCAGCTCTCCACTTACCCCATCCCCCTCTCAGCACTAGGCACGCATAATAACCATATCGATGAAGGTTGTCGAGACCTCCAGCGCTCCATCGACGGACGTGTCACATCTATGTGGTCAGACACCATCCTGATCTAATTCCATGATATGTATAGAACCTCGTGTGAAGGCCACTCCAGCGGTGGAAGCCCAAGGCCCAAAGGAGAACGTGGCGACCCCATGGACGATCGGGAGAGGAATCATGTACCACGGAAGGCCAAAGTAGCTTGCGCCTAAGCTGAGAGGCTTTCGTCCCTAGTCTGATTGATGTCAGGATGCTTCCCCCTTCAGCTCGCCAAGTATGTCATTTTGAGACGGTGTGGCTCTCAATATTCGAGGCCGCTCTAGCACTCTTGAGTCTTGCTCCTGGGAGGGCCTGATGGGGCTGATCCTCAGCCCTCAACCCGACGGCGACTTTGACATAATGTAGATATATGGCTCCGCCTCTGGATCCTCTTTTCTCTCCTCAGCCTGCCCATCTCTCCATCCTTCGTTTTCCCTGTGCGTCTTGATCCAAGATGCATCTCTCCAAGCTCTTGCTGGCCTCTGGCCTGGTATCTTTCGTTTGTGGCGCCGCTGTTCAGGTCGACCAGCAAGCCAACCCACTCGCTGTGAGAGCTACTTCTTCTAAGAGCTCGTCTTCATCCACCAAGACCACCAGCTCCTCCAAAGGGACGACGTCGGCTACGTCGGTGGCATCGACGAAGACCTCGTCCTCTTCGTCAAGCTCAACCAAAGTGGCTGATGCGGCGTGCACCAATGGTCCATTCACCCGCAGCTGTTGGAGCAATGGCTTCAGCATTGCCACCGATTTTGACACCAAATTCCCCACCACGGGAAAGACGGTCACGTATGACTTTACCATCACCAACACGACCATGCAACCGGACGGAACGAAAAGGCTTGGCCTACTCGTCAATGGCCAGTATCCGGGTCCAACCGTCATCGCCAATTGGGGAGACATGATTGTGATCAATGTCCACAACCAACTTCAGGATAACGGAACCGGTATCCACTGGCACGGCCTCCGACAATACCATACTAACACAGAAGACGGCGTGCCTGGTAAGGGAGCTCTACGGATTCTTCCTGGGGATAGAACGTTCTAATATGTGCAATCTTCTAGGTGTAACTGAGTGCCCTCTGGCTCCCGGTGATTCTCGGACTTATACTTTCCAAGCGACCCAGTTCGGCACGAGCTGGTATCACAGGTATGTTCTCTGACTTCCATGTCCCGTGACCGGTTTGCGTGTTGAGTACTGACGGGTCCATAGCCATTTCTCGGCACAGTATGGAGACGGTGTCATGGGTGCAATCATGATCAATGGCCCTGCAACGGCCAACTATGACGTTGATCTTGGAACATACACTATCCATGATTACTACTACTCGAGTGCATATACCATCTCAGAATTCCTCACGCGCAACCTAGCTCCTCCACCTGCTGCTGACAATGGCCTGATCAATGGCTCCATGGTCAACCCTGTCAGCGGTGGTGGTGGAAAGTACACCACTAACACGCTGACGGCTGGCAAGAAGTACCGCTTGAGATTGATCAACACATCCTTGGACAACCACTTCATGGTTTCATTGGACAACCATCCTTTCACCGTCATTACATCTGATTTCGTGCCGATCAAGCCGTACACCGCGAACTGGATCTTCATGGGAATTGGACAACGCTACGATGTCATTATCACCGCCAACCAGAACGTTAGCAGCTACTGGTTCCGTGCAGAGGTACAAGCAGCTTGCGGTGCCAACAACAATAACGGCAACATCAAGTCCATCTTCACGTATGCCGGTGCAGCTTCCACAACGCCAGCTTCTTCAGCAACCACCTACACCTCTCGCTGCACCGATGAGACTGGTCTCGTGCCATTCTGGAACAGCTTCGTACCCAGCGGACCACTTGCCAACCAGACTACAGAGCTGGATGTAGCCATCCAAGTTGGCGCTGACGTCAATGGACAGGTTGTAAGCTGGGGCATCAACTTTACGGCCCTGAATGTGGACTGGGACAAGCCAATCCGACAATACGTCCTTGACGGCAACAACAGCTTCCCCAAGTCGGAGAACTTGATCGCGCTGCCGACGGCTGGACAGTGGTACTACTGGATTATTCAAGAAGTCGCCGGTCAACAGGCCACGATCAACATCCCGCATCCTATCCATTTGCACGGTCACGATTTCTATGTACTTGGCACGGGAGCTGGACAGTATAGCCAGACGAACGATGGACCGAACTTGCAATACTCCAACCCACCTCGTCGTGACGTCGCTATGTTGAATGCCGGTGGTTGGCTGGCTCTCGCTTTCCAGACGGATAACCCTGGCGCGTGGCTTATGCACTGTCATATCGTGAGTTTTATTGTTCTGCACGCCCCCTGCAATGCTGGTTTGCTGACTTTTTTTTAATACAGGCTTGGCACGCTGGTCAAGGTCTCGCAGTCCAGTTCTTGGAGACCGCACCCCAGATTGAAGCCGTCAACCCCTCGGGAGCAGCCTTCCAGACCACCTGCAAGAACTGGAATGCATGGTATCCCGCCAAGGCATACTACCACAAGGAAGATTCCGGTATCTAATTATAACATATGCATAAGCACTGCCAACAAAAGGGGGAGTGGTATTCTTCAGGGAGTTGTGGTATCCTGTATTGGGAAAGCAGAGAGTTGTTGGATGCCAAGCCTCCATTCTCTGTCTCTCGATACATTTATATATTTAGATTCTAGGCAATACAGACCTTTATTCATAGTGATCGTAATGGCCCTGCTGTATCCGCGGCGTAGAAACTGCTCGCCTCGCTTACGTTGCCGCCCGCCGTGCTGTTGTAGTACGCTTGCAATGGCCATGGATAAAGAGGCCTGGTGAACTCAACCACGTCGTTCACCACATGGCTTGCAATAATGACTTCGGGAGCCGTCCCATTTTCCACCCACGCAGCAATCAAAGCCAGCTCGTCAAAGGTATCCGCGCCCGGTCCGCCGGAGACGTGGTTGACACCTAAAAGCACAGCATCATTAGCGCTCTTTCACCTTTCTCCCGGGTCCCAGGTGACCAGAGACAAAAGAAAACACCGAAACTTACCGGGCATCTCAAAGTACCGAAAGAAGGGGTCAACCTCCTGCCGCCCGCCCATGGCGGTCACGACACGCTCGAAGTAATCCTGTGCGAACCACGGCGCCACCGCCTCATCCAGGAGCCCTTGCAGCATGACCAGCTTGCCGCCTAGCTGCTGGAACTTCTGCAGGTCGGCATTCCCGCCGTACTCGAAGTTCTCGATGTACGCCGTCGCGCTCAGCGGGGTGTCCATGCTGAAATCCACGGGCTGGATGGGCTGCGGCGGGTCCGGGAAGAAGGCATAGTAGGACAGGTATTGAACGGCGAAGGCGTAGAAGCTTCCCTGCGCGCCGTAGCCTGGCGGCGAGGCGATGTACGCGCCGTCCCAGTTGGCCTCAGAGCCTGGAAGCAGCCCTTCCAGCGTCAGGTGGATGCCGGCGGAGTTGACGGGCCCGGAATAGATCTTCTCGGCGACTGAGACCGCAGTTGGGCTCAGACATGCCGTGGCGTTGATGAGCGGGGAGCTGCCGTTGCTGCAGGCCAGGGTGGAGACGGAGAAGTTGCACAGGCGTGGTGACACGATGATGCCGTCCTTCAGCCCATCCAGCTCGTCGCATGCGTCCAGGGTGGCGGCGTAGATGAGCGCCGTGTCGTTGGCGGTAATCAGCGGCGTCAGGGCCGAGTCGTTCGCCACGGCGACTTGTGACATCCAGGTGATCTGGTAAGTGGTGACCCCGGTCTCGTTGTACGCTGGCGCAATGGCCACGATCCCATCAAACTCGTCGGGATACCGCTGGGCTTCAACAAGACCTTGCCTCCCACCGGTTGATCCGCCGATGTGGTAGGAGTAGGTAGGAGCCGACCCGTAGTAAGCCTTGATCAACTGCTTAGAAAACATAGCGGTTAGATGGGTTGCCAAATAGCCCCAATCTAGCTTCCCTTGGATGTTGTTGTAGAAAGCTATATAATTCCGCTCGGGGTTGCCTAGCGATCATGATCTTAGCTTCTCCGTTGAACGTAGAGAAAGTCCCCGCAACATACCCATATCAGTTGTTGAGATTGCGTAACCGGCTTTCAATGGTGCGGCAGTATCAGTCCCATCTTCGAAGGGGCTATTCAGTGTCAACAAGGCCGCTTCTTTGAGCCATACACTACAAGATAGAACTCTTACTTGTATCCGCAGCCACCTCCACAACCATACTGACTAAATCTCCCGTTCCACTCGGTAGGTAGATGAGCCCACACCGTGATACGGCCACCGATGCGCGCAGTGATATTGCAATGCTCTGGCACAGCAGTAGCAGCATCCGCAGCGACAAGCGACGAGGAAGTCACATAGAAAGTGTCCGTCTCAGTAACACCCCCAAACAAGGTGATGTTAGAACACGAGAAAGCCGCTTGTGCTACAGAAAGCAGACTGGACACCGCCAATAAGAGCCGCATGGTAACTTGGGATGATGCAGAAGGGGAACGTTGCCGGTCCAGCTCCGGAGCTTCGAAGAGCCAGCGCATTCGCAATATATACTTCCCCCCCCCCCAAAGTAAAAAAAGACCATAGAGTACGGGCTAATCGACCAATGCATGCAGATTGCCTGCCAGGGCGATAAGAAACCCGCAGGCTACCATCATCAAAGAGGCAAGTCACAGCCCACTTACTCCCAGCACCATCCTCCACCTTTGCAACGCGGGCAGCATCCGGCAGACCAAAGTCATCTCCCCCACTTTCTCAACACCCATGGCAAACGAGCTGGCGATAAGTAGGGGGCGACATGGGAGCTGTGATAACGGGGCAAGCAGCCGGAGCGAAAGACAGCGTCCATCTGTTTAGGTTCCTGATAAGGGCGAGGCCTTTGGTTGACGCTGCGGCAGCGGCAGGGAGCTGACGACACGGCCTTGGCGAAAACGACATGAACCCCCTCGAGGAATAAACAGCCGAAGAATTACCAAGATCATTGCAGTCATATGAGATAAGACATGTTTACCTATAAGATAAGATACTAGGATGTCGTCACTTTTCGAAACAATGGCTGGGAGACGGTGCATTTCTTGCTGAGCAAAATTCTGAAGAACGCAAAGTGCACCTCGCTAATTAGCGACTAGTACTCATAGATCTTCCGTCTGTTCCTGAGACGTAATGCACCGAAGAACTTTAGCTTGAAAGAAGTGGAAACTGAAAGACTTTGCATGTTAAAGGCTGGGCGGTATTCTTTCATTCAATGTGGAGCCATTATGAAGATTCAAAGACACATTACCTAATTGAGCATAACATAACTGATTTGGAAAGACGAACAGACCTGCATACATGAATATAACGAACTGTAGGAGGCGTTGCTATTATCTATGTACTCCCTTCTCCGCACTCATCTCCTTCTCCGTCTCCTCGAAGGCTTATATCCCAAGGCTTCAATTCTCACTTTTAGAACAGGTCGAGGTATCAAAAAGGAAAAGACAACAAAGGAGACCTAGCCAGCGAGTAAAAGGTAGGATGGAAACACCAAATCCCCGCAGAAAATCCATGAGTAACCCACAATGGTCTAATAATTAACTCCCAGAAGTCAAAAAGAACTGCAAAATAAAGACCTTAAAAACCAATGCCGCACCAACCCCGGTCCCCAACACGAAGACAAAAAACCCCCTATCCATGAACGATCCAAGTGTCTTATCAAAAATTTCAATGTTTTCGCTCATGTTTCCCCGCTTGCTTGCAAAAAATGTGTGTATGTATGAAAAGAAAGTCCAACAGAGGTATGTAACCTCTTGGTTTTGTTGGACCGATTGTATTGTACAGTTGTAGAAGGCAGTAGGACTGAATCGAGTCCTCCACCCCTCGTAGAATGTCTCATGCCACGGTAAAAGTATATTAGGTTGGATACAAAGGAGATTTCGTATGTGTTTTATAAGGAAAATTGTCGAATCGATGTGGTAGTTCGATGGCCAACCAAGGTTGAGCCGTGGTGCGCGAGCACAGAACTAATGACTCTCGACACGCACCACTCTTAGCATCGTAAGATGCGGTTCCGGTTTTTGTGTGGGGAATATCTTAGTAGCTGGATTTCAGAGCAATTCAGTCCATACCACTCAAGACTTCATCTGGCTTTTCCTCTTCCTCGGCATCGGGGTCGACAAGATAAGCCAATGGTGCCCATACTCTCCAATGTAGGATACCGATATGAGCGATTCGGGTGGCGATTTCAGTCAGTTGCTCCCTATCGCCCTGCGGTGCTACAGTGTTCGCTGTGCCCCTTGGAGTTGTCGCAAGCTCGAATATCTGCAGACTAGTCAAGGGAGTGTACTCCTTAACAAGTTTGTGCAGAGTAGGGAATAATTGGGAAAGAACACGCTGCTCGGCTTCACGATAAACGTGAGAATTAGGGTTTGAAAGGTGAGAAGCGAGTTGTGACTCAAACTGGGGGACATAGTTCAGACCACCTGGTGTTGAGCGAACAATCTGAAGAGCTAAAGCACCGGAAAGAGAAATCCATTTATCGCTGCCCGAGGATGCAGAGGCAATGATGGCATGTAAAGAGGATCGAACTTGTGACGAACTGTCTGACGTTTGCTGAGACAGGTAGAGAGGAGTAACGGGTGCCATGGATGGAGGTCCTGACGCGGACGAAGCTGGCGAGGAAGTTGGGCTAGAATCCTGGGAATCCATCACAACATCGTCATCGACAGCTGGGACCCATATTTGTCGTCCAGAGAATGAGCGTCTGAAATGTCCTTTTTCCTGTGCCAAGGTGCTGTTACGTTCGACCTTCGTCCTAAAATCTTGTTCAGAGGGGATGGTAGGCGACGACAGTACACCGGTGTCTGCGGGAGATGAGGGGTGGGAGGTGACTGGAGTGCTAATGTATAGATTGGTGGACCTGATTTGTTGTGCAGCTCTCGTTGATGCTTCAAAATGGCGGGAAAGCTGCATGCAAATTTCCATATTGACAACGTCCAGCATATCTGACCGAAGCTTGATTAGGCGTTCTTCGTCAAAGAGGAAAGTGTGCGGCACAGCTTCTGATGTGGCTGTGTTCAAGGTCAAGTTGACTAGCGCCTTGAAGAAATCCCAGGTATTGCTTTGAGAATGCGAGGTACTAAGATCCGCAACGTTGGGTAGAGCCTCTGCACGTTTGTACCACGAATGAGCTCCAGCGATATCTACTCGTCCCAGGGCGATCTTTTTCATGAAAAATTTCTGTTCAAATTGCACTGTATCCTCGATGAGCAGAGGGCGCAGGCACCTGATCTGGTGATTTGCGACGTCCTGCATGCGGTCAGCATATTCTCTCCATCGGTGGAATAAATAAACTTACCAGCTTCATGGCCTCGAGGACACCCAGCAGATTTCGCATTCCTAGCACCAACATGTCCACATCGCCGTTCCGATCACCATCACTAAGTTGCGTAACCATCTCGTCAACCCATTCATCCCTCATTGGTGCACAGTGGCACTTCAGCAATCGCGACAACCATTGGGCGAGTTTGCTAAGATCAGCAACCCCCTTTCGGAACTGCTGCATCAGCAGGTCGACATTGAATGTTTCATCCACCGACGCTCGATCCCGTTGTGGCACCAAAGTCTCAAGAATGCCTCTGATGGCCTTTAAAGTCGCTGGCAAGCACCATTCTGCATCCTTAAGTTCTGCTTCAAAAACTTCCCTGTTCATGATATAGTCTCGTAGTTGTACCTTCATGGTTTCCCAAAAGTCGTCAGCCTTCTTCGTCTTCCTTCGACCTTTCTCCCCGTCAAGGTTCGGTCGGAAGTGAAGATCTGGATCAAAATTGATATCGTGCCTGAGCTTTGGGTTGTGGACAATCTTGTTGACATCAAGTTCGCTGAGAGTTCCTTTCGTCACGGGAGGTTCCAGAGTTGTGGCCGTCGAGGTTGCCTGCGAGTTTGCTCTTCTACCATTTGACTCTGCAACAAACTTCGTAGCTGTCCGAGGAGGCTCCGAAGGGGTATTTCGCGAGGAAGTGTTTCTTGAGGAAGTGCTAGGGCAAAAGGCATGCTCCGTGTTCTCTCGCTCATAATCCTGCGACTCCTGGCGAGACATGTTGATACTTGGGTTTGCGGTTTCCTCCTCCCTCGTTGGTATCGAAGCACTGTCCTTGTTGCTCGTTGGGGACCTCGAGTTCCCGTTCGTCGCTGTGACTGACGACCTTCGCCCTGTACGTTCTGCTTCTGGGGCACCCATTTTCGAAATCTCTCTCCAAGCCAGTTGGATCCTCTTGAATTTATTTCAAATTTCCTACGAAGAATGCTGAAGAAAGAGTAAGAAGAGTGTGTATCGTGAATAGGGTCGAATCCGATCGGAGTATGCAGCGTGAAAGAAGTATGAGCCTGCGAAATGCATGGTTAGTCTAGGTCGTGTTTGCCTCAAGGGATACCAGAACTATGAGATGTCTGATAGGAGTCGTGTCTTGTGCATTTCGGCTAGAGACAGCTCTGTGTAGCATATGCCTCCCACCTGTCGCCGCCTTTCGAGGATACGACAAAGAGGAGTGGTTTAAGCAGCTGCAAAGGACCGGGCTTTTGATCATGCACATGCAGCTGTATCCGAACGTACCTTGGGTACCAATGTCTTGCGACCAATGTTTCTGTCTGTCTCTGATTCTAATCCCAACCAGCAAGCTTGAAGTCTTAAGTATATACAGCCAATGGAAGAAGCTGGACGTCGATTTCAGAAAGGACTGTAGGGGACGCAACGGGCACCCCAAAGTGAAAGCAGGTATGGATAGTATAAAGGAGAGACGCTGACAAAGGAGTAGTACCGAAAGGGAACAGACGCGGGTGTGGTGACCAAGTGCTTTGCTTTTGTTAACTGCTGAGAGCGGAAGGAGAGTCGAAAACAGGAGAGAATTTCCAGGACCGCAAGAATCAAGCAGATTGGTATTTTGGCAGAGTATTATTGGAATGATCGTGGCAACAGGGTATGTCGATGGGCGTCCGGACCAGGCAAAATTAATAAATAGATTTGAGACAGCACGATCAAACGAGGAATGAGAAATCGGCAGGGACGCCTGGACCAGAGCGTTGGTCTGAGGTGGGAAGCTGTAAGGTTTGACCTGCTTCGCAAATTAAATGAACAGTGCGTGCACTGCGATCCTCTGCAGAACCTTGTCGCTGGATGGCCACGCAAGGGCAGGCGAAGATCAGTGGTGGGTGCTGGTGTAGTCAGGTCAGGGTTGGCTGGTGGCTGTTGTTGTTGTTGATGGGTTAGAAGTTGGAGATGATGATGGTGATGGTGATATACTGGCCAGCTGGGCGGCGCGGGACGGTCGGTGTATGGGTGTGAGGTGGTCGGCGTGGGAGGGCAAAGAGAGGAAAGGAGAATGGGAGTAGAGGATCGGGCACCGGCGAACACATATACGGAGGAGATGCCATGCGCAGCTATGCTATGCTATGTCATGTCATGTTCTGGCCTAGACGTCAACCTTGTCCCATAGCTGCCGAGGGGCAGCAGAACATAAACCCCATATCATCAATATATTGGCCTTGGGAATCGGATTATTGGGGCGGGAAGGCAGGACCGCTAAAGCCGCCGCTGGGCTGCCAAATGCGTGAGGCGAAGCACACTCACGTCCTTACGGCTGTACCATCTCCATACCCACACCCACACCCGTCCCCTCCACCCAGTGCTCACTCTTGCGGTCAGATGCGAGGATTCAAATCACCGCCGGCTGATGACCTCCCCGACTAAGTGGTATGCAGCCCTTCTCACGCCTCAGCTCTTCTGCGTGCAGCTGCAACTAGCTGCATCGCTGCATTATTGCTGCAGCTGCTGCGCATGGTCTCCTTCACAATAATGTACGCACGCAGTTGCCACTCTCTGCACTACCATAACATTTATTGGCTGCTATTCCGTCGGCGACCGCGACACTGCGAAAGGACTGAGTCGCGAGGGGCATTTGCGCTTGCGCTTGGCCGTCCCTTTGCAGCGCATTGAAGCCAACATTGTTTTGATCGATAAGGCATAGTGAACGGGGGGACGGCGGAACAGCTTCGAGAAGGAGGTCCATTGTCGGAAAAGGGGAAAGGAGAAGGCCTTGAAAGCATCGAAGATCAACCGAGCGCAGTCGGGGCTGGTGCATTGCCCGCAAACGATGCATTCCTTTTCGACCGATGCCATTCTCATCACAAGAAGCAAAGGGCTGGCCTGGCTTCGGCATAGTCGTCGTCTCGAGGCTCCGCTGCCGTCACCGTCCCCCGTCACCGTCTTCATCTTTCAGGTACGATCGCGAGTCACCAACACGCTGCAGCACAACCCTGGCTCATCAGAGCCCTTCCACCGAGTTGCCGACATGGACAATGCCTGTCGAGCCATGTTCTCCGGGCGAGCTGCCCGCCTCATACATATTAGCAGGGACTCGATCGCTACCAATGGCTGCATTTAGCGTTGCGGTGATCCCTGTAAGGCGGGTCGTGATGGGGCTTTATAGGTTCTATTGGGGCCTGAACCTGTTTGCTGGCTCTCGCCTATACGCTATCACCAAATCGAATACAGCCTCATCGCCAGTCCAGCTCTATTAATACAGGCATCCCCGTTGCACATTCCAGCAACACACTTCCCTTCTTCTAGGTTTGTGCTGCCGACCCGTCTTCCATCGTCATCTTCTAGAAGACCGCTCCCTTATCAGCCGTGGCATGTCAATCTAGCTTATAAGAATGAAGCGTCTCCGGCTTGCATTTCTCGCTGCTGCTGAGGTGATACTGCTCTCGGCTCCAAACACGTTGTTGCATGCATGTAGCCACTTCGATCGATTGTTGCTTGGCTCAGGTTGCCAACTGCAACCGACAACACTCGGACGGCAATGGTTGATACAGCCAGATTGATCAATCAACTTCAGGATTGCTATCCTCTCGCTTTCCTCACACACGGCAATCCCGCTGGGCGAGGGGCATTCACTCACCTGCACGCTTTGGCGCAAGGGAGCCAAGGGTGCTTCCCGTGCCCTTACCTGACTCTTGTATAACTGACTGGACGCTGTGGAGATCAAAAAGTATTGATTCATCAGGTTAAGTTGGGGAGGACTGAAATCTCTGATGACCGCTGTCGAATCGAGTGACCTCGGCACCCGCGGTAGCCAAGTATATGCCCAAGAGGAAGTTATGGGCCTCTGCATCAAGGAACTGCACACCATACCGTCTCTATAGCGGGGTCAGCGATATCTTGTTTCATAGAAAGTAATCGTAAACAAGTTGATGCTCGACTTCACCTGCCGCACCACCTTTGCCCTCCTTCTTCCCTCCAAGTCTCCTGCTTACATTGACCGGCAAACAATGATCGGTCACTATCGGTCGTGGTGAATTATGGGTTGTCGCGGCATGCCTTGACGGGTTGCAACATCTGAGCGCCTGTCTCACGCCGTTCCCTACATGGTCGAGCACATGAGGGAATGTGACACGCAAGCAAAATCACGACCTAAAGGTTGTTTGCCGACAAATGTCAATGTGCATATACTCTGTAAGTGAAGGGTTCAAATGTGAGGCCCGGTCCGGTGGCCCAGATCAGTCAGAGGGCTGTCAGGACAAGCCGGACTACTTTCGAGGTATATCCTCATTGGCCGAGGTGGCCCAGAATGCCACTTCGCGTTGTCCAGACCTCCTTCTATCATTTGTTCTCAAACAGCACGTGTGTGGCCAGTTGGACAAGTGTGACAACTGGGGTTTGACTGAAAGTCAAATCTTTCGTCCGTTCGCGATCTTGTATGCAACCTCATTCGCTGTCTTTCTCACGTGATGCAACCACTTCGAGTATCAGTAACTCTGAAGGCTGAAGCGAGACCCGTTCATCCGGCCTTCTCATACAAGTACAAGGAGAATACCCTGGATGAGAGTGCAATGGATGCTTGCTGTTAAGAAAAAAGCACTGATGCACAACGAGCATAAGTGACAATGCTCTGAGGTCAAACAGCCTCATCTTCATTCTTTCTAGCTGTTGCTTGCTCTTGCTCGCCCATACCACATCGCCTCAAGCATATGCTTACCACTCCCCACGGCTGCCGCTTTCTCCGCAAATCCGTTCTCGGCTGATGCTGTTGTGCCCACCGGTCTGTTGCAACCTTGGAAGGGCTTGCAAGGAAATTGGTAGCAGTCCATACCGATCTCGTTGCATCGGAACCGATTCAGGCTCGGATTCAGGATCAGGGCCTTGAAGAGAACCCACAAAAGATCTTAGGGCGCGGATCTTTGGTCCGATTTGTGTTAACATGGGTGGTACGCGGACATCAAGGCGATCATCATCTACCTCGTCTTCGAGCGCTGTATCATGGCCATTCTTATTCGCTGCTGGTATGTTTCCAAAATAACCACTATTTGTATCGTTGCTATCACGGCATGTCCTTCGGATCAAGGTAAATGCATTTCCCTAGCTAAGTGACTTCCCAGACAAACCACGTGTGGAACCTAGAACTGTCAAAACGCCTGGCCGGTCATCAACCGTAGTGAGCTCGCAAAGGTCTCATGGCAAATCCGTTGTGACCGTCGTGGTTGAGTCTTCCGCACCTGTTAAGCTATGGCCTTTCTTTGTGCCTAGTAAGCTGTCCCTTTCCCTTTCCCTTTCCTGTTCCCTCACTTCCAGTTCAAGAGAGGAAAGTAGTTGGGTCTGAAAGCTAACTTGCCCTTGCGAAGGTAATACAAGAGAATATGAGACCAAGAAAACGAAGAGTACAAAGCCCAAGCGCTCCTCTGCTGCAAAGTTGGAGACGCAATCCTTCCCTTTCTTTGCTCAAGGTACGTTATTTTCTTGTACCATGTACATATGTACATGCATGCCACAGTTTTCCTTGATTTGATAGAATATCTCTTTTGGCTTCTCTTTTTCCTCGATGGCAATATCTCTCCTTTCTGCTTCTCGTGTCTCTGTCTCATTGTTAATACATATACTCTTGAATGATTCAAATATTCCTAACTCTCTACTTCGTTCAACAGAGAAGAGAAAAGTTCTATTCGTAAGAGAAAGGGATAGATATTACACCTACTAGATATCTTCCTTTGCCTCTGTATATTTTACCACGCCACGAAGGAAGTTTCTACAATAGTGACAACGCACATAGTTCTGTATTACTTATAGGCTTGGGAATCGTATTTCTGACAGAATCGCTCCTTCTCTTGTGGTGTTTTAGTATTTCTTTTATTGTCCTTTATATTCCCGAAACTGATATCTTTTCAAGTAAATTCGTTCTTCGTTTTGTATTCTTGCTCATATGCCTTGCCCTATCATTCGTGTTTGGATTTAATTTACAGAGAATACGAGGATACGTCTTATGAGCAAATACTGGTTCTATGCACGGCAGTTATTATACTTTGGAGGTTCTTTTGGATACCTTAGCAATTCAAATCATGCGTATATATCTACTGTAAGAGTATCTTTATGGGGGCGAAGTGTTCTATGCGTCCTTAGGTTCACATCCAACATTTCTTTCTCGCTATTTATCTTGAGGGCAAGACAGTACTCTCAAAACCCCGTGTGGTGAAAGCACTGCGGCAATGAATGATTCAGGGCCAAGACGACCATATTGATCAGTTTACATCTGAGAGCCTTAGCCACTGTTTATGTGAGAGAAACACAATAAGGCAATCTCATCCAAAACATCCCGACTCAAATACTTTCTTATCATTCACAGTCCCTCTAAACGCGTTGCATAACTTTGGGCAATGTTCAACCTGTAAATTATAATCAGAAAACCCAGAGATCTCGAAAGTATTGGTTTGATGTGCGAAATATCCCGGGGGGAATGGCTCCTTTCTTTTTCCCTCTTAGCTTGGGAGGAGGAACAACCTAGCCCGGGGTTGCAGATCCATTCGGCCTCTACGTTTTCAGAAAAGGTGTCTATTATACTTGGGACAGAGACGGGAGGGAGGGACGTTGGGGTGGGGTGGGGGGATGATTTTCTTTTTCCGGGCTTCCCCTTTTGCTTTTTGTCAAGATAACTGTCCGTGAGATAGAGGAGACCCTGCTCTCTTTCCCTCTCTTTTGGTTTCTTTTTTCCCTTTCCAAATGCCTCCTTGCTCGCCTCCCATGTCTGGCTGGGATTGTACCTTGTGAGCCCGACCGAAGGTAGGTAGGGATCCAGAAACTCCCTCTCGCGCTTCTTTGGCTGTCTCTCTTCCCCCCGCCCCAGGCCCGCCGGCACTGTCTGCCCACCTAGTTCTGCCCCAGCCGCGTTTTGAGACAGTGAGACCTAGGGTTGTGTGCTTTGAGGGAAGAGAGGTTAGGTGCTGAGGAATCATTACAGGTTGGCTTGTCTGGGTTTCCAGAAGGGGGATTTTGAGCTTGTGAGGATACCTGGCTGGCGAGTAGCGAGAGCTCGTTCGCTCGGTTGTGGTGATTGGGCTAGGTGAGAGACTCGCTGCTGAGTTGGCGAATCTAAGGGTAAGTTGGTGGGCAAATCTATTTGTCGAAAGCAAGACGCAAGGTTGGATAGTATGTTCATTGCTCTAATTCCAGAGTCTATAAATGCATATTTTGTCTATGGCATGGAAGTCTATAGCGCTAGATATGATATCCTCGTGCTTCTAATACACGCATTACGTAGATTCTTCTTAGAGCTCTCTTCGATGCAACCTCTCTTCGTTCTGCTCGTCAGCCTCCGAAGTCAAGCCCACAGTCTCCTCAACAACAGCCTCTTCATCCCTTACCCTTACCCTCTCCGCCCCCTCACTTTCTGTGTTCCCATCCTTATACATCGCGACCCAGGCCGCACTTGCCAGAATACACCCACTCCCCGCTAAACTCCACCAGCCTGGCGTAACATTAAAGACCAATCGATCTAAAGCCAAAGCAAACAACATGTTAGTGTAGATCATATTCGTTGCTCTCGTCCCGCCGCTGTGGCGAGCCGCCAGGCCGCGGGTCAGGAGGTACTGCATTGCAAAGCCGCAGAAGCCGAGGAAGATGAGCATGGACCACTGGCGGACGTCGCGGGGGAGCTGGAATGTATGCGTGATGCTTAGAACAGCGGTTGAGACGATGCTGCACCAGATGGAGAAGTAGTTGACGGAGATCAGTGGGTGGGCACGGGTGCCGATCAAGCGGATGGCCGTGAATGCCCCTGCCGAACCGAGGACGCCGAGCAGGGCGAGGGCGATTGCAGAGAGGCGTTGAGCGGACGTTGGGGTCGCGAAGTCGGTTGATGTGGATTCGGTGGCGGCAGTGGTGCTATTGTTTGGAAGAGTGATGGAGATGCTGGTTGTTGGTGTGGTGAAAAAGGATGTGGGACGTGCAATCAGAACGACACCGAGAAGGGAGACTAGACTGGCGAGCTGAGCAGAGCGAGGGAATGGCTCGCGGAGGAAGAGGTAGCATCCATATGCTGCTACAGATGGTGCAAGAAATGTGATAACGACTGCATCGGCCATTGGCAAGTATTGTAATGAATCTATAGTTGTCAGAGTTCCTGCTGTCGTATACTCCAGAGAATACTTACAATACATGCCATAGATGCCAAAGAAACCACTTAACCCTCTGAGTATTAAGAGTCCTCGCACCTCCTTGCTCCCTAACATTGGTATCTTCTGCCACCATAACCATCCGCAGCAACACAGGGCGGTTAAGACCATCCGGGCGAACAGAATCTGGAAAGGACGCATGCCGTCGCCTTCAAGCTCGAGAAGCCGCGCCGTAACATTCATCAGTGCCCCAAAAGCCTGGGATAAAATAACCAAGATGATTCCCTCATTTCGATGCCAAAAGTCCCAGAGCGGAGATTTCCAGGTCCGAGGCTCTTCATCCTGAGGCGGGATGGGATATGGCGATATCCCACGGGAGGAAACGGTGCTTATTGATAATCTCCGAGAGGCTTCCGGATCGAGGAGACCCGGCGTTGTGGATTTGAAGGTTTGGTTTGGTGAGAGGAAGTAACGAGGCCTGTTCGGGTTGTAGCCGTTGAGTGCTATGTCAAAGTTGGAGGGCACCTCGGCGATGATAGCATCATCGTCGTGGGACAGTGGGGGCTTGTCTTGCGACGTCTGGGGAATCTGGGCCGGTTGAGACATAACCAATATGAATCATTGCACTAGCAGGAGCCAAAGTAGCAAAAGAATGAGAACGCAGCTGAGAAATGAAAGCAAGGTAACGATGTAGCAATGATTCTTCTGATGAAGAAAGAAGCCCGACTGCACTGGAGACAGATTCAGGTCTACAGGACGGCGAGTAACGGGGAAAGCCAGCTCTAAGCACCGCAGGTCAAGTTGAGCAGCAACAGCAACTACAACTACAACAATGAACGGTGAGGCAGCAGGTATGTGGAAGAAGAGGCGAGCAGAAGTCTCTTGGGAGTTTTAGCTATACTTCTCGCCTCACAAGCGGTGGTGGGTGCTCTAGGCCGTGACCTGAATCAGAACTTGACATCCTAGCTGCAGAATAAGTGGGATGCAGCATCGAAGTGCTCTCCTCCACGCCCAACCATCCTCTTCCAGCTTGCCCAAAGAGCTTTGGCGTGAGGGGCGTGTCAGCGTCAGGGCCACTTCTGGGAGGAGTGTATGGACTGGGGACGGGCTTTTACAGCAGCAAAATCCATACTCCGTCGTACTCACCACTTACATCATACGCCTCTCTCTCTCCTGTAGACTGTCGTACCTCAGTGCTTGCGTGCAGACGGCAGCGGCAACTTCCTGAAAGAAGCCTTTCGAGGCGTGGAGAAGAGTCGACGGGATGACGGTACCTGAAGCCTGGTCGGGACTGCCGGCACATGCGCGACGGAAAAGAGAAGGTGCAGATTTTGGGAAAAGTCTAAGCCGAGATGCATGGTGGAAGGCGAAGACGAGGAGAGATGCAGGCCGGACGTCTGAAAGGGGAGCCCTTTGCGGTGTGCTCGCTTGCTATAGGCTAATCGACTCCGGTCCGGAGGAACAGCCTTTGCCCGCAGGCACGTGAAGAGATGCCGTGCTGTAGTTAGCTGCACGGCAAGAGCACACCGGTCAGGACCAGGATTCTATTTCCTTCCCACGGTGTACGATATCTCCATTTTCCCGACTAAAGTGACTCTTCGACACTTCCACCGCCGCTGTACGTACAATGTATTGTACACATTCGGGAGCTTGCCTGGGTAGGTCTGGCATAGGCAAATACAACTGCAGTATATCTACGCGCCCACTTACTTACATGCAAGACCCACCTTTGGAGTCGTGAGCGGTAAATCAGGCCTGGTCGTTAGCATTATGTAGCAGATCAACATAGGGTATAGTATGCCTACGCTCTCCTGCTAACCTTACCAACACCGGCAACGCTGAGCCTATTGCAGTAATCCAGCCCGAGAGCTACTCCCAACACCAAAGACATGTTTGACTATAGCCCAAATGACTACCAACCTTGATACTGGCAGTCAAACGCGGTCCTCTCTATCATTGCGATTCCTCATACTTACAATGATTACCTGCACCCTCATGTATACCGTACAAATCGACCCAGACGCTCTACTACGTGCCTGTAGACGGCCGAACTCATCTGTAAGGGAAAGGTATGGATCTTCTTTGATCTTGGGGCGGTGAGGTGAGAGGCGCCTATATACTTGACCAAAGCAATGAGCTGAATCGACTGGATTGAAACTCTGAATAGCGGGTCTGTCTTGGCAAGTCATGCATGTTATAAGATGTCTGGATAAATGAAATGATTTCAGTAACTGTCACCCTTCGACCAATGGAGGCTATGGACCTTCGATGTGTCTTGCAGTTAGTATCACAATCCGGAATCACTGGAGGACTAGAGTAAGCGACGAAAGCCAAGTCAAGCGAGGAAGTGAGAGTTGTTCCATGAGCAAATTCTATACATCTACCTACGGTGTTCGATGTTTCGTTGTCTTATTATCTACTATCGACGGTTAGCTGGAAGATCTGTCCGTATATCTTATTGTTGCGAAGCGGACATTTTATATTCAACTTTGCCAAACTCTAGACACATAAAGTCTTCTGGTCAGTGTTATAGTAGACAAAAGCCTGCCTTGGTGCAGTCTTTCCGATATTGTGGACCCAGTTAAATGAATCAAGATATGCATCCGCCTTTTACTGAAGACCACTATACAGTTCCGAAAACAGTTCATTTGCTCCTATGTATACAGCTATCCTGCTCTCAATCGGGTATCGTTCTGTAACTGTCCACTTACGCCTGTATAACCGATGCATCCCATCAAATGCCAATCAAATGATTCCCATGACTCCTGCCAAACCCCTCAACGTTGACTTATCGTGCACTCTTTCCACCCAGCGTCTTGCTATCCTCGTCATCGTCAGCCTCTCCAAGAGGTTCCTCCATGGCCTTCAGGCTCGACTTCGTGATCTTGTCATCGGTAACATCCAGGGTCTTTCTCGCCTTGTCAATCTCGCTCTTCTTGCCGATAATCTCCTCGATACGTCCAAGGTAGGTCGGGTTCTTGCGGCATGCAAATCGTACATCATCAAGTTTGATCTTCTGTCGGCCAGCTAGGGCTGCGGAGCGGTGCGCTTCGAAGCAGAGTTCCGTAATAAAGTCAGTGAGGCATTCGTCGAAGACGCGCTTGGTGAGATCGAGAGAGTCTTTAACGTCGCCGTGGGCGAAGAGGAGCAGTTGCACTGAACGCTCACGTCAGAAATGATCCGTAACGGGCGTCTGTATCTGCAGAGCTTACATTCTTGGTCCGCAAAGTTCTGCTGCCCTCGATTCTTTCCAATCCTGGCTCTTGGTTCCATCGTGGCGGAGGATGTGCTGAGACGATGATCCCAAGATACCCGGTTGTAGAAAGTGAAGCTTGCGAAACCGCGTAGTAACAAGCTCGTAAAATCTTTCGGAAAAACTGTTTTGCCGTGCTCAGATAGCTCCCGCAACTTACAAGCTGTCTAGAACAAGTTCCTGTGCGGGTTACAACAATTCCACTCTCAACGTCTGCAGGTCTCTAAAAGAAGAGTCGACTCATTATCAAGATGGTGTGTCCGAGATTCCTCATGTGCCACACCAATATTTACAGCAAGCTAATGTATAAACTGTGCAGGCTGCCATCTTCAACTTTCAGAGTACACTGCTGGTGATCCTGCTCCTCATCTGCACTTGCGCATACACACATCAGTTGTTCCCAGGAATCATGGATCGAAACAAGGATGGGTATAGCCTTGCGCACCTTCTTATATCACCTTCAAAGGCTGACGAGGGATAAACAGATTCAGAGGCATATTCTGGAAATGCGCCAGGGTAGGCGAACGGCTTAGTCCATATGTCAGTATTTGTTGCGTGGTAATGGCTGTAAGTCCTGAGATCAATGTTCCTTGCTGTAACTTCTGCTGATCGAATTGACATAGGTGACCCTATTTATTGGTAATTAACGCGATGGAAATACATGCACATGGGGCGTTTGGGCGTGCGGAACGGACGATATCAGTGCTACGCTGGAATGGACAGCATACTTTACCATACGATACATATGAAATGCAATTATGAGCATTGGCTTTCGAACACCCAGGAGTTAATGTCGCAGCACTACAATCACTACTCAGCTCGGCAATCGCACATCGGACCAGACTCGAACTGTTGCAATATAGAATCACTATCAGAAGCATACGGCAAGATCTCTTGTTGATTATACCAGACTTATATGCCTTTTCAAATTGTCGGATTAACCAGAATTTATCGACCATCGCTTTCTTCAGTTGCACTCGTAATCTTCCGACAATACAACAGTACACCGCTAGATCATGCATCTGGGCAGAATCCAGCGTGCAAATAGGATTCTGCTTTAGAACATGGGGTCATCCATACCCACGCCATCAGTTCTCCTTCAATTTGAGCAGAAATGCCGATCCCAAAGATGGAGTCCTGTACCACCCACCGTGGGCGTCAGACGCCATGAGCTTAGTTTGTCTCTAGTTCAGCTTAATTACCAAATCTGATCCAGAAATTGAGACACTGTTGTTCTCAGTCATTAAGGCAGCTCGAGGTACTGTGATATTATTGGCTTAATTACTTGGGTGTCCCTGAGAAAACATAGTATTGCTAAGCGTGATAAAAATCGATGGATCGTTGAATTCTGACACCTGCTACCAATATCAATTCTGACCAACGGCATCAGTTGCCAGGACCTCGTTAATGGCCATACACAAGACAGCAACGTTCGGATCTACAAAATCTTCGACCTCGATAGTATTGGGATAGTGCGTTGTGTTCACGTACTCCCATAACGTTTCCATTAACGCCTTTTGTCCTTCTCCTCCGTAAAACAAACCAGCTATAAATTGCATCCCGCGTCAGTTCAAGTAACAACATATTACTGAAATCTGGTTTCTGAACGGTTTACTTACACTCTGCCCCTTGCCAGTCTGGATGTCCCTCCTCTCTAATATCGTCGGCTCTCATTACCCAGTGTGTCCTCAAAAGTCCCTTTTCACGACTCCCAAATTCGATGATATCGTCCACCATCATTTTTGAAAGAGCCTCGCCACTTCCCTGTGGTCCCGCAGTGCCACCCTGGGTTGGCATTCGAGTATGATGGACAATGCCCCAAGTGGGAATCAACCCTTCCAATGTTGTGCCATTCAGTGCTGCAACATCTTGCCTCAACGACATCGTTTCATTCAAATCTTTCGTGAGATCTTCTGTGAGTGTGACCAGCACCGTAGAATTCCCATTGCCGAGCCAAGTTGAGATGGGCACTGTTGTTAAGTCAAATGGCAGATTCATCGCACCACCTTCAGGCCTCCAAAGAGCCTCAATTCTCTCCAATTCATTCATCAGTGTCACTGTCTCGGTGGCGTTGAAGGTGATGTTCTTGGCTGCACAGAGTGGTATCTCCCTCCACATGGTGTCTGCCACTTCTGATACCCCATCGTCTTTGTCGTCATGATAATGCTTCAAGACTTGATCGACGGCCTTGCGTTTGCTCGCTCCTCTCGCACAGTCCGAAATACTGTCCTTCAGATTCAGAATGATCAATTCCCCATTTATAGTCTGGGTAAAAGTATTGATGTTATCCACGATCTGGGAAAGCTTCTGGCCATTCATGACAACCTTCTGGCCAGGCACCCATGCGTCGGTGACGTCGGTGAAATCAAAATCCTTCCAAGTTGCCATTTCGTTCTATTGCAAGATAATGTCAGTGATTGCCTAGAATAGATCCAGGTCTCGAAGATGACTGAGCGTCTTTGAACATATGAAGATATACGCGTTGAACATGTAGCTGAGAATGAAAACGGGGAGAGCAAGAGAACTGATTGCCTACATAGACGATCTCTCCTGCTTGAAGCGGTCCTAAATTCAAAGAATGTATAGGATGTGCTTTATCTGGCGCCACAGGATGCACAGGTCGCAAGGAAATGTGGCGGGCGCCAGCCCAAAGCTGGCCAAGGATATCTCGCTCTTGGCGCTGTGTATAGTATTGTTTGAACCGGCTTATCATCGCGTTCTGGGAGGGTGTAGTGAGGCCGTCTCTGAGGCCCCTGTTCTGCCCAGCATTCACAGATCCAGGGAGGCATATGTTCCTGAGCGTCCTGTTGCCGAATGTTGGATAGGTCGCTTCCATCCAGGCCACGGGCGGATTCGTCGAAATATAGGGACGTTCGGTGCCGGTGCCGCCCAGGATGAAAGTCCAGTCGCGATTTAGATTCTGAAGCTTGATCGTGGAATTTACGGGATTGTTGAGACTCTCGAGTGTGCCCTGGTACTGGATATGCACTTGGACGCCATCGTAATTGGCCAGGTGGGTGAACCTGAGTTCAAATGACTGCTCGTCCATGCCTTGCAGACTATAGGTTACTTTGCATTCATCTTCGTCCGGGTAACGGTAAAACATAGATGTTGCGATCGTTCCTGTATAGCTATCATCAGCCTTGTAGTTGCGGTGGATGGTGTATCATGGACTGAGGTTGCATACCTGCAGGAACGACGTCCAGAAATGACCATTGTTCTCTCACTGTTGATCTTCCCATCCAATCATCGTTTCCATGTTTATAAAACTCTGGTACCATCATTCATCAGTAGTTAGGTCTTCTTCCCATTTATGGGACCGGGTTTTGAGCATACTTGATACATCTGGGATCGGCTTCTCATGTTCTGAAGCTACCTTTTTCCAATCGTAAGGGGTTGCGTTTATGAGGATGATGTAACCCCAGGCATGGTCTTGTATGGTGTGTTTGAAATGGAGAAAGTTGTGCTGAATGACCATACCAGATACCAACTTAAGAAAGGCGCTCATGGCCACGAGGAGGACAAGGAAGGACCACATGATCTGGGGGAAATCCCCTGGAAATCCCGATCAGTGTCGCTGACGACAATACTCTGAGTCTGTTGTCCAGTAGATCAATCTAATGATGAGGTCTCAACAGCAAGGTCGAAAGTTTGAAAAGGCGAAGGATTAGTGCTCAGTCAAAATGTCTGTGAGGTTTTTATACCACTTAGTTTCAATGCTACGCAACGCCGTTCTCTTTGATGCAACTATAACGGAGCGTATATTGGCCGTTGCGGTAATTCTTATGGGGTAGGAACAACCAGGATGGAGATTCCCGCAAACCAGAATTTCGGGCCCGTAACTTAGATTTTCCTCCCAAGGCAACTTCCACTGAATTCCAGGACAGTTTTATAGTTTGTTGGACAGTTATACACTTTATCTGCCCCAAGAAGCACGTTACAAGCCCCAATGCGTCGCATCTAAACCCTCCATCGATGCCTATAGAACAACTGAGTATAAATACTTTGTACGGTGAAAAGGACCACTTTCCACTACCACAAGTCTGCAGAGCAGTAATGATAAGTAATGCTGTATATCAAGGCCATTTTGATCCTAGATATTTTGGCAGTTTCCTTTCTCAAGAAATGCAGATTTTCGATATCCTACCATAAAATGGTGCTAGTTGACACCAAGTAGTACAGAACCAGTGGTGTTTAAGGTGAGGCTTACATAAAGTGTAGAAGAGATATGGGTGAAATAAAGGATTCTATTTAGTATTATGTAATCGATACGAGTACTTTTCAGAACTATAATGTCTGTAGATATGAAAGGACGCCATTATAATCAATTAAAGCAAATAGTGACAGCAGTTATAATCCTAATCTAGATGGTCATCTAGCCGATATACACACATCTGTTCCAAACTCCCTCATCTAGATGCCACCTTTTGTCAAAAGGAGGGTCGATGAAGAGTAAAAGCAGTTAGGGCTCAAGATATTAAACTTGCAGACTCTCAAGCATCGCGATACTAAATTATACTGGCATGCAAGCTAATCCACAGATATAACTCTCCGTTGCCGAACTTTTGATTACAGCGCCAAATCATGTCAAATCAGAGACCACCTTGTCTTTTCCTTTCCGTTGTATCGGCTGAGCAGAACAATAACATCCGCGGCTAGTATGGACAGCTAAAAAGAGATGACGTGAATGTCAGCATTGCAAGTGTTCACCTTAGTGCCAAATAGGGTACACTAGGCATCATGGTTGCAAGCGTGATGAGGCAGTTCAATCAAGGAAAGATACGAGAGGGCTGGGAATACACGCTTCCAGCTCACCTCATCTCCAAGCACAGTCAATATCCCGCCACTAAATCATGATCCCTTGCTGTTCAGACCCGATCGCGCGATCTGCATGTAATAAAAATATTTAGAGTTGCGGAGAACTACTAGGTCCGCGTTGAAGCAACATCTCCTTTCCCATTCATCTTCCAGGACCAACACTAAGGATTTTCCACGGGACAAGCAGGCAACTTGCCATTGGATCTCGCTGCATACCGGATTATTGCCAACCCAAGATGTGTGAGATGTTGGATGCTAGCTTGTAGGGTCGAAGGATTGGGAAAGTTTAATCCTCTGTGTTCTTCGTGGGTACCAATTCAACCACGGAAATCTAGGACAAGATTTTGCTTGAAAGTGACATACAACAAACAAGCATGCGTATCCACCGTATCGCGAATCCTCTAACCTAGGGCTTATCCTAAGGGATACCACCTCACCAAGAAGCCGCAAAGCGGATAGTTGTTGTTCAGCTAGGCCAAGAGCAGTTAGCTGGAGCATCAGCGCTTGTTCTGCTTGAGAGGAGATGGGTCGAGCTGGAGCCATTCAATACAATAGATCTGGCGCTTTGCCGGCTTTGCTAGGCTATTAGCATTGCCAGTTATAGCAAATCAAAAGTCTAAAGTCTAACGATGGAGCCCGACGATTGATTGCGCACAAACTTTCACATAGACACAACCGACCCAAAGAAAAGAAAAGGAAAAAAAAAGTCAAATGCCACGGCTTATTTATGGCATTCAACGAGCCTGCAAAGGGCTTCCTTTGGATCCTCAATCCTACCATATGCGAAGGGTGTGCATGAGAGGATTGAGGCTAATTGATGCAGCTATCAGAGTTCACCATGGCATCTCATCGGCAACGTTGAAAAAAGGGTCTCGTGGACAGCGAACGGACGCTGCCTGTGCTTCGAGGAGAAGAGACATGTATAGACGAGGACATTGTGAGATGCGACTATGGCTCCGTCCACAACACCGATCCGTTGTGCCAGAACCCTTCGATCCTTCCTGAGCCATGACTTATGCTTCTGTCCTTGACTCGCGTTCTGTGTGCAAGTGGAAATATACTTTGCCTAGAATTTTCCAGAAGTTGGGTACCTGCAGTTTTGAGGTCTAGCGGAAACACAGAAACAGCCGAAAGGCAAAATGCAGAAGGCGGACGGCGAAAGGCAAACCAGCATCAGATGAGATAAGCAGCGCCAGCGCCCAAACCGCCCCAAAACAAGAGGTAGCGGGGATAGCTGCAGATATGGAAATAGCTTGCGAAAGTATGTAGGTAACTTCTTCGACCGTATTGCGTTATCATATCGTAATGGGAGGCGCATAGATAGAGCAAACTCTCTTTCTCCCCTGGAATCATCGTCATGTTTCGAAAAGTTGAACGGTCTCTTTGCATGACAGGGGACTTGATATGAGCCCGAGCTGGCTGACGACAAGCAGCCAGCGCAGAGGCTGCATTTGTTCCATTGCCGGCAAAGAAGGTTTCTTGTGGTTCTCCGTCTTTTCTTCGCCTTGTCTTCGGCCCAAGCACGAACGGACACAATAGCGAGCAAAAGCCGACGGCCTTTTCTTCTCTGCTTCGCTCGGCATTGCGTAGCAGCTCCATTCCTCATGGTTGATTCCTGGGAATTTGGCCGCCCTCTGCCCGCCCTGTCCACGGTATGCCGCGCCGTTGGCTCACCTCTGTTGCCCAAGTGATCTCCGTGGGACGATCTAAGTTTCGCTGGTGAGCCTGGCCGTTTACCAAGCATTGACTCAGCTCCAAACCTGAGGGTTCCATCGAAGACTTCGGAACACGAGAAATTTGACTTTGAGCATTTCGAACTCTATGACCCTGGAGCGTCCGGGCAGACACTGGCGGTCAGAGGGCTCTGGTGGTTTTTGACTTTGCAATTATCTGATGACCGATATGGTGCTGGCATGTTGGATGCAGCGCTTGTCGCGCAAGAATATCAGTCCAAGCATCTCGCACGCTGGAGTGAGGAGGGCAATGTTAGACATCCTGCTGCCGCATCCTCAAAAGTGCAACGGCTGCGCCTTCCCGTCATCCCGTTTCTATACTACATAACAGCCAATACCAGATCTCCGAATAGAGGCACATTTGTAAAGCCGAATCCGCACACACAAGAAGCGACTAGCCACTAGATTGCCAGGCAGAAAGCGCGTGTCATGATGCTCACTAACGACGCCCTAGCCCTCAGGCCTCGAGTGACAGAGCTGTGGACAGCGGAACGTCGAACGTACCTCCGTAGGCACGACATCCATTGCCAAGAGGGCCCGTAGTGTAAACCTTATCCGCACTGTGTTCCTCCTGAGCGGCCGAAAGGGTCATCCCTGGGGCTTCGTTTTCAAGCGACTCGAGTCGAAGGCCTAAGCAGTAGTCTCGAAAACGCTTAACGCAAGCTCGTCTCGAGTCCAGGTATGTGACCGCAACTGCCTGGACTACGACATAGCCTCTGAATATCCCAAGAGAGCACGACGGCGGATTGCTGAGGAGTTGGGGAGCAAGACTGGAAGAAGACACCGCGAATCCTCCGGTTAGATCGGAGCCATACCTGCACGGTGCTGAACATCCTAATACAGCGGAACTGGACCGCAAATCGACGATGCGTCGCTCAGCCTGGATGGAGATTGTCACTCCATACTAGCCTAGTACGGAGCATTGACATAGTCTCTGCCTTGTCCATGTGCCTGTGCGTAAGTGGGAGTGGGTTGTGGCACAGCCGTAATACCAGAAACTCCCTATTTCAAGTGTATACGATGGTCTGATAATGAAAAACTCTCGAGCGAACCTGGAACTGGCAAAGCTGCCGGGGCGCTTTGGGGACGTGGAGATGGTGAGCAAGATACAGTACGTACAGGAAGGCATTGTGCCACATGGGCCACTCTACTGTGCCTAGCATGGTTGCTCATTTATGCCGGTCTCATGGTAGACAGAAGTATGATAAGTAATCCGCGAGGGAACAGCCTCATCGTGGTCCATGGAGCGAGGACCCATGGACAGGGCACTCCACAAAAGCGCGCGGAAGCACCAGATCCATCTTATTTCCGGATCAATTATTATTGCCGTGCGGCATGACCATGACGGTGGAGATGGAGAGTCACAAAATCAACATGAGACGGCGTCGACGTTCAATTGCTTATCTGCACGGTCTGGAGTTGCAGTGCGTGCAGCCCCACGAAGGCACTAACAGACGTGCTGCACGGTGCGGGCTGGCTGGTGGGCTGGCGTGCTTCCGAGTTCGAGCAGCTTCACGCTCTGAGGTCAACGATGATGCTGTACCGTGCCACTTGCCGTCGATGCTTTGGCACCGACCGCACTTGCTGTACCGCGCTAGCAGGAGTCCCCGGGATTTTCCCGACCAGACGCCTGGTTGGTTGGTGGTTTCCCAAGACCTCTTCCTCGGTGTGGCCTTGTGAGCAGCCTGGGTATCCAAGAAGACATGAGATCGGAGACGAGCCGGAAAGGGATTAGATGTGGCTGTTGTGCTCGTGCCGCCAGCCCCGTCGTCGCTGCAAGAACGCTACTCGTCCGTCAGTACCTCCGCGCGATTGTCTCCTTATGACTGGTACGGGTCACGGGTTCAGCCAGCCTGTCTCCATCTTTCCGACCATCCCTACCGTGATCTGCGTCAGTTTTCGCACTGCAGACAGCACTGTGATGCTCCAAGGCATTTCATCTCTGAAATCTAAACTGCTGCGTGCGTGTACCCCTGGACCGAGCTTTCTTTCGGCCTTTGCATCTTCGGCAGTTGTTACGTCCGAATCTCTGCTCTGCGAAGGCGCTGCGGACACGCTGATGATGGTCCTCCTTATGCCTGGGAGGGATTCGAGCGTTGTGGTCCTGCCTCTCAAGCTTATCTTGGCCGGCTCCCGGGGCCAGCTCTCGTTTGCACCTCACTTACTAACGTCCACCAGCCCTGCGCCGTGGAAGCACCGAATTGAGCGAAGCACGTCAGCTAGACGGTAGCAGCGGCATCTGTAACCTGTGTCATTATTGTCAATTGCTTTGGTAAACGGTGGTGTTGCCGTCTCCACTCGAGCACTGGATATCATAGCAGATTATTAGCCGGGTCGGTGCTTTATCGTGACTGCTTATACGAAGCGGGTCACATATGATGGTCGACTGCAGCTTGAGTACAGTAGGACGGATTTGCATGCTGATCTAGCCGACCCACTGGCGCCTGAAGGCAATCAAGGGGCAATATTCAGCCTTACCAAAGGACAGCGAGTGAATGAGGCGGGGTTGTCGAATAGGAAAGGGGGCTCTCAAGCGACAGGGAGATGTCATCCTACCGAAGACAACCCTTTCTCCTGCTCGTGCATGATCCTCAGGCTCCTTTCTTGATAATGAATTGCCAATTGTTTGTCATGCGGCAAGATTCCTTGGTTCGAGGTTCCAGGATTTTAGACTTTTTCTGAGGCCGGACCTAGTTCTACTCTCACTCGAACTCTCAACATGGTGGATGTGCCCCTCCTACATCCCTGGCATTACTTTCTTATTGCCGGATCATGCCGGCCGACACGGGGGTAACAATCGCTGCACAGGGTCTGCGCAAGGTAAATGGAACAAGCGTGGCCAACGTCTAGATAGTTACATGTGGCATATGCTCGACATCCCGCTTTGGAAAGAAGGGATTCCCTGGAGGAGCTGACACCTGCAGTTCGACAGCCTCTATTGGGTCTAGTCCACGCGAGAAAGAGAGACTGGCAGTGCCATGGCCTTGAAAACGAAACATCTATGTCGCAATTGCGGAGAAAATTTATGGTCAGCAAACCCACTGCAGGTCAGTCAGGGTCCCGATACGGTTAATCAGACCATGGCTACGCTACGTTACTTGTGTCTATAATAATAGTATGGCAAACGAGTAATGCTGGTTGGATTTGGGGGGAAAGGTTCCGCTTCACCTTGGAGGGATAATGATTGGAGGATGCAACTTGGAATCAACCCCGATTGACAACTATGTGGTCTTAATATCGGATATCTCGGTGTGCTCCAGAGTGAAGATGGCGACGAAGATCATGATGTAGCCCGAGGTTGTGCTGTGCAAATGCTGCATACCAATGCTGGCTCACAAAGAGGACATCGGATCCAAAAGGGACGCAACTCAGCCTCTGTTTACCGCTTGGAGAAGAAACAGAGTCTCAGAAGGAGTGGCCGACACTTCCAAACGTTTGTTGTGGCCCTTGTTTTGATATGGTCATGGATGTGCACCACTCCCCCAATCAGTTTCATTGGGGTATTTTACTGCCAGGCAATTTGGATGCGCGGCCGACCGTACTTACCGCCGCGCCGGCCCTCAAACTCGCAAGCAATTCTATGCCAGAGTCTAGCCTTATTCCTCGACGAACTCTCCCGACCCCAGACACGCATCCTTCCTAGATTCCTGATCGGGCAATACAACCATCAAGGGACCGAACATACAAAGTTCAAAGGCATCGACAGGCAGAATGAAAAGCACTCCAAGCTTGCCGACCGATCCCAAGCGATCAATACCCAGCCAAAGCTCGGCGGCCGAGAGGGTGGTTCTTAAGCGTCGTCTCCCTGCCCTTACTCTCCTCTGTATGACAAGTGGCACCGAGCAGCGCCGTCCTGTGCAGCAGACACTCCGTATGCATAGTGCACCGTAATCCACGAAGGTTGCAGTCCGGTAGAATAGAATGGGCGTTTTTAACCTTTCGACTTGTGACAGGTGGGACGGGTCTGGCACGGCCGAGGTCAGAGACCACCTTACAAACAACGGCGGTGATATCGAAAGCGACAGCACACATATGGCCTCCGGGGAAGGATAAAAATAATTCGACGGTGGTTCAGTGATCGATAGAGTTGTAGGGCCGAAGAAGGCTACCGTCGTCATGCACGTTTCCAAGTGTTGTGGCCGGGCGTGACTCGCTTGGAAAGGAGGATGCGATGGGATAGGCACGTCGCTGGGCACGAGAGTTCCAGTCTCACGCCTCAAACGTCGTCTGCAGTCGGAGTCAGCAGCACGATGGACTTACTCAGGGAATCTAGTGGCACTGGCATCTAACCCGAGTCGACCTAGAGTTGTTGCTTTTATTCCCCATCTTATTTCATTAGTGCACCGGAATTGCAATACAGTTTTGGCCCTTCGCAGGCTAGTTCCAAGGCTTCCAATTTCCATAGTCTGGTCGTCTCCACCCGTCGCTCTCCATGCCCATCCCCATCCCATGCCATTTGCCAATGGCTCAAACCGCTTGCGCCCTCAGCACACTATCGCCTCATTCACTCACTGACTGCACGGCGCAACAGCGATTCGCGCGAAGGGCCGTCCGTGGTCGCTACCAGGCTTTCCGGTGGTCCTGCGCCCCAGCACTCGAGTTACCAGCTCCTTCCCTACCAGCGCTCTCCACTCTCCTGGCATCACCGTCCGGCCCCTCCCTTTCCCCTGCCAGCCCTGACCATTGACATGACTTGCCATGCCAGACCCGTCCAGCTTCCAGAGAAGCCCAGAAACCTTCGAGGCGCTAGTGCGTGCTGCACAGGGGCCACCACGCGCCACCACCAGCGTGGGAACGGTCAAGCCACGGCCTTCGAACTGGGGTCCTGGTCGCTGGGCAGGTGTGCAACGAGCCGCGACTCCAATTTGAACTCGACTCAGGCTGATCAAGCTCAAGCTTTCTCTTCGCATGGTCGGCTTCTGGAGATTCTAATGCTGGGTAGCGTAGCGTAGGTGCGCGCGCGATAGGATGATGCTCCGGTCCCAGTCCCAGACCCAGGCCCCATCCCAGGTAGGCATGACGATTCTCTCCGGCTCCAAATCGAATATAAGAAGCTGGCGGCCCAATCCGTACCGCCTCTTGAGCAGCTTATTTCTCTCCAGTCATCCCCCTCCACACATCTCCTTCAGAAGACCGGGTTAACCGCGCCGCAAATCTTGTTTTCTACACTGTGCACCTCGGTCATCCATTGTTGATCATCGCCCCGTCACTTACTCACTCACTCACTCACTCACTCACTCACTCACGCGCATCCCTCCCTCGGCCTGGAGCACTCACATCCTCTTCATCACAACCACCAATCCTCAGCCACTATCTTCAGATCAGCCCTTAGCCTCTCGTGCTACTACATATTTCCGCAATGCCCTACATTCAAGATTCGGACTTGCCTCTTCTCTTTACTCTTAAGCCCGGCAGTGCTCTCCTTCACGCCAATCCCTATCTTTCCTCGGTTCCAAGCATGGGGGGCAACTACGGTAGAAGAGCAGGGCGTGCCTTCTCATCCAACACGGTTGCGCAAGCGCTGGAGGAAGCACGAGAAACTGAAGAGGGTGCCCGGGACCCCCGAGTTCAGGAGATACTGGAACACGCTTTGTCCGAAGTCTGGAGCAAGGTCCAAGCTGAACCCAACTTATATGTCATGACCAGAGACGAATTTGCCATCTTCAACTATTTTCAGCATCGCTTTGAGGGCAATCAAATCGCTGTCGCTGCCAGAAGGAGATACTGGGACTCCAGACAGCCCACCAACGGCCACAGGTGAGCCGCATCGCCAATACTAGCCTCAGCAGCAAAACCACACGAGACGCACGAGCACTCCCGTCTCGGGTCAGCTTGAGATCACACTGGCTTCTTCGCCATGCGTCCTCTTGACAGCTTGCGACGGTCGGGCTTGACCAACCAAGTTGATAAAGCATCAGATGTTGACCATATCGCCGACTTATCAGGCCATGGGTCTGCCGCCTCATCGTCGCCGTTAGATAGGAAGGAAGCTCTCCCTGATTGCGTCGCCGCGTTGATGAATCAGCCTCCCCGCACACTGGGCTGGCCAGCAAATGCATTCCAGATAAAGGCCTTGCTTCTCATTGGCTGCTTTCTTATTGTCTCGCTATTCCATGGATATTTTTCGCCAAAAGTGTCCGTAGCTTCAGAAGACGTTCCTATTACTCCCAAGTTCGGCGTATCTAAGATCTTGGGCAGTCTGGCTCAGCATGATGCTGCGGCCAGCAGTAGCACGACTTCCTCTACCTCTGTATCCTCAGCACCAACCGGCGTCCTTGAGGTCTTCCAACTTTACCAACCAGTTTTCACCCCAAATGGTCCGACCAATCAAACCATCAACAATGATGGCTCGTCCAACACGACAACTCTCAACGAACTGGCATCTACGTCTAGTTGTCAAGTTACCTTGATGGATTTCTCTTTTGGTAGCAGCTTTGGCAAGCCGTTCGTTGGTAAGTTGTTGATCGGTTATTCGCGTAGCAGTCAAGTAACCCCTCGTCTTAGGAAATTACACTCCTCCGAGCTGTAAATTCAATCGAGTTGTGATGAATTTCACTGTGACATCGAAAGGCCGTCAATTTGACAGACTCGCTTTGATGTATTTTGGGGACACCGAAGTTTTTCGCACTTCGACCGCAGAACCGACGAGGAATGGCATTGCGTGGACGTATACGAAGGATATGACTCAGTACATGTACTTTTGGAATTCACCTCAAAAAGTCATCTTTGACCTGCCAAACAACTTGGACGCCAATATCACAGGCCTTTTCAATACAACGCTTACAGCGACATTCTTTACTGGCGACGGAGGACCTGAACCTGCAGCCATGATAGTACCGATATCAGCAAAGAACGGTGCGACGAACGGAGCAAGTGTCTTCATGGTCCCCACTGTCAACGCAACCAATAGCATCGCGCTTCCTCGTAATATCAATCGTGCAGTCTTCTCGGTCTCAGCATGCGGACAAGCGAGTGAGGAGTTCTGGTGGAGCAATGTCTTGCAGTCGAGCGCTACAACTTTCAATGCGACTAATGGTCTGCTCGGCGGGTTCTCTCCCTTCCGAGAAGTACAGATCTACATCGATGGGCAAATGGCTGGTGTTCACTGGCCTTTCCCAATTATTTTCACGGGAGGAATTGTCCCTGGACTTTGGAGCCCAATAGTAGGCATAGATGCGTTCGATTTGCGAGAACACGAAATCGACATTACACCTTGGCTTCCAATCCTCTGCGACGGCGAATCCCATACTTTTGAGATCAAAGTGGCCGGAGTTACGGATGATGGCAAAACAAATGGCACTCTTGTTGAGGCTGTTGGAGCTTCTTGGTATGTCACTGGCAAGATATTCATGTGGCTGGACTCGGACGGAACCCGTATCACCACTGGCAATCGGCCGACGGTATCGCTACCAGCACCAACAATCAAGATCTCCCAATCCTCGACAAAAAATTCCACGGGGGCAAATGAAACATTAACCTACGATATAACAGTCACTCGCTCCATCTCGGTGTCAAACTCGGTTACAACTCAAAATGGCACGCAGCTGACTAGCTGGACCCAGTCTTTGTCATACTCCAATTTGGGAAAGGCTACGGATTTCGGTCAGGTTCAAGTTAATAACCAGACAACTAATGGTGTTGACCAGTCGACTGGAAGAACTAATTATAAATGCACCTATTCATACCCACTATATGCGAACACATCTGCTTTCTTAATGCCTGGTGGAAATTTCACGCTGGCAGCTGACATGCAACGAGGGTTGAGCATGCAGATCGAGGGGACATCGATATACCCCACAGGCATTGAGCCGTTGAAATTCGATGCAATTCTGTCGGAAGGACTTTCTCCGTCGACTTCATTTCCCGGGACATCTCTTGTTACCTCGCAGAACGGCTCGGCAAGTATCTTCCAGTCACCTAGCACCAACTTTACCTCCGGATTTAGTAGAACTGCACAAAGGCTCAGCTTTAGTGGTGTCGATACACAAGGTGGTGTTGGTAACAAGGAAGTTTATAGCCGAGATGTGCTCGCTATCAACAGCACAGTAGTCTCAGATAGTGAGAAGTTAGTCGGGCAACCGATATCTCGATATGCAGCTCCAGAGGTAGATAACGGTGGTGTATTGGATGCGTCTGTGTCTGGCGTCAGAGCTGCTTTGGGGCGCGGTCCCGATGATTCTGCAAACCTCGAATCAGACACCGCGAGTGCTCCTTGATTAGTATAGCGGGTTGGCAAGCTGCATTTTACTGGGCTTACTTATTGGTTCTTGCTTTTGATCTTGCATGTGTTGTATCGGATATCATTCTCTTATGCAAGCTTGTTTTGTTTAGCACATGCCAGAATAGACTTATACGAATTTTAATCTCTCTGAAACCACTTCTTCCGACTTCCGACTGGCTGTGCAGTATCTTTCATATCTCGCCGCTCTTGCTATTCTGACCCATGACCTTTCCGTCCGTCACGCAGTCCCAATCTCTCCTCTCATCCTCTATGGCATATCATTGGAGGCCTCTTCTTCCTTGCTCGAATATCCGTCCGCTCTTCTCAAGTTTCTCGGACCGCCAACGCTCTGCGGAGCTCGTCGCTTATGCACTGCATCTACAATGTCCATACGCACTGCATGCCTTTCCTGAGCGGCGATTCAACAACGATGCTAGGAGACTGCACGGGCGGATGTGACATCTGCACTGCAACACTGACATATGCACCAGTGGAGCGTACTCGGGGGGGGGGGGGCCACCAGCCCTCTGTTGTACAACAAGAAGGCATGAACCTTCTTTTCCAGCCAGTCACAGCAAACATGCAGCCTCTTTTTGGTCACATCCAGCTTATTTCTCTCTCCATCGCCACGCCTCCTTCCCGGCCCCCTTCCCTTTCGACGCCTCCGGCCGCCAACTCCACGACTCCGGGAATAAAAGGAAAACCTTCCTTGTGGTGTCACCTATCCGATGGTCATCCGATTATTGGCCCAAATTTTCTTTTGAGGCGGAAGGCCCGGCCGGGGTTTGTTTATCCCGAGCTCGAGCATGGCTACGTAGCATTCCGATCGCTTGCCGTATCCTTGCTCGCTTTCACATAAACACTCACACACGCGCATCTGAAATGCACGTCGGAAGTCCTCATGGATCCTACTATCTTACCGTGCGCCCACTAGCCAACCAAGCTCCCCCTTCCGGGACGCGGGGACGGGGACCTAGGATCGGGCGGCGGACGGGTGGCCTGTTTGCTGTCCGAGCCAATGCAAGTTTTGACGGAGGTATCTACGCACTGGATGGGATTTCCTATGCGGGAAGTCACCTGTGCGTACGTGCGTGTTGTGTGAGGTGCTGCTGCTGCTGCTGCTGCTGCCTCGGCCCTTGACTTCTGCAGCCTTGCTTGCTGCAACCCTTCGGCTTCCCGCCCCCATCGCACCTGTAGAGGGTTACGACATCATTCGAGAATGCTGGCTACAGAGATATTCTCCAGTTTACTTGTCACTCATGGTTGGCCTTGCCTCCCTGGAGGATATGGCAGTAACTGACACCCTCGCCTTGCTCTTCCTTGCTGGTTGGCTTGCTTTTTTCCCTCCTATACTGTATGTCGGTCTTGTCCGTCGATTGTGCTCCCCTCGTGGCACCTGGATGGGCTTGAGACTGTCCCAGTTGAGCTGAATTATCCCCTCCATATGCTTTGCCCCATTGTTTAATGGGTAACTTCGTAGCGGATGTGAGTTTGGCTGGCGGGTCTAAGACCGCTCTTTCCGTCTCCATAGGATTCCATCAAGGCCCCATCCAGCCGCGTGTTACTATTATACACTGGAAGGCAAAAGTATCTAGTACCGGATATCTCAGCTCCTTCTCAAGATCAGCATTCCTCCCCTGCCTCTTTGCCTGCACTTTTGGCAGGTGCAGGATTCTCCTAGAGCCAGCAATGCATGAGCCGAGCTTCCGATGATGTCTTACTTGCTGTTCCTTGATCCAAGAACTCAAGCGTCTTGTTTCGTTGGCCCCCTACATCTCTAGCGTTGGAGTTCCTAGTTGGGTTGCCGCGACGAGGAAGGTTTCCTGGGTTGAAGGCATGCCCCGCTGCAGTTGCATGTTTGTGCTGTCCCGACCGACCGTGGTGATATAACTTGTAGCGTGGTGGCCAGGCAAAGATGGCGTGAGGAGGCTACAGCGCGCCGATGGGAAAGAGCAAGACCTTAGAGCGAACAGACCGCGGCTGGAACCAAGCCGGATTAAGGAAGCTGTGCATTTCAGCTTCCTCTCAACCTTCCCACCCCGAGTCTCAACCTTCTACCGATGTCTTTCTTGGCTCATGCGATGCATTACTGGAACGCTGAGGAAACGTAAGGGTTGTCTTTGAATATAACACGGGCATGATATGGAAAAAGAAACGGGAATAAAAATTGATACGAGCTTGGTTCAGACTAATTTCGAACAGGTAATACTTCTTTTCACCTCAAGACCCTGTTCTTGATGTATATTTCTCAAGTTATTTGTTTTAGTCGCTCTAATAAACTAAACTGAATACTGTCATTGCATGTACTTGATGGCTATGCTGAAGCATTGTACCGGTAGGGTTTAGTCTCGATTGACCTAACTGAGCTTCTACTGTCCGAGAGGGTGTGGCGGGGGCTTTGTTCTAAGGGAAGGTAGGTCGAGCTTGCGGGTTTGTCGCCGTGGTGTCAATGAAGCCAACGGGTGGGATCGAGTACTCAGTGGTGCTAGCAAGCATGTTCTTGCATTCGCACTGCTGTAGGCGTGTTGTTGCATGACAACTTCGACACGCTGGTGTTTGCTCTTTGCCCGGTATTTTTGAACAGACGGCGTCCAGGGACAAGGAAAGGTAATGCCATGATTAGAAAACTCCCCTTGGTCGAGCCTAGAAGGACTCATCGCAAGCAGAATCAGGATGAGTCCGAATTCCGGCCTCTGCGCTGTAGAAGCAACTGTACATTCATTACCTTAACAACCTAAGTGAGGGACCTAGAGTGCGCTATTACTCAAGGCCAAGCGGGCGAATATTGGCTAGATCAGAGATTCGGCAAACTTACCCAGCACATAATAACTCCACCGAGCAAGGGTCAGAGCTTGAAATGTCAGGACTTAGATCAACAGTATTAGGTGTCCAGATCCAATACAAGACTCTTGACGCGTATCACAACGAACTAAACATTGTAGAACGAGCAACCCCTCAACTACACCCTTATGCAAGGCCATGATGGCTAAGCGAACGCAGGCCCTGGCACTTGCTATGCTTGCATTCTTCCAGCTCTGTAGACCGTGTAACAAGCCGTCAATCATGTCCTCTCTCTCTTACCCTTCCTTGCCATTTATTTTCGTCTTCTGCTGCAATCATACGACCAACTATCCCAGAAACTGTTGCTCGTTGTGTTCCTAAGTGTTTATAGCTGATATGCCTTGCGCAAAGCAGCAAGCAAGCAGCGGCGGTAGCCGTTCAGCGTAACGCTTGGTAGAAATTCGGAATGGCTGTAACGTCTCGACCATAGGCTCTACACGTCTCCACTATATGTCAATCGTGAGTCTCGCAATCTCCAGGGAAATGTACCTAAACTACGGTACTTATAGGCGTTAATGAAGCGAGCTGGTAGAGGTCCATGGTAAGCGAGACCTGTTGCTCTCTCCTCGACCTATCGGTAGATCTGCTCCAATCCGGCAATACAGCTGTCAGATAATGCATTTGTCCATTTTTGTTAAATTCCATGCTTGCTCGTTGCGCTATTCTCATTTTGAATCTGGCGGACGTTGGTGTTATCGAAGTGCCTCTCGATAGTCTTCGTGGCTGTAAGTCCTTCAATTGTAGTCTCTATAAGGCCTTCCATCGTATTGTTGGTGTTCAAGATGAGTTGCCAGAGGCTATACACAGCCACTTCATATCGGTAATTTCATATTAGTAATACGACCGTTCTGTATGTAACTAGGCCGGTACTGCCACCGGTATGAAACGGGTGTGTTTGTAAAGAAAATCAAGACATTCGCTCTTCACCAGAGATATTTTGCATGTGGTGAGAGCTGAATAGAGTCAGCACAAGAAAATGTAGCAGTAAGCCACTACCCTTCTAGGATGGCTTGACAGTAAAAATTAGGGCATGCGTGAAGATGCGCCCACTAGGGATAAGGTATGCGTCGTTTGAAGTGCATCATGTATAGTGTCTGGACCGTTCGGATATCGGAAAGCGCTGCCAATTGTTGACGTTCAATTGTAACAATCAGATCAGGAACGCTCAGGGTAAAGCCACGTAATCGGTCCCTCGATATCACTTTTTCAACGGTAAGTCCCTGGTAAGCCAGACCTATAGCATATCTCGGTTTAAGGGCTGAGTCCCGTGCAATTTGTGAAGCGCCGAGAATGCTAATTCAGAAGTGGTGTAGAGATATCGGCGGACAGTAACGTTTATAGAGACCTTGGAGAGAGAGATATATATATATACATATATCGCGTCATCAATAGTCAGCAATCTAGCGACCTTTACTGGTAGCGATTGCCGTCCAACATCCAACGGATGGAACCCAAACTAAATTATGCCGAACGGCAGGAGTAGATGTCATTTTCGAGAGCAAAGATGAGATGCTTGATAGTAGCCATGGCAAGGACGATGGCATGGCGTCCAAAAGCTCTTCCATAGAGATACGCCGAAGTACAGCTGTAACAGTTTCTACTGAATCTTTGCTGTGGGCTAGTGCTGGAAGCGGTGATGGCAGACAGGCGATCTAAACCAGATGGGTACTGCTGGATGGGATAAGACTTAAGTATGCCAGGAAGACGGCAAGAGGAGTTTGGATTCCTGCATCTTTCCTGAAGGATGCTAAATTCCACGTGAGGGGGGGGGTCATCATTGTACCATAGTATTTATGCGGACCAAAAAATGATAGCAGGCTCGTACTCCTGGTAGTATAAAGAGCCCCCCCGGAGTATGTGACATCTGAGCCGGTGTGTAGGGATTCTCATCTAAGGGGTATAGTTAGATGTATTTTCTCCTTTTGATAAACCTCACTTGGCTCAGAAATTTTGCCAACGCAACCCTCGCAAGCAAAGTACCTAGCTCAGAGACCAAGACTGCGCTCCACGACGTTTGAGAACTCTTTATCATCGGCGAAAAGGCGAGCCCACCAGTGGCCCAGGTTTGAAGCCTGGTCTCGATCGCAGAATTCTACTATGCTTGCTTTCAATTATCGGTTAGTACATGCGCCAAGCTACCAGAGTTTGGTATGTAATACTTATTATCACGAATACATCATACGTTTCTAATTTATTTGAATTCAAACCTCTTTACCTTTATGTCCTCATATCAAATATTTCATTTATGTTCTGTTGAAACTGCATATCAGGTAAAAAGACCTTCCATGCAGCTTTCACTTTCCATTCTGCGTAGCGCACATACTCTTCATTAAATTCCGAAGGATCTTTTGGTCTTTACGTATGATGGAAATTGATTTTCTAAGATTTGTTGTTATTTTAGAATCTGGTATTCGTAATTATTAGCCATTAAAGCTAGCTCTGTAAATGTAATCATATCTGAATGTATTGTGGTAAAGGGAGTGTTTTCTGACACAAATCATTTCGGGTGCTTTCTTATATCAGGATAAGAAGTTCTTTTCATATATCCGGTATAGTGTAACGGTTAACATACTCCGCTTTCAATGATTGTTCATTCGATCCGATGGCCCGGAGAGCTCCGGGTTCGATTCCCGGTACCGGAACAGTTACGATCTATTTTTTTTGTCCTTTTGTTGGCGTGATTTTTTTCTCGCTTTTAGAATGAGTATATTGATCTGCCAGTTGCATTTTCTTTTTGAATAGTACGATGGTTGGACGAAAATTTCAGGCGGCTACTGTGGGATCCGCTGTATGGCAGAATTTAAGGACAGAAGTAGACTAGGCCTTTTTCTCTTGACCTTCTTCACCGTCTTCGGGAGTTTATTATTTGACGGCTGGAGTTTATCATAGAACTGAGCCTCTTTACGGCTAGCTACCGCGCCACACTATCCTAGGTAGCGAGAGAAAGGTCGTATTCGTGAATATATAAATACAGAAGGGTTGGTATAGCGTTAAGATTCATTTCGTCTGTTTGTCATTAGAGTCCGCCGTACCTCCTCGCGTGCCGTTTTTTGTTCCTTTTCGCGAAGCGAGGAGTGGTTGAACTGGAGAGATACTACAACATGGTATCGGTAGCCTATGCTGCGGCCAGTCTAAGACAGAACTTAAGATGTCAACCTAAACTTGTTCGTACGTACGTGCGTATAGTTCCAGCCGCCTACCTGCACGCACTCTCGTACAGTTAGACGATACTCTCTCCTTTGGGACGTGTACTTATGCAGCTTATGTTCATAGCAACTTTATTCATATCTTAGTTGAGCATGGCCTATTTTGCTTTATTTGTGATGCGCATGGCATGGCAGGGTGAGGTATTTGTGGCAGGCTGGGTTGCGCATCATCTGCATGGCAATACACGCATGCCTCTAGTGTGCTGTTGCGTACCAACCAATTCCAGCCATCATGAGTGATGTGAGTGTCACCCACACATATATACTCTACCTTTTCACGGATCTAGCCCGCGGTGGCCAATGGCGCTCGTTTCCGAAGAAACAAGGGAGATCACTTTGGGATGAGGTATTTGACAAGCAAGGAGGATTGGCACCTGTCGTATCACGCATTAAGTAATATGGGGGCTTGGCTGGTGGTGTAGTGGTTCCGCAAATCACGTAAAAGTGGCTGTTAGAGGCTATGAGGCCAGCTGCCTCCTAAATAGATATCATGTACTGGGGTTTGCATGAAAGCCTTACTGCTGTATGCGATTACTAGGCGATCCGGGTTCTGCATGTGATTGTGCATAGTCGAGACCAATAAATATGGCATTGGCGTCCTCGGTCTGCCAGTCTGGTGCAGCTGAGCATTTGTTATACTCGGTCAAGTTCTCTTGTTACCCTGAGACAACATGGGAGACGTGGCCATCATCCTTATCTCTCACTACTTCATGCTCTACCCACCATGTGGCGCAACACATAGGTCTGGAAGTGTTCAAAGATCTGATTCTCGTGATCATGCCAGCACTTTTGCCTCTAGACTACAGTAGTATGTTTGAAGTCCATATCGAGCAGAAAAGCACCCGTCTGCAAATGTAAACACCGTCCAGTTCCCAAATGACATCCCAGACCATGCGCAAGTTCAACATCTATGATCTTGGCTTCTCCTTCTTCTCCTTCCACAACGCAGACAATCCAACACCGGAGACCTTAACGACCTTGAAACGAACACCGGGAATATCTCCCTTGGCCTTGCCCTTACGACCGAAACCAGCGAGAAGGACCTCGTCGTTCTCGTCGACGAAGTTGAGACAACCATCGTTGGGGACTGTAATCAGACACGGTTAGCCTCCGTCCAGAAATGTTACCCATTTTTCATCCCCAAGCCTCTCGTGCCATTCGTAAACCATATATTCCCTATCCTCCCCATCGCAGAGAGAAAAGCACGTACCGAAAGCAGTGACCTTCTTTCCGTTCTTGATCAACTGGACTCTGACACACTTTCGGATAGCAGAGTTAGGTTGCTTTGCCTCAACTCCGACCTTCTCCAACACTATTCCCTTGGCGTGAGAGGAACCTCCGAATGGCGAGGACTTGAATTGCGTTCCAAGAGCGCGCTTCTTGTATGAAAGATCGGCCCATCTTTGCTCGCGGCGGTGATTCTGGAGCTTTCGGCCGGCGTTGAGACCACGAGGCTTTCCTTTACCCATGATTGCTACAAAGAGAACTTCGTTAGAATTGTAATCATCGAGTATTGAAAGATGAGCCCTTGTCTGCGACAATGGCAACGTACCGGTTTATGGCGTAATGGGTGATGTGTTGGGTGGAATTGGTTGTCGATGAGGTTCGAGTTCAAGGAGTCGTGATTTTACAAAATGTCTGCTCGAGTGTGGGTTGGGCTAAGCGAATAGCCCCAAAAATTTGGCCTGATGCACAAGGCTGAAACTAGATAAGGTGGCAGGGGATCGGATATTATTATCGCCGATAAGATCTCATGTGATGACATCGCGACGTCGAGCTCCAGAGCTTTATTTTAGCTCAGAAGATTGATCAATTTGAAAGTGATCTTTGAAGTGTTTGTCGGTGCATTGTATCTCCACATCCTGTGACAATGGCATCCTCACCGCGAACGAAAGCAAAACAACTTCGGGAACCTCCCCCTTCTCTCTTCCTCGGCCCCCCTTCTCAAAATGCCTCACACGTCTCCTTGTCAAGCACGAGTCTTGCCCCCGTACAGACCAATTCATCCACGCGAACACCTCTTATAAGGCAAAGGTCACAACGAGTTCCTGCACGCGGCAACCTCGACGGCCCTTCAGAAGCAATATCTATACCACGTAGTGCAAATGTGCTACCGCGACAACAGCAAGAACATGAAGGCAAGAAGCAGGCTGATAGAACAGATGCACTCTGGGCGGAGATGCAAAGCACTTTAGAAGAGGTAGAACTCAGCGCTGTCAATGGGACACATGTGTTTGGCCCTGAACATAGCAGAGCGTTGGAATCACTGCGAGAAGCACAGATTGGACTTGCACAGGCATGGGCGAGAAGCGAAGCAGACGATGCGGTAGAAAATAAGGAGCCCCTGGATGGTGAAGAAATCAAACGGACAGAAACTGTGGCCAGCGGAACTGGCACTGGCAGGCCTGGAAGTAGTGGTGTAGGCGCAGAGCGGAGAGAAATGGCATCCAGCAATAGATTAGAGGAGGAAACGGAAGCGGACATACTTCTTGCAAGACGAAGGCGAGAGGCCAACGATAAATATTTCTCGAGGGTCAATACTGGAGTATTGGATGTTGTTGCAAAGCTACAAGAAGTTGCAGTTGCCATGCGAGCCGTGGAACAAGAGAGTAGGGATATCTGGGGCGAAAACGAAAGCGTTGCCGGTACAGCAAGCTTTCACAGTTGATCAGAAGTAAATGAGTCGATGATGCTAAAGCGACGGCGCATTCGGAGTATGGCACAGGATAAAAGGACCAAGACCAGGTACAGCAATCCGGTTATTTATCATAAAGGATACCCTTCAAAAAGAATGCTTGTTTGTGGTTGTTTTCAGAACTCAGGATTGATTGAATACATGCTCGTGTAGAAGCATGGACTTTGAGGGGACTTTGCAGCGGAAGAATTATCGAAAGTGACATTGTCGGCATCAATCCAACGATTGAGAGTACAATTCAACATCACTTTTGCGAAATGTTCTCGGCGTTTGTTTCGCAGATGCAAGTTCCATGGCATTTTTCCATATATGTTTGTACACAGAAACTGGTGCTTGGATGGGAAAGTGTGGCTTGAAGCCAAGTATTTGTTGCTGCGGCTGAAAGCAAGGGTGTCCAGCGTCCTTGAAAAGGCAGCATCTTGATCAAATCCTGCTTCCATCGTTCACAACAAAATGGAACATCTTCCCCCTGTACTGGAGCCTTATCAGCCGCTTTACGTTCCATACATAGCAGATCATGACTATGATGCAGATCAGTTTTCTACGTACCCTCATCGTCAAGGTTGGGATATTGAGAGCTTGCAGGCCGGCAATTTTCAGGGCCGTTCGCCCGCTGAAGTTGCATCGTTCCTGCAAGCATGGCTCTACTTTGGTATGATGTCCGAAGTCACGAAGCTAGAAATTGATTCAGATGCTTTCGTTCGGGTGGACGATGTGGGCAAGAAATGGCTTACAACCGAGAAATTACCAGAACTCCTTCAAAATTTTAGGAAGAAAGTAGAAGAAGATAGAGCCAAGGAAGACAAAGTTGAAATCTTTGAACAGCGTAACGCCCGCATATATGATTGCTTCAAGCTTTCGCGTTCTGTCTGGCAAGCGATCACGGCTTTGCAGAATAACCCACTCCCCGACGAGATAGCATTTGCAATACACATTCTCGCAATCACGTTACAAGTAGGGTGCACGGAAATCTGTGGCCTAGGCAGAGGAGCTGTATACCCGACGGATGTTACTATGCAACCTGGGTATCGTGTTGTACCAGTAAGTATAACCAGCCTTTTAGCAATTCTACTCCCGAGTTATTTTATCTTATGTTCCGTATTCTATGTCGCATTTATACTGCGCCAATTCAACCATCCTTTTCTACTCGATTTTCTTTTCAGATCTTTCTATGGAATTGCGACAAATTGACTTCTTGACCCTCTAGTGGGAAACCGATATGCACTGGCGTATCATTCCAAACCCCTTTGCAGAGAATCGTATGATTCAACAGGGCTGGTGTCCAAGTATTGTAGAACAGGTCAGAGTAAGCTTCAATATCCTTGGCCAGTACTATGTCAGCCTACTTGGTCCTCCCAAACGTAAAATGGACCATACTGGCTGTGCCAAAGGAGAACGCGACTGTCAAGCGTTCAAGAACGTGACTGGAAAACAGAATACCCATCTCAGGGATGGGTGCAGCTGTCAATCAATATACGTAAATTCCCAGAGCCTGGAAGCTATAATCGCACAAAAAGATATTCCCGTTCTGTGTTTCGATGCCGAAAGCAAGACTCTGGAAGTGATCGCTATCGGGTCACGACCTGGATTGGAGTATACAGCCATATCTCACGTGTAAGCACTATATGTTGTCAATTGGATTACAATGTAGCTTACTCAAAACAGCTGGACAGATGGCTGGGGCAATGCAGAGAACAATTCCCTTTCCCTATGCCGCGTAGAGAAGCTAGTTGGCTGGATCGCTAGGACTTATGATGTGCCAGATTTTCGTGTCATGAAATCAGAAGGTCAGTTTCAGACACTCCACGAGTTTCATTCACAGACTACAACTGGCCGATGGCAAAGGACATCGGAGAGTTGCATGCAGACAAATGAAGGCACTTGGAAGCCGCCTCTAAGTCGTGGGTACGTCGGCAAGCTATACTTTTGGATGGACACCCTTTGTGTTCCTCGATATCCTGATCACATCTATAAACGGGCTATAATGCAGATGAGACAAGTATATTCAGAGGCCGAACGCGTACTAGTCCTTGATGCAGAACTTTTAGCGTCGTCAGCGCTTGCAAAATACGAAGAGATCGAAATGCGCATTGAAACTTCAAGATGGGTTCGGCGGTTGTGGACTGTACAAGAAGGTGCTTTGGCAAGACGGTAAGAGACCAAACTCACCGTGAATTAGGCTATCGCTGAAAGCGCAGGCTATTCTTCCAATTTGCAGATCAAGCAGTCATTACATCAACTGGGACTATCTTGTGGATCTCTCGTCAAAATGATCTTGCAAAGAACTTTTATAACTCAATTGGCTGGGACTGCCACATGGCATTTGAATCATACCAAACCATGACGGATAAAAGCGCACTGGTACAGTACATTTGGATGAAACTCCTACATAACCGTTCTGTTACGGTGCCAGCTGATGAGCCTATTTGCGCTGCTATCCTTCTGAACTTCGATATGGAGTACCTGATACTTGCCGACAATCATGACGAGCGAATGAGAAGGTACTGGGAGATGCATGAAAACCATGTTCCCGTTGCCTTGCTTTTCCTCCCAGGTTCAAGGCTGAAAACCCGAGGCTTCAAATGGGCCCCAGATTCAGTACTTCCTTGCTCGTTTGCTGGGGGTGATCTGTATAATCTAGGAACAATCACGTCTTGTGAGCCAGGGATAGACGATACGATGCCAGCGAAGTGTCTCTCATTTAGTATTCCGGCAGTGAGAACGTTCTTAGTCGATATGCCGCAGGTTCCTGTCGGCTTCGGCTTTCCTTGCACCTTAGACGGGAGAAAGTATTACATTCACATGCCACCCAAGTCCGACGTTGCTCACTTTGCAGCACTCGAGCAACCAGGGAACCATCAACTGGCGGTCATCATTGAGAGAGAAAGCATTCAAGACAGTGACGGGACTTGGCAGATTTCTGGTTCTCGGGCAGCTATGGTCTCCGTCCTTGGCAAGCAGGATGTAAGTTGGACTGCTGAGTTTGTGGGACTGGTCATTTTTATTCAAGATGACAGTACTTATCACCGGTACCCCAGGTTTCCGTACACCGAGACGCAGTTGAAAGATATGAGCAGGGATCCTGTTACCGCAGTATGGGTACAGAATGAAATCAAATGGCGTCTAATTTAACTTCCTGCATGGACTGGTGGTTATCATAGACCCAGATCGACCGGTGCCCGGCTGCTGCAAAAGCATTTCATGCCCGAGCTGTAGTACGATCTCTACAACAATTGCAGTATTTCAAACAAAGACTCTCTACAAATAATGCATGCTTGGCGGACTTAATCCAATGAGGGATTCCAACTTATTTCGGTCAATTCAACTGTACAGACTCTTGTCTCAACCTTGGCAGACAACAGCTTATGTGTTCAGCCATCTAATTCTCTCGCGAAATCCCCAAGCTTTCGTACATTCGTGCTCATTCGCGAAAGTTACTTGAGTTTGACGATGGGCAGAAGACTAAGCCCAAAATACCCACCGGTGCTTCTGGAGTATATACGGCGAAATGTCTTCGGCAGCCAGAGAAGGATCTGTCACGCTCCGGGCTGTCGGACGTTGACCGAGGCTCGAGAGACATGTAAAGGAGGAGGCAAAATGCTGCTCAGCTCCCTCAAATGTGCAGAAAATCACGAAAAGGAAAGCTTACCTCACACTCTAGTAGGTGCGGGGTGCAAAGCACAAAGGACCGCAAAGCGACTTAGCAGAATCCAGCCCGCCACAGACAATCATAGCGTGGCGATCGCTTATCTTATGTGACGATGGCGTTGCCCCAGACGCCTATCACGACCACTCTCTCAGCCCAGACGGCCCTATCTGGCCTTCATGGCTGGTTTTCTGCTCCCGAAGTAGAAGAGTCGCTGCGGCTGAAGCTTGAAGCGGGATTTGATCCGAGCGATGGAATTCTAAAAGCACGGTCGATGCGGTTGTTTACCGTGCAGATCAGGAGCGCATGGCAGATCCAGAACGCGGGATGGGAGCTACTATTGTAGTGCTTGCGAAGTGCTTCGAGTGGAAATCTTCAGCAACTAGAGCACTTTACGCTGTATCTGATCCTGCCCCCCGGAGAACGTTGATTCTCAGTGGGTATTTAGAGGAGGCCTGAACCCTCCGGAATCCTCACTTTCCCCCCTTCTTCTCTGAACCGAAAAGATTGCCAGTGGATACCCAAGATGGCAGCTGCTGCCCCAGTCATTATTCCTACAGCTGTAGATGCAAAGAAAGTCGCCACGCCAACAGTCACTGTTGCTCAGGTCCTGCCTTCGCCGACAAGTCCTCAGGCTGCAGAAAACGACCACAAAGCAACTGCGTCCATCACTGAAGCCAAATTCCAGATAATCAGTGTCAAAAAGCCAGATGGAACCATTGTGAAAGTCAAGAAACCCATCACACAAACACCAAACCAGAAGCTGGAAGCGACAGCCGCCCATGCAGCTCCGAACAAAGGTGCTTTGGCCAAGCCAGCAGCCACGGTGCCTCCCGCCAATATCAGCTATCAGCTTGTGCACGTCAGAAAGCCAGACGGAACCATCGTCGTAGTAAAAAAGCCCATAATCAGGGCAGCGGCACCAATACCCAAGACTGCAGGAAAGGCACAGAAGTATGATCCTGCTGTGCTCCATCCAGTCTTCTTCACGGAGAAAATGATTGCCAAGTGTGCGGACGTTCATCCCGCAGCAATTGGTCATACAGTAGCTTCAGCGAAGCCTGTTGCCGCTATCAAAGCACCACAAACAGTCACCAAGCCAGCGAACCCTTCAACAGACACCGCAAAAGCCTCAACACCTCCTTCAGGTAGTAAGGTTAAAGATGCAACACTTACAAAGAAAGAAGAGCCAGCGTCCCCCATGCAGATACCAAAAGATACACCAGAAAAGGCTAAGGATAACTCCAACAAAGCTAAGGATGTCGCAGAGAAACCCAAAGTTCCACCGACTTCCAAAACTAAGTTGCCAACACCCCCAGCTAGTCAACCTGCGGCTTCTGCAAAGACGCATGACTACACAGGATTCAAAGAGGTTGCAACTGGCTTTGGCGCTGGTATTACCACGGCCTTTGTTGCAGAATACCTGAAAGATGGTAGTAAAGCAACGCCATCTAAGCCTGCACCAGAAAAGGCTGCTGCTCTTCCAGCTTCAACCCCAGCACCAGCTCAAACTCCTGCGCCAGTTCAAGCTTCCACCCCAGCACCAGCTCAAACTCCTGCACCAGTTCAAGCTGCCACTGCCCCGTCTCCAATGACTGCCCCAGCCAACAACCTCCAACAACCCTCACTACAAAATCAGGTTCCCGGTACTGCTGCTCAGTCAAGGCCCGCTGTCCCAGCATCCAAAGTGGCATCCAAAGCGGCATCCCAAGCAATTCAATATCCAAGTCAAGCACCTCCGGCTCAGACTACGGCTGGTCCTGCCGTCGCTCAACCTGTTCAGGCAGCCAATTCCACACCAGTGGCTCGTCTCACACAACCAGCTCGTAGAGCCCAGACCGCGCCAGCAAAGGCCACAGTTGCAGCAATGCCTACTGCTGGACCACAACCAGCTAGGCGTCAACCAGCCCAAGCAGCGGCACCACCGGCACGCATGACTAAGACCGAGACAGCTTTCGCTACTGCGACAGCTGTAACAGGGACAGCTGCTGTATTCGCAGCTCCAGAAATGCAGGCCGTGCCTGCAACCGTGACAAGGGCTGTGAGCAAAGCTGCAACGACGACTACTTCAAATGCAGGAGCAAGCCAAGCACAAACTCAGATTCCAGCAAGTACTGAAAAAAGCGCGAATGCGACTAGCGGAAACTCGAATCCGAGCGGAAATCCTAGTGACACTATTCATCAAGCATCCGTTGCAAATGGCAACGATAATGATAATAACGCGAACAACCATGACCGTGGTATCGATAATTCTAATGATATGTATCATGGTGTCAGCAACACCTATGCTGAAAACTATGATGCGGACGGCACCAACGGCCAGGATTACGCTGACTGGGATCCGTCAATGGAGGAGCACGTTATTGAGGATGGTGGTTTTGAACAGGACTATGAAGGACTTGAGGAAGAATACGCTGACTGGGATCCCAGTATGGAAGAAGCTGCTGTCGAGGATTGGGAGCCTGGCATGGAAGAAATAAATCATGACGCTGCAGGCGAGGAAGGGGAAGCCGATGACTGGGATCCAAGCATGGAAGGCCTCGAAGTTGGAGAAACCGAAGAGAATGAGGCGTTGGATGAATGGGAGCCTGGTATGGAGGGAGAAGTCGTGGATGAGTATGCTCTTGGGGAAGACGGAGCTGAAGAGGGCAATGCTGAGGGGTTGGAACTAAACATGGAAAGCGAGGTGGTAGAAGAGCAAGATACCGTGGACGTCGAGCATGATCCCGTGAGTCAGCAGGACGGCATTGAGCCAGAGGAGCAGCTCGAAGACTGGGACCCTAGCATGGAAGGCGAAGTGATTGAGGAGGACGATGCAGAGGAGCCCATTGAAGATTGGGACCCTAGCATGGAAGGTGAAGTCATCGAAGAAGATGAACAGGAATTTGGAGTGTCTGGAGAAGACTATGTTGAGCCAGCGGGGCTCGAAATGAGCGAGGACCATGAAGCAGCAGACGATGTCGAGATTGACGAAGATCCTGAAGACCTGGATGACAATGACTTGGACATGGATGATGGTCTTGATGACGGGCAGGAGATCTAGGGCTCATATTGGGAAGTGTCTCTGAGTAGGGTAGAATGATTTGAAATATACGCATGTTATCGTATCATTGCATCTGTGGACAGTCAACCAGCTCGTTATATATTGGCCCACGCATTGACTTCCGCTAGAATGACGGCAATACATCTGCCTAGGGAGAGAGGCCTGGGAAGGACCATAAGACAAAGGATGTCACGTTTGGAGCATGTACCTATTTGAAATGCTCATCTGTATCGCTCCCCCTCGCAACAAGCAGCGGCCGGGGCTCGTCTCAAACAGCCCCCGCTCTGATCAAAATCAGCTCAGCCCACAAGGAGGTTCACGGCAGATACTTGAGCTCCGTATGTCGTTCCAAGTCTGCGAAAACCGCCAGCGAAAGCGCTTGATCGACTTCCTTCAGACGAAGGGCAAGTCAGGCCTTGCTAACTTATCGCATGACTTGCCGATGGAAGGAACTTCCCATGCCTCGGACCTGCCGGCCTAAATTGGACGACGTCGCTTGGTCCCAGAACGAGAGACTATGGACACCCGCCCCCCGCTCACCCGATTTGCGCCATCCAAGCCCTCTGCTGTTGGCGTTTGCTTCGTACCCGCTCGTATTCGTGCCAGTCTGAGCCGCGAGACTGTCGCAACATAAAAGCGACGAAGGTAGAAGTTCCCCAGACTCGGTCGGTGGTATGGAACTGCGGTGTGCGCTTATCCAATCCTCGTATATTGCAGCTCGTATCCTTTCTCGTGTTCCTCTCTATTTATCAGCGCAGTAAACATTCCCAATGCTCAGAGCAGATGCTCGAAGGGTGTTTCATCGCGTGTCGACACCTTTCGTTCCCAGCATCGCGTTCAGAAGTGCTCTTGTAAAGAGGGGCCCGCCTCGATCTCGACAGCTGTCAATCTAAGTCTATCGCTCTCTCTTGCCTCGTCGCATTCGTACCAGCAAGCATGGTTGCGACTCCCGAGCCTCATAAACAGGAGGCAAGAATAGCACCCGTGGTGCGGAGGCCTCATCGAAAGTCGAGAAATGGATGTCTCAATTGCAAGCGGAGGAAAGTCAAGGTATGAACTTCTTTACTTCTGCCTCCTACCCACCATCGTGGTCCAAATATCGCCTGGCGCGTGATCAGCCCATGCGTTTGTATGGAGATACATTTCGTTGACAGGACATCTCTTCCCACAGTGCGATGAACAGCGACCCTGCTGTGCTAGTTGCATTAGACATGAGCTTGAATGTAGTTTCCAGTCGCCAAATGGCCCAACTTCAAACTCGGCGAGTCCTGCAGCAGCCTCGCCATCCGTCCACGGGGCGCCTATCAGGAGTGCTTCTCATGGACTGACCATCTCTGAACTGCTCGCACCGGTTGAAATGCAGCAAAACACCCTGAACATGGCGCACCTGGAGCTACTGTTCCACTTCTGTACATCGACCAGCTACTCGCTAAGCAGCGGCGATGCTTCAAAACTTCTGTGGCAGACCACCGTTGTGCAAATCGCTCTGAAGTACGACTATCTAATGCAGGGCCTCCTCTCTATCACCTCATTCCATCTTGCCTTTCTCAAGCCAGCGCAACGAGATCATTACATATCTCAAGCTTTGGATCTTCACCATAGTGCGCTGACCAAAGGAGTCCCTGCCTTGTCCAACATCACGGCGGAAAATACCGAAGCAGTTTATATGTTTTCCATGCTAACCTTTATCTTCTCATTTGCGCGTCCAAGAGGGCCTGATGATGCGCTGCTAGGACGTGGCTCAGGCTTGGGAGAGTGGCTTGTTATGTTTCGAGGGTTACGGACTGTGGTTGAGTCCCTCGACATGTCCATATTGACTGCTGGACCCATAGGGCCAATGCTCTTGATTGGGAGTCGGCGTACTGCCTATCATCGTTCAGTCTCGAGCCAAGTGGATCATCTTTGGACCCTGCAGCGCTTCATCAACGAGTCCACATGTGACACAGATGAGCGGCAGACCTACAGTAAGACCATTGACGAACTACGGGTGTCTTACAATGTTATTTATAGCACCGAAAGCGCTGAGTACTACTCGATAGGCCCACCTGAAGTAAGTATTCTCACCAGCATAAGTGCTCATTTCATGGAAATGCTCGATGCAAAACTAGTTTCTTTCTGCTCATCAGCTGACTTTTGAGCAGGCCACGGACTCTTTCGTTTGGCTTTATAGGCTCTCAGATCACTTTCTTAAACTTCTGGGCGAGAAGAAACAGGAATCTTTGGCTATTTTGGCATACTTTTGTGTATTGCTGAGGCGCCACGACGCTGTTTGGTGGGTCCATGGCTGGAGTGAACATCTAATCGCTCAGATCCATCAGAAGTTGGACGAGGAGCACCGTTTGTGGATTAACTGGCCCATCCGAGAGATCGGATGGCTACCGCCATCGTAAGGTTATCATGACTTGAGCACATTGAAGCCCTTGCCGCAAGGTCAATCCTATTTTCAGACGCCAGAAAGACTCGAACGGCTCCAGCAGGAACTAGAATAACCAACACCGTTTTGAAATTCCAAGATGGAACCAAGATGCCATGCAATACTGGCACCCTACACAACAATATGAATGAGAATAGGCAGGGACATACGCAATTTGATTTAGAGACGGTGAATATGCCTCACGCCAACCACGTTAGCTCATCCTACCCTTCATATTTGCTTGCGGCATTGCTGATATGCAGTACAGCATGTCGATAGCCATGAGATGTGGTCGCCAAAATCAAAGCATGACGAGGAGCATGCGGCGGAAGGATTTAGAGACAAGATAATGGTGGCCGAGGACAGTATTGTCAGCCTGTGATACAACAACCGCATTACTCGGTTTCGAATGGAGATCTTAAGAATACTTTTGGTAATGGGACTTTACTATGAAGTAATTTGAAAGGAGTTGCTTGCTTTGCACACGAAAAGGGTACACCTAGACTCCGTTCTATCTTAATTGATGTTATCAGAATCAGGAGTTGTAAAATTGAACAGTCCAAGTACTGGAGTAATGGAGTGTCGATATCTCGGAAGTATCTGGCTTTTTGAAGCAAGCTCCACCTTGAATATCATACCTATTAGAGATATTCTGGCATGCCTTGCTGGTGTAAGTTCACTTCCTTTTTGCATCTTCGCCCGAAAAGGGGTGTAAGCGACCAGAGCTACCCCTGTAAATTCGGACTTGGCACCCGCGTCCATCCAAAGTTCATGAACGCGACAACCACGGCACTCCTCGACGCTCCTACCAACCGAACAACAACCTTCGATTCTCCTTCTACGTCGTGACCAACCTATCTACCTCAGTCGCTTCCAGCCAATTTAACTCATACTTGGACCCAGCAAGTTTCTGTTGTGTGTGCAGTTACCCCTGATCTGGGTTTACACAACAACATGGCGGACACATTACACAACGCGCCCATCGTACTGGACAACGGATCCGGCACGATACGAGCAGGGTTTGCAGGCGATGATCTCCCCAAATGCTACTTCCCATCCTTTGTCGGCAGGCCAAAGCATTTACGAGTATTGGCCGGCGCGCTCGAAGGCGACGTGTTCATTGGGGATAGAGCTCAAGATCTGAGAGGGCTACTGAAGATCAAATACCCCTTGGAGCACGGAATTGTCACGGACTGGGATGATATGGAGAAGATCTGGGAATACGTCTATGGAGAAGGACTGAAGACGTTGAGTGAAGAGGTAGGTTTCTTGGTTCTGAAATGTAATGACCAAAGTTGACCCAGGCACCCATCCAGCACCCAGTATTACTTACAGAACCTCCTTTGAATCCCAGAAGCAATCGCGACACGGCAGCGCAAATACTGTTCGAAACCTTTAACGTACCGGCGCTTTATACATCCATCCAAGCTGTTCTCTCACTATATGCATCTGGGCGAACAACAGGTATCGTCCTCGACGCTGGCGACGGAGTGTCGCATGCGGTGCCCGTTTACGAAGGATTCGCCATGCCTAGTTCGATAAGGCGGATAGATGTCGCCGGTCGAGACGTCACGGAATACATGCAGACCCTCTTGAGGAAATCTGGCTATGTATTTCATACCAGCGCAGAAAAGGAAGTTGTCCGGATGATCAAGGAGAAAGTAAGCTATGTTGCGTCAGACCCGAAGAAGGAAGAGAAAGATTGGGTGGGATCGAAAATGGGCGAGGGCAAGAGTATAGAATATCAGCTTCCGGACGGGAATAAGATCAAGGTATAGTCACTCCACTGGTGGGATTTGCTCATATGCTGACAAACACAAGATTGGCGCCGAGCGATTCCGAGCTCCGGAAATTCTGTTCGACCCTGAAATCATCGGTCTCGAGTATCCTGGAATTCACCAAATCGTCGTGGATGCCATTAACAGAACAGACCTGGATCTTCGAAAAGCACTTTTCGGCAATATTGTCTTATCTGGCGGAAGTACTTTAACCAAGGGCTTCGGTGATAGATTACTGCACGAGGTACAACGATTGGCCGTGAAGGATATGCGGATCAAGATCTTTGCTCCACCGGAGCGGAAGTACTCTACTTGGATCGGTGGTAGTATTCTGGCAGGGTTGAGCACCTTCAGAAAGGTATGTACCTTCGCTTATGCGGTTTGTCATTCCGCTGATTTTGTACAGATGTGGGTCAGTATCGACGATTGGCACGAGAATCCAGACATCATCCATACGAAGCTCACATAGTGAGAACCATTCCAGGTACTCACTTCCGACTTTACAGCACTGTCCTTGCGACTCCCAATATGGGCCTGCAGTGTCAAGACGCCATGCATAGCAAGTGCGTGAGACGAGCCATCACAAACTGCTTGGAGTTCGTTCACGCCATTTCTTCCATGGCACTACGTGTGGAGTTCGGATCCCACTTTGCGTGAAGTGTAGTGTACTATTCCTGGAGAGACATGGCGCTCTATCGTTTCGAGTAATTATGTTGAAATGAAGATTTCGTACATACCTCGTTACTCTTAGGTACAGATGAAGAGATGGGGAGGGTTAGTGTATCAGGCAGGGAAGAGATGTACAAACAACATCCATGTAAGAAAGGAAGGAGAAAGGACGAAGAAGCTATAATCAATGATACCCAACATACTCAACCATATCAGGTTATAACCATTCATTTCTGCACTAAGCTGTGGTCAAGCTAATCGGTGGCTAAGATGTTTGGTAGCATATTAACAGGCCACGCTGGAAGAGAGCCAAGCCGACGGACGCATTCTTCACTTGCTGCGATTCTTGTTGACGGGGACATCTTGCTCTTCTCTGCTTCCAAGTGAAAGACGTCCCAGCATTCTTTGGCATGAGTCCGTGCCGCTGCTACGGGGGAGCTATCCTGCCCTTGGGAGCCGAGGCAGGCATTACAAACCGGGTAGGCGCATTGCATTGCATACATCATGCACACAAAGCCTCGACAAACCAACGGGAGTCTTTGGCAGCCATGCACTCCCATATACGCTTGCTGAAATAGGATCGCAGTCCTATCGTACAGAGCGCATACCGCCCTTGTAGGTGCTTCCGCGTCAAGGAAGCTGAAGTGGAGTAGTCTCTCCTCACTGCAGGGCCGGGCCTTTCCCGCGACGGAGATCATTATCTAGGCTTTTCTTCTTTTCTGCCTGCTATCCAGACCAGCATTGTTGGGGACAACCTCATGTTAGATCATCGAATCTGCGTCGAAGCTGCAGAATGAAAGATTTGTCAATGTGATAGATCGAAGCATATCCGGCCTTCAGCAGGTCGCGTAACTTTTCTGGCTGTTTGGTGTAGCTCTCCCATGGCCGGGCAGGCAAATGCACGGCCAAATAAGTTTCCCGATTGCCTACCGATCCCTAAGGCGCTGCATGGACTCACTAAGGTCTGGATAGTCCTTGAAGTTGAGGCGGTCAGTGCCGTAGGGCCGTAGGTAGTCGAGGCGGCGCCAACAAGACTGGCAGGATTCTCCAATACTCAGCACTGTGCTCCAACCATCTGACCTGCGGCCTCATTGCGCTTATTGCAGGATACCTCGATGCAATGCTGATCATCAAGCTCTGTTTGACGTTTCCTTCATTACCTGAGCCGACCAGCATTACAGTTCTTCCGATCGTCCGTCGGTGTGGGAGAGTGCCGTTCAGTAATTCGCGACCACGATGTCGTGTCTCCCTGACAGGCAGGGCCCTCGTCCTATGTCCGAGGCAGCCAATATGGCTTGAAGATTCCCAAAACATCATATCATGTCACGGATCCGCCAGTGCGTGGCGATGTATAAGCATGTTTCCAGAATGGCGTTAACGACAGGCCATTGGAGCTCCGTACCGAACGTGCATATCTGCCGCCCAAACCACATGAAGGCAAGCCGGCAGGCCCATGGGAGCATTGGGCTTCGACGAGCACACAATGCATCCCACTTAAATCACTCAACCCTGCGCCGGAGGAGCGTACCACGATGCCTGCTCCGAAGCTCCCATCCGCGAATAGCCATCAGACACACCGTCAAGAAAGCTCCATCCATGTCGTTACGATTTGCCTCCTCTTGTCTCGACGGACACCGCTGATTCATTTGGTGCTGGCGGCATCTTCAGTCCAAGCCTGTTCGTCCGATACGTTCCTGCTAGGGCTTCAGGTCTCTGGTAGGCCGTCTGCACTTGCGGGAAATGGACAACGTTTGTGGCGTCATTGAGTTCCATGGTACACAATCAGCAGACCATCTGGTGGACGGAAGGGAGATGCAGAAAGCAGACGTCCCCCTTCCAATGACTGCTGCAAGCCCGGCTGTTGCAGGCTGGACCAGCAGAAGCGGTGAGGCATCTCTGGTCTCCTATGATTTACTCAAGGCAGCTTCTGATGTTAAGTATCGCTGATGATCATCCATCCTGTCGAGAGACCTGTACCACACGTCTGCCTTGTCGTCCTCCTGCCTTGTTCTGGGACTCTTGTCCCTCCTTTGCCACACCCACATGGGAGACACTTCATCATGCTAGAGCAATCCTTATAGTATTTCTTTCTCGCTTCCTCTTCTTCGTTGTCTCCCTCTCTTCCGGAAACGCACGATCCTTCGTCAGTGTCGTGGATTCTTTCAGCCCAGGTTCCCGAATAACGAAGACGATCATTTGTGTCTGAGCAAAGGAACATAAAGCATCTCGCTCTTCCCCTCTTCTGAGCCTTACCCATCCGCCAACCCCGAGTTTGCCGCTCATCGCTAAAGTCACAAAAATAAACGAGGATTACGAAGAGTGTTGGTCTTTGGGATCCAGCACAACGCAACGCAACACCAAACACTTGCCCATTCTATGCTCTTGGGGGAAACTCCTTGTTTCCTCCCCTTCGACTGCTCAGCTCCGCAATGGCCGGTGCTTTCCCCCTCCAGTCGGAGTCTTGCTGTACGAACGGTCACATAATGACCAACTGCGGATGGTGTGGAGGGCATCCAAGAAAGTAAGTGCCAATACAACAAAGTCATCCTCGTCTCACCTCTATAATCACGTCATAAGAGAACCCCAAAATCACTTTGCAAAAGTACAACCTCTCTTCTTTTCCTATCACCAAAGAAATCGTCTCCACGTTTTCTTACCAAACATCACCCAAGACAGAAATTGAACCCGCAGAAGCCAAAGAGCTCCAAACTAATGCCAAGACCGTACTTAGGGTTATCGGCTGCCAAGCATGTGGCAGCTCAGGAATAGCATGGGCACCATGTCCCAACCATGGGGCCGCCTCGTCCTCGTCGTCGTCGAGGAATGGTTCGTACGCTAGTGGCTACGGCCCTTCTGCGAATCGAGGATCCTGGGGATCGGGTGATTCTTCATCTGAGATGGGAAATGGCGGTGGGAGAAGAGAGTATGGCTCGCGGTCGTGAGAGGAGAGTGTGGAGGCCTACTACGATTTCTCATGTTCTCTTTCTGCTGTTGTCTTATTCTGGTTTTTTCTTTTGGTCCTTTTTCTTTCTTTGGTTCCGAACTTAGCTGTCTCACCGTTTGTTTCTTGGTCGGCAATTTTCCTGGGCATCTGCGCTGAGGATATCTTGATTGGGGGATGGAGGAGGAGGAATGGCTGGGGTGGTGGAGGAAGCCAGGAAACATCTTTCTGGCACGGAAGGCCCGCGAGGGAAAATCCTGGGACTGGAATCTGTAATAAGTAAACCCCTACCGCTCGGCTCCAGGCTCCAAGCGATGCACGAAGAGTCACAAATATCATGATCTGTGCATCCATCCTCTGCTCATGTGCAGCTACGGAACAAAGACCCGTATGCATCACTTCTCGCCGGGATACATGGTGGCCATAGAGAGGTAGAGAGAGGTAAGGGAGGTGAGGTGAGGTGAGGGGAGGGGGCGCGCGCATAGAGGACGAGATGGGAACATGCAATGCAGCCTTGTAGATTCGTGCATGCATGCATGTTATGTATGTATATGTGTGTAGGTATAGGTATGGATGCATGCATGTATGTATCTACAGAGTATGTATGTATGTATTGTACGGCATTGCAGAGAAGTTTTCCCTTTCTTTTTATTCCTTAGAACGAAAAGGCAAAGGGATCCCACCTCTCCCCCTCCCCCTCTTCCTCCCCTAGGGGGCCCCCTTTCCCTCTCCTGCTCTGAGATCTCGTTCAGGTACGGAATGACTGGTCAGATTTGGCTTCTGATGGCCTCTGCTACACATGTGCCTCTGTGGTAAGATATGGAATGATCAGAGCTAAGATATCATAAAAGTGTTTTACTATATTGACGGTTCGAGTGATGGAGTAACTTTTCTTCGCGAAAGTGAGGCTTAGATATAAAGTACCACCACGCCAACTTGTTTTCACGTGTATATTTTCATGCCGGTTCTATCACGCCACACAAAGTTATATAAACGATATGAATAGTTTGGCCATGGTAGCCAGCCCTGGAAATTTGGTGTAGCATCTAATTTTAAGGGGCCTCAGGATTATTGGGGAGGCCTGATGTGCGAAGTCACAGTAAGCGGTCCTCTTCAGGCTCTCGTTCGTATTGAAATTCAATTCCTAAGCAACACAACGCAACGAAAGCTACCTGGAATATATATGAACGCAGGTAATGCGTTAGCCATCAACGCCATACCTGTAAGCACCACAGTAATAAAAAGAAAACATAGCTCAACCCTCGAAACGTCCTAGGACCCAGTACCAAACTCCATAAGCATACCTCTGGTCTCCATATTACCTCAGCAACCCAAGCATCAATTTAAGCATCACTCCTGAGCAGTGGATGAAATCATAAAAAGTCAGGTGCCGTTGCAACCAAAAGGGAGAAAAGACCTGCTCCGCCAAGAACAACATAACCTGCTCTCTCCGCAAATGTTCGCAGTCTCTTTGCTGAACGCTGCTCCGGCTGGTTGATCTGAGGAGTAGACATGATTGTAGCGGCGAGCGGATTGGCAACGACTGAGGTACCGTCCATGTCTTCATCATTACTAGATGAAGCAACGATTGACGTTGCTGATTGAGAGATATCCTCAGCAGCAACGGAGTGTTCAGGTGATGCCGACTCCTGAACTTCCTTCTCAACAATACTAGAAATCTCGTCCGCCTTTCTCTTCAAATTCGGAGACTTTGCATCGCGGATAACATCGATGGTGATATTACCGCTTGCGCGAGAGTCATCGATAATGTCGTGAATACTAACCCTAGATCGAACAGGCTGCAAAATAGCTGGTTCTGGGATAGGTGAGGTAGCTATGATTGACTTGGCATCGTTGATAACTTCAGGAATTATGGGCGATGCCATCTGCGGGAATGTATGTTGTTGCTCACAAGCTTCGTAAAGAGGGATAGAGGCTTCGCCAATATCATTCTTTTGCTTAAGATTTCGTGCACGGAACAGGTCGGAGAGTTTGGCTTTCTTGTTGTTAAACTCCCCGTACATTTCTTGTTCAAGTTGAGCACGGTTATCCTCTCTAGCTTCAAAGAACTCGTGTTTTCCAGACTTATTGCCTAAGGAGCGTGCAGCATACTGTCGCCAGCTCTCTCCTGTCATATGGTGAACAGGGATGGTGCTCAGAGACTCCTTGACCTTCGTAGGGGGCGGTTGAGTGCTAATCTTGACCATTGCAGCGTCGGAAGGACTTGGAAGTCGAGGAAGAAATTCCTTTACTGAAGCAACGTCAGATTGGGCCTCAAAAGACAGTATATCTGCAGCTGATCGCTTTGATTTAGGTGTCAGTGTGTGGCGCATCGCTGATTCTGGATACTCGTCAAAGTTGGCCTCCACAACACCCAGGTGTCCATGAGTATGCGAAGCCTCCAGAGCAAGCGCAAGTCGGTTGTTATCCTCTCTCTCAAATGCCCCCGGGAGGATAGATCCGTGCTCTATAATGGGATCCATGTTTTCGTCGTTGCTAGAATCGTCGTCGTTTAAGAAATCTTCAGAAGCCTCAATACGATCACGGACGCTAGAAGGATGGGCAACGCCGCTTTGAGATGTAACCGATATTTCCTCAGGCCAAATCGTGGGTGAAGGGAAACGTTGAATTTCTGCATCTTGTGGCATGTTGACATCCTCAACATCGCTGAATAGAGGCACAGATATAGGCTCGGAAGGAGCACGCTCTGACGTTATATCTTGCTCCTCTTCATCATCCTCGTCAGAGGAAGAGTCGGACTCAACAAATGACTCTATATCAGAATCACTGTCGTCGATGATAGTGATATCGTAATTTGCGCTTTGAGCCTGTATCTTGGGCTTGTTGGCGTTGACCTCAGAAAAGTGACCAAGAGCGGGACTGCTTGCTGCAAGAGGAGGGCAAGCAACGTTCGTAGCCTTTCGCATGTTGAACTCAACGACCTCGGATTCATCTCGTGTAAGATCAATGCTCTCTATGACAATAGCGGCGTTCGCGGGAAATCCCATATCTGTTATATCGTTTTCGCTTGATGACCTCTCCATGTCTTCCATCTCATCTTCACTGTGGTCGTCGTCCCCATCATCTTCGACATCGGACGAATCGGGGTATGCAAATGTCTTTGCGGTGAGCGGCCTAAACGAGAATGTTAGCCTCTGCGAAGGCCCAGCTGCAGACGAGTTGCGTGCATACTTCCAAGGCAAGAATTCATATTCCAGGTTAAATCCGCAGGCAGGGAAGGATTCAATACCACGAGAAACCTCAACACCAAAAACAACATTGTCTCCGCTTTTGATGCTTAGCTCCTCATCTCGTGGGAGCTGCCTGTTGTTGAGGAAGGTGCCGTGCATGGATCCAATATCTTTGATGGTGACAATCTAGCACATCGGTATTAGCATACGTCCAGTACCCAAATGGCAGGAACTCGTACGTTCTTTTCCAAGTCCAAGGAGATCTCTGCATGGTTGCGGGACATGACAGGACTGTCAAACCAGGCATTCTCCGTAGCCCCCATAAGGCCTTTGCTGACAGACTTCGAGGCTCGACCGACCTTGATGGTTGGGGAGTTGGGGGTGAGGATAAGATATCTCTCGCGAGGTTGGATATTGCCGTTCAGAGACTCCATCCTGATGCTGACTATATATAAGATATCAGTAAAAGCTCCCATCGATGTGCGAGTTCTGGTAACCGATTCTGGGCGGGACAGCCTCGCGCGACGGTTTGAGGATAAAGACGGATGACACCATCACGTACCTTGGTTAGCCATGATGAAGATCTCCTTCTAGAGAATGGATCGGGGTGGTGCAGAAGACGCTCTTGTGACGCTGGGCGTTGGTGTTTGTAGAGTAATGAAGGGTTGAGGCTGAAGCTTGAAGGTGGTTGCAATAGTGAAACGCAGCCGCGGGGGGCAGAGATGCTTCGTGGGTACGAGTGAGGCCGGTAGTATAGCTTTCCCGAGGTTGGTAGAGGTCGATAGACGACAGATCAAGTACCACGAACCGCTGGTAAAGATCTGGACGCCGGTGATGCTTTGTCGACGTCGGGAAGTGAATGTGAAGAGGAAGGCAGTGGTGAGGTGTGGTAGTGAGATGAGGGAGGGGTTACTTTGAGAAGGCAGCAGGACCTCGAGGTAGCAGCGATAAGGCGACCGACCTCGCTTGTGGGGCAGTCCGCCAGTGCTCTACCAGACGTCGGACAGGTAAGGTTGCACCGAGTGGGTTGGAAAAGGCAAACCCGCGATGCTAGCTAGAATGCTGGAGGGCTAATAATGCTTCGCGCGCCGTCTTCACAACTCCATCACACCATGATGTATAGAGAGAGGCCTGCTCCGTGCCTCGATGGATGCACGGATGATTGTAACTTATCTCTAATCGAGCCCCCCAGTCTATCGCGATTGCCGTAAGTGCCCACCCGACTGAGCAGCGGTGAGCTAAGCCGGGCTCGGCTAGGCCATCCTCATGTCAAGTCCAACGCACTCTAAGCTGTGGAGTCAGGTGGAGGCTGCCGTCATCGATTTCTTGATTCCTCTCTTTTCTTTCATCTTCATTCCAAACACCTCCAGCACCGAGCAGAACATATCCTCTGCTTTTTCCTCGAAAATCGTAGGCCTCACCAACGGCTAATATCCACACTTTTAGGAATACTCTATGGGTTACTTTTGCACCAACTATCACACCACCAACCTTGTGTGGGACTTTAACGCCGGATAACTATTGAGTCACCAGTACATTAAAGCTGCAGAATCGTACTTCTCTCGGGCCTCTGTATGCCGCCCCCAACGTCCTTTGACTCATCCACCCGCGGCATAGGGCGCTGACAGACTTTTTGCCTCATCCACAGTTCAAATACGCGAGGACCGATTTGTTCTTTTTATAATCGCATCTATAATTGCTCCAACGTCAGAGTGCTCTTGGCACACAACTTAGGATCAAGGAGAACTATCTCTAAACACATAAGCCCGCCATGCAGAGATGGAGCGGGTTAGGAGGCCGCGACCTCAGACGTCAGGCTCTTGAAAGCAGCAAGACCGTATCGAGAAAAAAGCGCAACAAGGAGGAAATGCAGTCGCGAGACTCTTCCGCCGCAAACTCCCGTACCCATTCCACAAATGTAAGCCGACAAGGCTCGGATGCGGACGACGACGACACCAGCGAGGGAACAAATATGAGGTAAGATAATACTTCTTCGAATTGTTGTACCAGGCTTACGCACTACAGCATCGCGTCGCTAGAAGACGATCTTTTCTCAGTTGGTTCCGAGGATGGTGATGAGGATGAAGATTCTCCGGAAGAGTGGAAAGTGCGACTCCGCGATAGGATGGAGGAAATGAAGGACAGAAAGAGAAGCAGTGTTCAGGGCAGGGAGACGACCCTTGCGTCATACGGTGTGATTTTGCGGAGCCATTTTGCCCTGGATCAAATCAAGAGTAGCAGTTCGGAACTAGTTAACTCGATGCTCAAAAGCATCAAAATGGAAGCAAGCGAACGGGAAACATGCCTGGCTCTGAGAGGTATGCTTTGTTCTTTCTCCACGCGGAGAAACTCTGCGATGGCAAACACTGACCTTTAGACAGCTCTGGAGGCCACCATTTTGACCTTGAACTCAGATACTATCTACGAGTCGGTGTACTCCGTCCTAAATGTAGCATACAAAGATTCTGAGTCGTTAGCTGTTAAAACCGCCGCGATCAACGCTCTTGGAACTGCTGCTGTTTACGGTGGTGCGTCCGAGGACACAACCTCTTCAATCATGGACGAACTCATGGAAGTTATTGAGTCCGATGGCAGTTCAGTGGAGGCTGAAGACAGTGCCGAAGTTGTAGTTGCCGCGATTAAGGCATGGGCAAACCTTGCCATCGATTTCGAGGATATGGAAGACAAATCGGAAGAGGCAATGGAAGTACTGGTGGAACAGCTTGAGAGCACTTATGCTGCCGTCCAAATCGCAGCTGGTCAGACTATTGCACTTTTGTTTGAGAAGAGCTATAGTGGTAACGACGATGACTATGAGTCTCCCAGCGATTCCGATGATGATGATCCGGAACGCCACCAGAATCGAATTGCAGGTCTCAAGCTCTACGATGCATACAGAGATCGTAACCAGCTAATCCATACACTCTCTACTCTTGCCAAAGACTCCTCCAAGAGCGTCTCGAAGAAGGATCGGGTTAGCGTTCGATCTAGTTTTAACGATATTCTTCTGACTGTCGAAGAACCAACTCGAGGACCTGGATATCGGACACATTTTGGTCGAGGTGGCACCAAGGCGTTAGGTTCCGGAATTATTGTGCGTATTCATCAGAAAGGGTACTTGAAGATCAACAAATGGTGGAAACTTGAGAGATTGCAGGCTTTGAAGCGGATTCTTGGAGGAGGATTTTTGAATCATTATGAGGCGAACGAGATGGTCTTCGACTCCTTACCGATCATGGTTGCGGGCAGCGTGGAGAAATCTGCTCCAAGATATCGCAAGCAGTAAAACAATCGTGGCGGGTTAGAGACAGCCAAGCAATTGCATATTTAGATACCTTAACTTAATGGAATTTCTTCTGGTTCTCATGGATTTCTCCAGCAGCTCTATGGATTGTCGCATCGTGTGCTTCGTGATATTGGGACATTCTTTGTTTTTATAGTGGATACCTTGCTCAGTGATGAACCCTGTCTCCGGTTCTTCAAGACTAGTTCAGCGGCAATGGAAGCTTATGATAATGAGCATTCCACAGATGGTAACCTTAAACCACGGTGATGCTTAAATGAACGACTTGTATCAATGGAAGAATACCATCATGACCAAGATGTCAAAACATGGCATGGTGTTCTTGATGTCATTTCTTCGTGCCCATAACTCGTCGTTGCTGTTATATGTAGATCCGGGTGTTTCGTGGCTCAGTCAGTGGCCCCGGTTGCTGGAGCTACCACTACAGCTCCAAATTTCGAGTTTCATCCACTTTCAAGCCTGCCGTAGCTTCGACATCCCTGCAATCCTGATATTAGGGTGTCCGTGATCGACTCTAAGTGACTCGGGGGAGGAGACGGTGGCACTCGGACGGTCATGAATGCCTGCGACGGAAAGGTAAGAGTCGAGCACGTCGTAAATCTAAAGTGACAACGTAATCCCTTGGTTGAACACGCTTGGATCGCTTTGATCAGGATTCCGTAAAAATCGTTCGGGTCGAGGCCTAACATGCAGCCCAACTTACAGCGGCAGGAGCACGAGTGCAGGGCAAGCTGCGGTGACCCGGGCCTGTCGAACTCTGAGTGGTGCTTGATGTGATGTAACTTTGAAGGGAGGCGAATGAGAACACTGCCACAAGACCATGAGGTGCGCAGCTGCATATCCGCCACTCATCGGTCGCAAGTAATGTACATTCTGAGGGAAACGAGGCGAACTTGCTATTCTGTGCCTGCTGAGGGTTGAAAAGGTCACCCGTTTCCCGGTTGGAGAGGAGTGGACGAGTGAGAAGGATCAATACGATGTCTTGACTTTTGAGGTAAGACAATTCTTCGCAGCCGCACAAATCCACGAACACAGGCCCCCGTTGTCGAGGAATAGGTAGCGGACCACAAGCTTACCACACCCGACCGTACCTTGTCATTTATTTCATGGTCAATGCTCCTTCCGATGTAAACAACTAGCTAGCTACGACGGCCAAAGAAACATCTTACGCTCCATCGTCCTTTGCGCGCAGAAGCTGCGAACTGCGATTTCGTCTCACCAACATCCTGGGATTGTTTGGACAAGAGGGCGTCCTGCAGCGGTCATCGAAGCAGCCTTGCGCTCGTCTTACTGGCCCAGAGTTGGCAAATCCCCATCCAACGAGCGCCCGATCCCCTCACCTGCAGTCTCCATTGGCGAAGCAACGGTGAACAACTCAGAGACAGAGCACATCCCAGCTTCATCTGACTCTTACTACCGCCTCTATTGCCTACATCGCATCTCTCCGTACGGCATCTAGGATTATCCAGTACTCCTCGACCTTCCAGAGGAGGACTGTTCTTTTCAGCCTTTGGTCGTTTGTGCTGTGCTTTGCGACAGAAGTTGGGGATTTCGGCGGATCTTAGGCTTTCAGGACGACTCGCGATTAATATCGGGTCTCTTCAACCAGCCTTCCGATTTTTGGCTCACCAACCCGCAACCACCCCGAAACCCGCTTCTCTAATGCAGCCTGTATATAATTTTCTTTAGTCAATCTCATCTGCGTCGTCAGAATGGGTGTCGAATCGCGACGAGCTGCTCCTCCCCTCCCTGCACCGACAGAGACAGACAGTACCATAGGCCACAATACCAGCCCAACCGAACTCGATTCTAAGGTTACGGAGAAGACGACCTACAGCTTGCCCGAGGACGGCACCCCAGTGACCATATCCACGCGGCGAAAGAAGCACGACAAGGATGGCAAGGGAGGTCTCACGTCAAACAAATCGCAGACTTCACTATTGATCGAGTATTTTGAGGGTGGGAAGGGGTCCCACGCTGAATCGAGGCGCCCGTCCGTCCGAGTCAAGGTCACGCCATCGTCGAAAAGCAGAAGCAGATCTGCCAATGACCACATCCAGATCACCGAGACTAAAGGCGCACGAAAACCATCATACACGAAGCGGATACAATTGTCTCCAAACGCAAAAGCCGAGGGCGAAGGTGACGACAAGAGTTTAAGCTCATACGCTTCAGCTACTGAAGAATCCAACCTCTCTCAAAGACCAATTGAGGTCGAGATCATGCCCAGAAGACACGGCAGCCCTCTTATCCCGACGGGCGAGAGCAGTAGATATGTACCAGTCAACGCCTCAGATATTTCCTCAATGCCCGCAGACAGCTTTCTTGATGGAAAGTCCGGATCACCAGAAAGAACGCGCAGTCGAAGCCTAACCAGGGGCGAGGTTCTGGCAGCTGGAGCTGCAACAGGCCTCGTTGCTGGAGAGATTGCGGATAAGCTACGAACGCCTTCCCGTCGTCGCAGTCGAAGTCTGAGTCGAGAAAGGATTGTTGTTCAAAAAGCAGTGGAAAAGGTACGAGGAGATAAGTCGGAGCATCGCCGTAAGCGTAGGGAGAGAAGTCGTAGTGTCAGTAACAGCGAGCTTGCGGAAGGCATCAAATCCCCACGAAGGAGGTCTAGTCGAAGCCACCACGAGGAATCGATGATTACAGGCGGCGAATCAAGCCTGCTTAGCAACCAAAGCCGCAAGTCTGGCGATGCATATTCTTTTCGATCTGGGACTTCGAAGTCTTCTATCAACAATCCAAAATTACTCGAAACCGTGGAGGATGCTATCCGCCGGCTTATCTTGCCAGAACTGACAGCATTGAAGAGAGAGCAGAGCAAGCATACCAGTCGCGAGAAGGACCGCCGGGGGTCTATCACATCTGCCAGCGGGATCTCAAGAGACTCTAGGGATGAATCAGTCATCAGCGGAAAGCGAAGCACGACGGACTTGTCAGGGAGACCCTCTGTGGCTGTCAATGACGAGGAAGTCATTACAAGCACCCCAAGACGACGTCGCGAGCGAAAAAGTGATAGAGCAGTTTTGGATGGCTCACCGCGGAGTTTCGAGAGGGGCGAGTCTGAGGACACCGTCGTTCAGGATGACAAAGTCCATAAGAAGCGTACTAGTGACAAGCATCGTGGACTTGAAGCTGCAGCCATAGGTGCCGGGATTGGAGCATTGACCGCTGCGGCGCTGAAGAGCGATTCTAAGGACCCTATGGATGAAAAGAAAGAGCGGAGGAGAAGACGAACCAAAAGCCGCAGTCGGAGTGACATCGAGAGCTTCGAGGAGCATGAAAAACAAGAGATAGTTCCCCCGATGCCGCTCATGAGCGATATCAATGCTTCTGAAATCACAAGGAGTTCCATACTTTCTGCAGAAACCGATCGGCCTCTATCCGCTAGCGACGAGCATCGCGTCACTCCAGTCTGGGAAGTGCCCAGAGGTATCGCATCTCCGTCACAACGCACACCGACTCGAACTCCAGTTGCCTTACAACAAGGTTTAGGAACACAACACTCAAATTTCTCACGTGGAAATTTAAGCCTCCACAGCCAAGATAGCGAGCACCATCTACACAGTCAGGAATACGAACTTGACGAGCATGGAAGAAAGGTCCCTATGCATGGTTCCTCGTTAAGGCAAGAGGAACAATACGAAGAAGATGAAGATGATATCTCTCACTCCAATGCACTCGGCGCTGGTCTAATGGGAGCAGCGGCAGGTGGAGGTTTAGCTGCCCTCCGCAATCGTCCTTACGACGAGGAGGAAATCGAAGAAAATGATCATCATGATCCTGAGTTGGAGCAGAGCCGCGGTCATTATGAATACTACCAAAACCATCAAGAGGTTCCACCACCTCTGAAGTACGTTCCTTATGGCTACGAACGACGTGGTTTGAGTCCAATTCAGAGTGTGTCTGGATATACGGAAGATGATTACGATCATCAGAAGCAACGAAATTCGAGACTAACACAGAGTACTGGTTCCTACTCTTCGCTCAACAAGTCTGCTCACCATAAGGATTCTGCCAGGTCTATGAGGTCTATGGACTCTACGGGCAACGTACATCACAACAATCACGACTTTCCAAATGTTCGGACCGGAGGCCTCACAGACTCAGAGCTGACTCAACAAACGGACGGGGAGTATTGGGAGGAACAACACCGCGAGAACGATCGCGCTCGCGATCTCGACGGCACTGATAGTTATCGAAGCTATGATGGACCCAGGGACCAGAAGCATATGAGCAATTACACTAATGATAGTATGGTGTCTGGGGAACTTGATCAATCTACCGCTGGTCGAAATATTCGTGACGTCGGCGCAAATCCCGATTATGTTCACACTCCAATTGCGGTAGAATCTGCAGTAGCATCCCTTGTCAATCCCTCTGAATTGACAGGATCTGGATTCTCGGCCAATGGACAGTATGATCGCAGAGGCTCATACGCATCATTTGAAGATGGATCTGAGGAACAATTTACAAGTCGTGGAAACAGTCCAACGAAACAAGCGATACGCAAGCACCCCTCATACAACCCAGACGACAACGGTATGCTCAGCCAATTCGAAAGTCGAGAGAATAGCCCGACGAAGGAACACGCTGAATACGGACTCGACGAGCATGGACGCAAGGTCCCTATACCTGAGTATGAGAAAAGTCACACAGCTGAGAAGGCTGGACTTGCAGGCATGGCGGCTGGCGCTGCTGCAGTACTCCTTGGACATCGCAAGCACAAATCCTCCGCTGATGAAATTCAGTACGAGGATAGACTCGAGACCACGGGAGCTCCATTACAAAAGTCTTTCAAAGACCGTGCATCTGAGGGCCCAATCCCTTCTCCCAAGCACAGCATTGATGCACTGAGTGAGGCTGCGAGCCATCAGCGATATCAAATGGGCGCTAGCGGAATTCCTGACGAACATGATCCGATGCCTGAGATCGGATATGGCGATGGAGAATCTGAAGTCACCACAAATCCGTCTATCATCCAAGGACCTATTGGTGGCTCTCAACAGGATCGAGAACATTGGTCAGGCCATACTACACCTCCTCGTACTAGAATGCCCCTTTCTGGAAGCCCTGCACAACATAGCGAAGGAGGGATGAAGGCTGCTGAGGCTGCTCTGCTTGGAGCTGCAGCCGGTGCTGGTACTGCTGCTGCCATCTCAAGTCATAACAAGGAATTAGGTCATGAACACGAACTGGAAGAGCAGGATGACGAATGGCAGAGGACATCTGCAGAACGCAAGCGTGACACTCTTGTCACAAACCCATGGGAAGGAACCAGTCCTGTTGCCGCACTTCCAGATGGACTAGATCACGAAATGTTAGCTCAAGGTGGTTATCAAGGTATCAACCATGATTTTGGTTCCAAGATGGGCTACCACCAGGCTGGAAGCCCAGTTAACATGACCAAGGACGAAGGTTACATATCTTCAGCACCAAATGCTCGCTCCCCTGGTGCCCTCACCCCAGAGCCCAGGGCGAAAGGTGTGGGATTTCTTGACCAAGAGCTTGGAGGCGGCCAGGAAACAACTGGTGACCCGTTCTACACACCAAAGCATAATCGTCACTTGAGTGGTATGTCGCATGGCATGGGATCACCACTTTACGACAGTGCTACTGGAAACGGAATTGACCGGATTCAATCGAGAGACATCGTAGCTCTGATGGACCATGTAAGTACAAGTCAGTCTCACATTTTTGTTTTACTCTGACCCTTTCACAGCTTACTGTCCGTGATGCACAACGTAGTGCTCGTGACACCGAGATTCTCGTCACACTCGTCCGCGCTGCTGCTGAGATGCGCAACTCATTTGAGGATATGAAGCGACTTCTAGCTGATACCGAAGACGTCATCATCACTGAGGTACAACAGAATACTGACAGGTCCATCCAAAAGGCCATCAACGGACCTAGACCTCAACCTCCAAGTGTTCCAAGATCCTTGAGGCAAGGCTCTCAGGACGAGATGCACGAAGATATCCCAACAAAACGCAGGAATGTGTTCCGCAGAGCCTTGAAGGGATTGAGTATGAAGAGCTCGAATGACCTTGGCAAGATTGAGGAAATGCTTGTGCAGCTCTTAGGAGAGGTAGAAGGCCTGAAAGTTGCTCAAGGACTCAAACCACACTCGAGTGCTGGAGCAACGTACGATGATCTTCACTTGCAACAGGAAGGTAACTACGAGAATGATCGTGGATATGAGCCCGAAGGCCACTCCACCACAGCTAGTCATGCCAGCCAATCTGGACCTCTTTCCATTCCAAAATCAAGAGGAACAAGTGCAGCGAGACAACAAGATGCGAGGAAATTCTCCGATTATCGTATAAGTACGGTTCCTGAAGGAGACGAGGAAGACCTTGACGCACGCAGGGAAGAAATTGACCCCCATGAGCAAGCAGTTCTAAACAACCAATTTGAAAACAATGAACAGCTCCTTACGCCAACCCGAGAAGATTTCCGGTCAGGCTCTGCACCACTTGGTACACCTCCTCAACATTATGTTGAGCCCGCTTCCCTTAGTAACGAGAACACACCCCGAACAGGAACCGATAAAAGCAAGAAACACAAATCTAGCAGTTCATCTGGCTGGATTCCCAAGGTTTCCCGTTGGTCTGAGACGACAGCGTCAACCGTGCTGAGGGGTTTCAGGAGCAGTGGACGCAACAGTGGCCGCAAAGAGAACGACCAATATGCTGAACCTCCTTCGAGGTCTGGCTCAGACCTTGGTAATTATGAGGATCACCATAACCCATATGGCGATGATAAGCTACATTCTGGCTTCTCAGAAGATCAATTACGCCCCTTCGATGATGATGAGCCAGATTCCTTGTTGCCGCCTGAAGATCCAAAGTATAAGGCGCACCGCAACTCCTTGAACTTGCAGCATCCTCAACCGCGCCCTGGGCAACACTATCAAACGAATCTCGAGTCTCAGGCTCAAAATTACGCCAACGCGCCTTTGTCACCCAAGTCTGTTGACTGGGGATCATCTACAAGTATCAACCGCTTACCGGCACCACAGACCAATCGCTATAGCAACACCACAACAAGTGCTGGTGGCAATCTTTCGCCCATTTCCGATGGTGGATACTCTAATGGCTCAGCACGAGGTCCTGCGAGGCCACCTAAAGAACCAATTGTACCTGAAATCCCTCCCAAGCTCCGCCCAAACAAGTTACAGAAGCCCAGCCCCTTAAGCAATGAGCATCTTGCACCGGAGACAGCCTATGAGAATGGTTCTCCCGCGGCGAAATTTTCCACGGGTGTTCCTGCAAGAAAACCAACCGGACCAAGAAGCATGGGCTCAGCATCAAAGAGTGGCGAGCTGAACAGAGATGATGGAACAGTCATCCGACGGAATAAGAACAGAGGTATGTGAGATTTTTCTTTCTACTAGGTACAGCATTAACACAAGTTCAGATACTTTTGGTACGATAGCCAGCAACCACAGCGGCGAATCCGAGACATTCTGAATACAGACTTGATGGTTACATAACGACAAAGTGAATAAGAGATATGAGAAAAGCAACATACAGAAGGAGAAATTAGATGCTGCAGGAAAGCATACTACAGATTATGGATGAAGAGCAATGTCCCTTGGATAACCTTGTCTCGTTGGAGACAATTTAGATTCGGGGTCGTATCTCACATCTTCAAATTCTGGGATCAATTAAAACCGGAAATAGTATGGGAAGGTAACCAGGAAGTGGGAAGGGATCTTGGTTCGAGCCTATACCACCATAATACCAACAACAACGAATGAGCTTGACGACTTGATGACTACACCTAAACTCCCCACACAACCACCGCCACCACTGAAATATATCTTCGTATCTAGCCTTTACTCTTTTTTCCACGCATATACCCAATGCTCCTTCCAGGATAGAAGTAGCAGAAAAGAACGGGTCTTTTTCTTGTACTTTTCGACCATGGATCTCCTAGTCACAGTTTTTGTCTCTTTGTATTTGTTTCTAGCTTGGAAATGGACAAACCAGGGGCGTTTTCATGTCATGCATAAAGTAAAGCAAGTAAATTAGAGGAATTATGGGCTCTTCAACGAATGGATACTTCCTTGGCCTGTTGAATTATTGAACTACATTGGCCTTCATGTCGACCAGTTTGTGACGAGATATCGACAACCACTCAGGTAACCCCTTACAGACCCAAAGTGAAACCATGTCTATATACTGCTACTTTTCTCAAAAGTGGTGCACACCCTATAAGACAGACCCGCAGCAATCCAAGAAGTTTTCTAGGACGAATCTTCTTGACTCCGGCAAGGAATCGTCGAGGCGTTTCCCAAATCTGGGGAGGTCTTACATACCAAGTGAGACCGAAGCTCTCAAAAAAATGAAAGCGAGGACCTGCCCAACCGATCCCGAGACTGGCAACCTTCCTTCAAAGCCAACACCACTCGTGAAGCATCCTGGACCTCGCAGCCTTTTCTCCTGAGCCACGATGATGAACGTGTCTGGAGATGACAAATCTTGCTTCTTTCTATATCGCAAGCGAGCCTGGTCTTGGTGGTTTGGGACCTGTAGGTTGGCCCCCGAGGGTAGAGTGTTGTGGGATGGCTGATGTGAGATACATGTCTTGCTTCGTTAGATTTGATTCTAAAGATGCTTTCTATCCCCGATAAGGAAGCGGACGCAGGTAAGAAGGTTGTAAATTCAATTCTCAAATTGATTGAAGGCGTCAAACGAGTCTACAAGCTGGTAACTGCCGCGTTTTGGATTAACAGAGACTCTTGTGTGCAATATTTCCCCATATTCACAACATTTCTGGTCTTCCTCGTCCATGGCAACGCAAACGGCTAGATTCCGTATGGAGATCTCGATCTCAATTGAATTGTCAAAAGCACCACCCCAGAGTCAGATACAAGCCACATACGTAAGATTCAAAGCTACAACGGACCAAGTCCAGTCCGGTTCTGTCTAGCCCTTCATGAGAAAGAACGCCCGTGAACCCTATAAAACCGAGATCAGGATTTACTAGACAACAAGCACTAGCGTGACCAAAGTATTCCTAAAGAAGATTGAATAATATAGCATAACAAACAAGACCTGCCATCCCAAAAACATAGCACCTGTGTTTCGTGTCCCCAGAGCAAAAAGCCAAACATTCCCAACTCCGTTCTCAAATGCTTCCAAAGTCTTCCCAAAGACGCCCGCATAATTCGAAAAGTGACGCTTCCTGCCTTCCCTTCCTGTCTGCTCTATTCTTCTATGGTTCATATACATTAATACATGTGAGATGAACCGACTCTTGCCCGTCTCATAAACCCAAATCAAAATAAATATTTCTTTCTTTCATTAATACATTACTTTTCCTCCCATGTTATATCTCGAATTCATTGAGTGCATGGGACTCAGCATCGAAGCGGGTGTCATTGAACCATCGTGCGATCCTAGGGAGGAGCTCATTGTTCCGGTCCGCGATGATAAGGAGCTGCTGTTTATTGAGAGTAAGGTGTCCGCACGCTCAAAGACACCACCACTGAACATGGCGTTGAACGACGCACTTTGTGGCGTCGAAGGCACAGTAGCTTGGACAGCGGGACCCAAAGCTGCACTTTGAGGAGTTACTGGTAGTGGTACCTGTGATGCGGGAGAAGTGCCCATTCCATTCGCAGGACCTGCTGAAGCAAGGAATGACCATGGCGAGGCCTGTATAAGTTGGCCAGTTTCCTTGACTGCTTTCTGCAGTGGCCTCAAAAGAACAATGACATCCGTTGGTAGTAGGTTGGTAACATTCTTCGCTTCTTTGACCTTGATTACCAGATCTGTATATGCCTAACCGATTATTAGTTGATGTTTAATAGGAAGAAAGGTACAGATCATACGTTGATAAATGCATTGCACAGCTCCCAGAATGCACTTTGGGTCCGAATCCCAGGTTCCTTCAGTTTAATGAGGGACAATCGTGCCTTCAATGCTTCTGCATTTTGCAACGCTATCGAGCATCTCTGTATTAAGATCTGCCAGAATGGTGGCCTGGTCTGATCTGCATTAGACTGCTGGCTACTTATCTTCATTGCAGTGACAAAGTGACTAGTGACACTTGGGAGAGTCCGGATTGCCATCTCTGATGATTGCTGTAGACGCAAGAATATCCTTTCAAAAAGTCTATCTTCTTCTGTGAAATCTCCACCTCTACCTCCAGAAGTACTAGACGAACCGAAAGATTCCCCCGAACGAGGGGTGGCACTGGTCATTGTTGCAGAACGAAGGAACGGAGGGGGCAGGGCATCTGTTGCGACCCTTAAATTGCTTGATGAATGCTGTACCACGGTTGCACTTCTGAGTCTTGGAACTACACCTGGTCGTTCCCTGGTTGGCGTAACAGACTTGTCTCTTGGCTGGAATCTCATTGTCTCTCCTTCCATCGGCTGGCTTCTCATCAGTTGTCGCTGGCCTTGAGGATATAGACTGGCACCAGCATTCCGGACTTCAGCGAGACTTCCAAATACAAGAAGCAACAGAGTACGAATGTATCGAGGATCGCCATTGTTAAGAAGTGTTTCCACATTCCGTGACAACAGAGAACATACATGAATGTATGCACTCACACATGTCAAGCATGCTCGATGGACATTCTCATTTGAACGTGGAACCTCTTCGTCCTCCTCAGAATACGTATCGTAATTCTGTATGTCGCGATCAAGCTCCTCGACATGGGTGGATGCGTTGTAAAACACCCGTTCGAGACTGGATCTTTTGTTCGGACTATCTCTTGCCAGTCCAAGCAGGCTTTGAATGAGAGGATGAACTTGGAATAAAGCGAATAATATTCCTTTCGCGCCCTCGATAATTGGATCCGGAGAGTTCGACTCTCGCTTGCGTTCTGGTAGACTTGACAAACGGCGAACATAAGTAGCGCGCTGAGCGACCGAATCTGCAGGGCTAACCGGACTTCTTGAGCTGCTTATCGCCCCGGGGCCTTGCATCGCAGATCCGTGACTGAGACCTCTGTAATGGCTGTAACGATTACTTCTGCTTTCCTCAACAGTACCTAGTTCCGAGGCTTTTCTCGAAACGATCCCCATCCGCCTACGATCTGCAGCCCGTTCTTGACGCTCCCGTGAAGCTGCCAGCAAGCTCTCGCTGTTACTTCGTACTCGCTCGTTCGTGCTTCCAATAGTCAAAGGCATCACACCTGGGTTTCGAAGCGCGGCATTCTGTTGTGATAGGCCTCTAAAATGTGACCTTGATGGAATGGGCGGCGGCGGTCGTGGCAGTGCTGGAGAACGTAGATCAGGTACGTCTGTACCATTCACCTTGATTGGGAACCTGCCACTGACAACTCGTTTCGGCCGAGGCGTCTCAGCTCCTCCCTCACTAGATTCTTCTCCGCCAGACTCCGTCTCCGATCTATCGGTTATAGCTTTCTGCTTGAGAAACCGTTTTATCTGCGCAGTAATTGTAACATCATCCACCTCACTTTCCTGGTATGGCCCATTGGGAGGAGTGGTCGCTTGTGGTTGCAGTACCTCCTTCGGCGGAAACCTGATTGGGTTACCATCGAGTTTTAGTACCTGAAGAGATGTCATATCTGCCAAGCAAAGCGGCAAATCCTCAATTCGATTCTTCTGAACAGAAAGGACCTTTAAGGAAGTTAACTTTACAATTTCGGGGGGTAGTATTCGTAATTTATTCCGGCCAAGATCCAGAATCTCGAGAGATGTCAATTCACAAATCTGTATTCAAGGTTAATTAGGAAGACTTGACTTCTAAGCAACCTAACATACTGGCTGGGGAAATTCCCGGATGACGTTGTTCCGCACATTGAGATACCGAAGTGAGGAGCATTCGGAGAATCGTAGTGGAAACGTGGAAATTAGGTTGTGTGACAATGCTAATCTAAATTGCGTGGAGTGTTAGCTAGCCATACGGTGAGACATTGCATAGGTGAGAAACTTACCTCTCAAGCTCGTTTTTAATTATATCCACCACCTCCTCTGGAAACTTATGAATGTTCTTGTGGCTCAAATCAATTGTCACCCCTGGCTTCAATTCATTGCTGACCCCGCTGGTCTCAGCCGCTTTATTCTGATTCTCGTCGAGAGCAACTTTCATAGCATCCCGAGCGAGAGACACAACCTTTTCAGCAGATATCGAAGGCTGTGATGACAGCGACGAATTCGATGCCGCTGGTCGAATCGAATTGGGGCCTCTTCGAGCACTGTCCCTGGGTCCTGGCCGAGCCGGCAGACCATTCGCTACCATCGGCCTTCCAGATGATTGCGTTGCTGCGCCCAAAGGGCCTGTAGGACCTGAAGGTGCATCCATTGTCCGTGTTCACGACCACAGCGGTCGTGGTGTGTTGTGTTGTCGCTGAGCCTCTCCTTGGAGTGGTGGATGTTTCAACTCTCCTTGCACGCGAACGAGCACAGGGCAGACGAGGCAGGGAGGGGTGGCTTGGGGGCTAGCTACTTGGCCGCGAGGAGGGCAGGTCTCGTTCTGGACTGGGTGAAGATCTCGAGCATCACTGTATCGATATCGCGTCGTGTGCACCATCACCATCGATGTTCCCTTTAATCGCCCCGAGGAGGAGTGGTTGGGTCGATGGAAGTCGCAGCACGAATGATGCAATCTCATTGGATAGAGGCTAGCTTGCAAACGGCCCCTTGACGTTCCTGCATGTGCGACGAGGGTCTGGCAGCGCCTGAGGCACCACGCTACAGTACTGGCCTTGCGACTTGAATCGCTTGACAAGCTCGACTCGACGTGACGCGACTTCATGCTTCCTATGTCTGTCCATGCATGAAGGGCTAAACGGTGAACACGGCTCTCTTTCGCTGGTGAAGATTCAGCATCGTCATACACCCCATACATCTCATATATAAGATGAGGATCGGCAAACTTCAGATCATTAAGCAGCTGTCTGCTGTTTCTGTCCCATTCTCGTGAAGATATACACTACGGTGTCACGTGGCTACGCCCACGCGGCGACAATGCCTCTGTCTCGGTCAAATTCCTGCGTGGATATTGACTTTACTCTGCGAAGAACCTTCAAAAAGACGTCATTTCGGTATGGTGCCGCAACACAATATACTTCTGAGTTTCCACTGCTAATTTGTTGGCCGCTCAAGACCGCTACAGCGTGAAGTCATTGTTGCTGCGTTGGAAGGACAAGATGTCTTTGTCCAAGCTGCTACGTCGTTTGGAAAGAGTTTATGCTTTCAATTGCCTGCTGTTATTGATCACGGAAGTATGCTCAAGAAGTAGCTGTGTAAACAGGATCTCACTAATTCATGAAAGTCACCATCGTTATTTCACCTTTACTATCTTTAATGGTTCGTGTAATCCAGTGGATTGGATGCTATTTGCTGATCATTTGAAGACGGACCAAGTCAACGCTCTTCGCTTAGCCGGCATTCGAGCAGGTACCATCAATGGAAATACGAGTTTCGAGGAGAAGAAAGACCTGCTGAGAGACTTGGCCACGGGTCATCCCCTTACACGGCTCCTTTATGTTACACCAGAGCAGTGTTCGTCCGACCACTTTCGCAAGCACCTTTCAACTGTTCACGATCAACAAGAGCTTGCTCGGATTGCTGTTGATGAGGCCCATTGTATCTCAGAATGGGGTCACGACTTCCGTCCGTCCTTTAAGCAGCTGTGCTGGTTTAGAGAGAGCTTCCCAGATGTGCCTGTCATCTGCCTCACGGCAACAGCCACCGCACAAGTGCGTAGAGATATCATCTCTACTATGGGCCTCGACGAATCTAAGACGAAAGTCTTCACTATGACCACAAGTCGTACGAATCTTCACTATGAGGTACGCTTCAAGTGTGACGAGGAAGACCACTTTGAAGATTTTCTCGCATGGCTCAAAAGTACTCATCGGCGGCGGGCTGAGGATCCACAACGTCGTACCCAGCTTGATAAGAAACAGGAGCGGGTGGACAATGTTCCTGGCATCATCTATGCTATAACTCGTAACGAATGTGAGAGTATTGCAGCGCGCTTACGATCAAATAAAATTGGAGCCAAGCCATACCATGCAGGACTCACTACTCAGGAAAAGAACGAGACACTCCAGCGCTGGGTCAATAACGAGGAAGGCTACGATGTCATCGTCGCCACCACAGCTTTTGGTATGGGCATTGACAAAGAAAATGTGCGATTCGTAGTCCATTGGTCAATTCCGAAGTCCTTCGAGGGCTTCTACCAAGAGGCTGGCCGCGCAGGTCGCGATGGGAAAGCCAGTCTCTGCATAATGTACTACAGCCGAGAAGACCGAGATCGAGCATTCAAGCGAATCGGAAATGACAAGAAAGAGGCGTCGAATCTAACTGCCAGAATGAAGAGCTTACAGGCGTTGATCAACTACTGCGAAGAGACCAATAGCTGCCGCCATGCTCTCATTTGCCAATACTTCGGCGAGCTTACTATGCCAGAATGCGATTATGCTTGTGATTGGCATAAAGACTCGAAGGCATTGAAGAGAGCAAAGACAAATGGCTTGCAAAGCGAGGAGTGGGTCAGTACGCAAAGAGATATGGGCCGTTTCGACGATGGTTGGGATGGTTATGATTGATAGCACAACTACCTGTCTATGAGAACATGATTCAAAGGCCTCCTCTAACATGGCCAGGCAATGAGGGAGATGCCATGGCCGACATGGAAACCAGGATTGCTGGGCCATTCTGGACCCAGAATAGCAGACTTTGGGAGGTCGTCGAACCAACGACACGTGAACCACTAGGGAAAGAATGCTAATATTGCACTGATGCTAGCAAGATTCTCGATGCTGGCTATTAAGATCAAAGTAGCACGTTCGTGCTGCTTGCTTGTTTTTCAGTGTGAAGGGAATTTCAGACACATCTTGTCGCGTATTTCTGCTTAGTCCTGAGATTCAGATTCCAAGTTTTAGACCTACCTCAAAAGGTGGCTTGCCTCAGCACGAAAGTAATGAGAAAGCTGTGATATGTAAGCACAGCCATTGAATGACAGGTGGATGGACAAAGGAGTGCGAAGTGACGTGGGAAGAATGAGAGCAGGCAGACATAATCTGATCACATCTCGCAGAAGGTATTCCAGCAACTTCGCTGAGCAAACAAAAGGATGGAACAAGACAGTGACTCCTTGGTTCTGAAGAACATCCATTCGTAAAAATACCACGCATTCTAAAAGACAGACCCATTCTCCCCCATGCCATGTCGATAAACCAAATCGATCAAATTTGCCAAATACCACCTCTTTATGTTGTCGCATTTGGGCTCTTAAAAAAGAATGGACGAGCGGCATTCTACCGTACTCGCATGTCGCAGCACAATCCCATGCTAAGCAGTGGCTCTGGGTTTATTTCTTGCCTTCGGCGGCTTTCTTTGCGTCGGCTAGAGACGAAACTCATCAGCAATTGTATTCCAACTCATGAATACTGCGTGACAACTTACCAGCAGCCTGCTTCTCTCTCATCTTAGCAGCGACCTTCTCCTTCTCGCGCTGCATCTCCGAACCGGTCATGTTGTTCTTGCTTTTCTAGAAAAGCAAAATTGTTAGCATGATCAAAATTGTCGCAAGCACCGGGGTAATCTTACCTCACTGGCCAACTTCTTCTGCGTGGCCTCACGAGCCTTATCTCTCTGATTTCCTCTGGCCATTTTGGGGGAAGTGTAGGTCACTGTCCGCGATTCTTGAGGAGCGTTGACTTCTGGGGTTTGCCTGCGTGGCAAGAGTTGGGTTGCAACACGGGAATGTGAGGCTGAGAATGTTTGGGAGACAGACGGGGAACGAGTGGGAGGGCCACAAAATATGCGGGCAAAAGCAATGGTTCCGTCGCGGCCGCTTATCCGTTCTAGACCGCATATATTGGCGCCCGGCTGGAGCCATCACATGATGATTCTGGAGCGGCTGATAAGCGAGCCAAAGACGATCTGAACAACTGAGTGGCTGCGAACTGCCTGGACACTGTGCGTCCCAATTATCTATACATAGCAATGTTGTCTTTTCAATGTCGGGCTATGGTCGAGCTTTGTCGAGCTTTCGTCTCTGGTACAGTTTACTCTGCTACGAGAGCTAGGCCGTTGAGGTGCATGGGACGAAATAGAAACATTTGCAATACTATCGTCCAATGCTTCCTTATCCCACTGAGCAGCATGAAACATTCAGGGGATGCATCCCGAGCAGGCAAGCTCCAACCGCACCTGCTTCAAGGCGCCTACTCAGTATTGCACATCCACTGGTCCTGGGCATGACGATCTGGAGTCGGGAGATCGCTTCTCACCACAGCATTGCCCTGCGACAACAGAGATCTGCGACGATCTCGAGTCTCGATCTGCATGAAAACTGTCCGACGAAGTCAGTGCACAGCGCGTCTTTCGTCCAGTCATTGGCAAATGAAACGGGACGGTAGCTTTTTTGTTGCATGCTGAGGCACTCCCTCTACGTCGAGAGTCAGTCCGGCACGACATGCCATTGGCCCTCTATGAAGAACTCCCTCAAAGCGAGGAGCTCTTGGGCTCGGAGGATTTCAGATTAAGCCATAATTCTCCACGCGGAATTTAGCTTTGGTTTGGGATGGCAGATTTCATAAGAACCTCGAGGCGTCTCATTGTCGTTTTCTTATGCTTCCTTCCAAGTATTGTCCTTGTCTTCCACAATACTAACGCTCAGTCGTTTAGTAATGACGCGCAAGTTCAATTGAGATAGCCGAGTATACATTGTTCCTGTTCTTCTTTGAACCTCTACTCTCTTCCAACATCTCTCTTTCAAGTTCCCAGTTTTAATCTCGAGTACTAAGCTCAGCCTCCTTCGAGTCTTTGCTGCAGGCAGCTTAATCTCTTTCATTCCTTTGTCGCAGTAATGTATGTATATCACCAATGATCAAATTAAAGCTGCCAGCATAGACTTACATTCTGTTAACATAGTACATTCATTACACATACTCCCAAAATGTTCGCCTTCGATAGCTTTAATGCCGCACATAAGCTGGCCGGGCCTGGCTACATTATTTTGAACGTGATTCGCGTTCTTAATATAATCGTGCTCCTCCTAATCGCCATTGCCAGCTGGGTCATGCTCGTTATGACCGTGAAAACCAATAATGCAAGTTTCTATCTAACCCCCCTCGCACCCTCTCCTGCTAACCCTCTCACCAGTTCTTTTTCTTCGATGGGGTTTCGCACTTTATTACGAGCTTGATTAGCCTCTTCCTCATTGTCTCCGAACTCTCTCTCTTTCCCGACTACTTCCTGCGTTACTGGCCATTACTGGGCTTGGAGTCGGGCTTGGTCTTCCTTGGATCGGCTATGGTTGTGTTGGGCTTCAATACCATGGGTAACCTGAACAAGACAGCAACTAGCATCGAGAACCTCGGGCTGCCTCTCTGGCGCCTTGTCCTTGCTTCTGGTATCCTCGCTACAATCATGGGAGTGGCCAATATCGTTGCTGTTAGTGAATCCGACATCTCCCGTTCCCCAATTTTTAGCTGACATTCTTCACAGACCATAGTATTATGCGATTCTGCGCAAGGAATAACAGGCCGACAAGTTCGAAGCCGAGGTGCCACGGCCATGAACGAGAAGCTCGAACCATCACTCAGCAGGAACTACAGCCGAAACAGCTTCCGTCCAGGCACCCGAACGAGCGACCTACCATCCTACAATACCCAGGACCGCCGCCGCAGCAAATTCGGCTTCAAGTTTCCCATTCGGATTGCTGGTCTTTCGAGACCGACTGCAAATGAACCCGAGCAATCTAAATGGGCCTCAAGATTTTCGCGCGCTCCGGTGGAGATATCGGGACCGATTCCGACTGATAACGACCAGTTTTCTAAGTGGGAATCTAGAACTTCGCCCGTTGCGCCTGAGATAGAGAGACCACCGACTGCACTGCACCCTGCATATAGCCCAGCATCTAGATATAGTGAGGTGCACCATCTTTCTAGATTTTAGTGAGTGGCGAGGACAAGGACTGGAAAATAACGGGCAGCGGAACTATGAAATGACTGGACCGTTTGAGTATGGCGTCTGGGAGTCTGGAGTCAATTTCTTCTATACCCGCCATTATGATGGTGATGATGTTGGTGATGGTAATAGAGGAAGGAGAAGGGAGTCGTAGAAGCAGATTCCTCGTCTACAACGGATACTGAGGTATGGGCGGTGGTCTTTTCAAGCTAAGATTTGTCTGTCATGTATATGGCGGCTCGACGACGACAGTAAATTTTCACTTGCTTGTACTATTCCCTACGCAGTGTGACAGAAAGATCCTATCTATTCTTCTATCCTTCTAAATCGTCTACCTGAAAGTCTATTTTCTTAACCAAGTCTGTTAAGCTACTTCTACAGGAGAGCATGTGGTAAATATTTTCTAAAAATGCCGCTTGCTACCATATGCAGAATCCCCATTTCCCTCGCAAATACATGCTTCTTATGCGCGTTCGCCACTAAATCCATTCAGAATCTGAGAAGACCTCCCAAAATTACGCGGCAAGGCGAAGCCAAGCAAGTCAAACCTCAACTTCCTACTCTTTGCAGAATCAAGACGCCCCTCAGTCTTGCACACTACCACCAGCTATGTCAGGATTCTTGGCAATTTAATCCTGTGTCACTTCTGCGCCGAAGACAAAGCCTTCGAGCTCCTTGAACGCCTTATCGAGATCATCATTCACGATGATCAGGTCGTGAGCGCCTTCGGTCTTGGAGTATTCCAGTTCCTTCTCGGCCTGAGCCAGACGCTTCTGGATGGAGTCTTCCTTCTCGGTTCCACGGCCGCGCAGACGTGCTTCTAGCGTTTCCATAGATGGTGGCGCGATGAAGACGAAGCGGGCTGAGATGTCGGAATTCTTGATCTGCTTGACGCCCTGTTCGCACGCAAAAGCAATCAAAATCAGCCACCAGAGTCCGCGGAAGTTGCTAGAGAGAAAATGATGGGTCTAGAGGAGGAGGTATGGTGCTTAGAAGGAACGGGGTGAAATAAAAATCCACAAACCTCCATCTCGATATCCAATAAGACGAGCTTTCCACTGGATGTCAAATCCTTGATCGTGCGCTTGCTGGTGCCATAACGGTTGCCACCGAATTTAGCATGCTCAACAAACTCATCTCGGGAGATCATGGCCTCGAAGTCCTCCATGGAGATGTAGTAGTAGTCAACATCGCGCTTCTCTCCCGGCCTTGGGTCGCGGGTCGTGTGCGAGACGGTCGTCGCAAAGGTGCCCGGGTACTTGGTCATCAGCTTGCTGTACAGGGTGCCCTTTCCCACACCTGACGGCCCTGAGATCACCACGGGGCGAAGGTCCTTGAGTGCTAGGAAGGAGGAGTTAGTGGGACTGTAACGGAGCTGTTTGGCGGTGGATGGGTTTCAAAGGCATATGGAGACTAACTAGGTGCCATTTTGTACGTTCGACAGGTCAATTGTGTCACGAAGAGTTTTGTCAGTCCACTAGAAGTGCGCAGTCTGCCAGGTATTTGCAGTGGGCGGTAGAGAAACATGTACGGTGTGAGATGCGGAAAGTTGAGAGAATGACACATCCTTATCGACGATAAGGGGGTATGGTTCCGGTACCTGCATGCCTGAATTAGCAGGCCAAATATTCTAGGTCGGTCGGTCTCATAGAACTTAAGAAGCCTTGCGTGAACGAATCACATTTGTCTTTCTGAACTGAGGGAGTTGTGTCACAAAGAGTCATATTTATACCTCAAAATTTCTACAGGTGAAATGAAGTCTCGGAATTAGAGAAGGCCTATTAAGCAAACAGAAATAATGGGGAATACAAAGAGACAAAAGAAAACCCAGCCCAAGTGGCCACAAGCGCTGCTTTACTTGGCCAGCGCAGCGTCCTTTTATCACTAAATGCGACATCGTCCTCCAACTTTCTCCTCACTCTACAATAATTCTAGTACCCGTTCATCGTCATTCTCTGAGAGTTTCTGCTCAGTTCTCGGTCGGCCGCAGGGCTGATTGGTCTGCTTCCAGCATGTCCACCTTGGGCACTGCTCTCCTTCAATGCCAGAAGTTGCTTGGCACGGAATGTCTCGTAGTGGATTTGCGAAGTAGTTTCAATCAGATCTTGAAGATGGGTGCGTGTAAGGAAGTTCCTGAGGTAGATGAATTCGCAATGGTTTTCGTCCTCAACATTGATAACTCCCCAGCGGTTTTGGCGCCCACGAACTGGCTTTCCTGCAACAATAATGGACTTCTCTGATCCTACCACGGCGAATGGGATTATATTCTACACACGTCAATCAGCCTATATTCAGCAAAATAACACATACTACCATACCTTAATTTGAGCGTTCAAAGCACGCTCCTCCTCATCAAACTCATCGTTCTCGTATGGGAACATTTTCAGGTTGTGGAAAGTGAACTCCTCCTTTATGCGCTCCTTGAAAGCTGCACGCTCCTCCAAAGTCAAAGAATCGGACTTGGCAATGACTGGAACAACGTTGACCACATCGGAGAGCTTCTTCAGGACCACAATATCAATTGGCTTAAGTGCGTGGCCTGATGGCTGAATGAAGAACAAACAGCAGTGAATGCGGGTATCTTGGATGTATCGCTCACGCTGAGCAGTAAGTTCCTTGCGAAGGTATGCGGAATGTTGGTCCTTGATGTATTTGACAATTGGATCCCAGCATCTGTCGTTGTTTACTTGATCTCCGTAGCCAGGAGTGTCAACAATGTTTAGCCGCAGACGAACGCCATTCTCCTCAATGATGTGTGAAACCGTTTGGATCTCCGTGGTGGATCGCACTGGCTCGTCCGGGGTCATTCTTCCTTTCGAGTCGATAAGGTGTGATGCGAAGATGGTGTTGATAAGTGTCGACTTTCCGAGTCCAGTCTGACCTATTGAAACATGAGAAACCGCGCAACTAATAACTGCATCAGTTGAGATTGGTGAAGCTCCACATACCAACGCAGATGACATTGAACTGGAAACCACGCTTGAGGAGCTTGCGCTCAATCTGCGAGGTAATGCTGTCAAAACCAACATGGCTCTGGGGCACAACGGATGGAGGAGCTGCCGCTGCCATTGTGAAGCTGTCTATTATTCCGGGCAGGGGTTCGATGGTGTCGAGGAGGCTGAACGTGGTGGGTTCGACAAGAGTGATATTGATAGAGAAAGGTCACGACGTTGTAAGAAGGGGTTTCTACTCCAGGTGTCGCCAAAATTAAAGTGTCGCGTTCCTTCCCTGGGAAAAGGGGCAGCGGCATAGGCTCAGGTCGGCTAGCGTAGATATTTCAACAAGGGTCGTGAAGTAAACCTCCGAGGGCCGCGAAAAGCTTCAAAAGTCGTAGGTCAGATTACAGTAGGCAATTCAACAGCTTCCTCACCTGCGCAAACGCCCTCGACCGCACGAGATCCATCCATAATGGCAGCCCTACATGCCACCACATCTTCGATCCTCTCCGCCTTCCTCCCAAGATTGTCCCAGCCAACGGTCTCAATGGCATCACGAGCAGCTACATTATACTCAAGGCAATTGTCGCTGCCACAAATACCAGTTCTGGCTTTCGCCATTCCGTCTGCGATTCATTTGAACGTTCCAGGATGGGTCGAAGGGTTATGGGACTCGATTTTGAAGGCAGTGCCAAAGAAGAAGACATCACATATGAAGAAGAGGTCTAGGCAGATGGCAGGAAAGGCATTGAAGGATGTTACATCTCTCAACAAGTGTTCTGCTTGCGGCCATATCAAGAGAGCACATTTGCTGTGTCCGTATTGTGTTAAGGGTACGTTTGTCGTAGATTCATGGTAGGCTATCTTGCTTACTGGAAACAGAGATTCAGAACATGTTCAAGGGAAAGGCGCAGAAGACGACGTCAGAGAAACCAGTTGATGAGGCATAGATAGCTTTATTTGGCAGAGGACTGTAAATGGTTGGAAGGACTTTCTGGCATGGCATGGCATTTAGCAACCGGCGTTGGGGGATTTAAGGCATGCAAGATAGCTCGGGCTGCTTCTGAGGAAAAGCTGTATGATTATTATACTTTATATGTATAAAAACACCACAGTTGGCAGAAAATATCCATCGCTTCTACATGCTTGACTCGTGATTTTTGAATAATGTGTTGACATTCCACCACGTCATGCCATATCACCTTCCACCCCACCAAAACATATCCAGATACCGCACAACACCACCACCCCATGGAGTCTTGTGCAGGACCCTATACGCTTCCTACCCCACTGTGACAATGGTAAGAAGGATTCTCTGATACTGCCTAAAACTGGCACTAACAGTTTCGCAGTCGAAGCAGTACCTGACTACACATACCATCGACGATGGTAGCTTACCTTGCCCCTCTAAGAACTGCTCATTCTAACACTCCACAGCCCACGTCACTGATATATTCTCTCTGGCTGTAACGCCGACCCAAATCCTCTCCGCCTCCGGCTCCTCGTCGATCAAGATCTACTCTACAGCATCTCCAGAGATCTCTCTTGCGCAAACTCTGACAGGCGCACACAAGCTCGGCTGCCACCACATTGTCACGTCACGCAACGGCAAGAAAGCAGCCAGCGCCGGCTTCGGTGGGGAGGTTAAGATATGGGCGGTATCTGAAGCTGGGGAGTGGGCTGAAGAGGGCAAGATTGTAGATTGCAACAAGGCTGGAGAGATCTGGGCTATCGCTTTGAGCGAAGACGGTCAATTCCTTGCCAGCACCACCTATGACGGCAGGATCAATGTCTGGGATCTGGCAGATGGAAGGAAGAAGATTAGGGAATATGAGACAAAAGGCAGCTTCGGGCTATGTATCGACATGAGCCGTGATGGGCGATTCACAGCCAGTGGACACGAAAACGGTGGTGTCTATGTTTTCAACAATGAGACAGGCAGGATGCTGTATTCATTACCAGGTAAGAGGAGTTACAGTCAACCGTACGATACAAACAGCAAGATGCTGACAGTCTTGTAGGTTTGGTCAAGCCAGTGCGATCGGTAGCATTCTCGCCAGCAGGAACTCGTCTCGCGGCTGCAGGAGATGCCCGAGTAATTGGCCTGTATGATGTTAAACAGGGTGAGCAAGTGGCAAATCTCACAGGCCATTCAGCCTGGATATTTTCTGTTGACTGGAGTGATACCGGAGAGTATCTGCTCAGTGGGTCGTTTGATGGAAAGGTTAAGGTGTGGTCTATTGATCGAGGAGTATGTGTGGCAACGCATAGCGAGACAGAGAAGACTCTTTGGAGCGTAAAATGGCTCCCAAAGACTGGCAAGAGTGAAGCTTTTGCAACTGCTGGTGCGAATCGGAGTATAAGCTTTTACAGAGAGGCAACAGGTGGTTAGACCGGGTGGGAAGAGAGATATACATCAACCCCGAAAACATAGCAACCCCGAGGTATGGTTTAATACTAGCCATATTCCTTATGGGACACATTACCGTCTTGAAGTTCGTAGATTGCTAGTTTGCAGTTACACAGACCATACAGGAACTGTGCGGGGAAAGCTATGCGATAGTAGAGTTGCTTACATGGCTATGCAGAACATAGGTAAATCCAATAAAATTTAGGGTCAGCACAACCCAGAAGAACATTGTATACTTCCGAAATACGCTTTGTCAATTAATAAAATGCTACAGTTATTGAGTGTGGTGCATTGAGTAATGATTAAGCTTATACCTTAAGCTGGTTTTAAGTACATGTGATCGACCTAGAGGGCCACCATACAGTTCATCCCATCTCCTCCGCAGCCCAGTTTCCGCCAAGGCGCTCACTAGGAGGTTCCCTCGCGACAGTACTTTACAACCTTCATGTTTGACCTCAGTTCTTTAGCCAAGATACCCTCTTGACTTGGTTCTTCAGTCACTCCTTTGACCCCACGCTCCTTTCTAGTAAACCTACATTCCTTCCACACCCAAGACTCCAGATTGTCGCACCCCTACAATCGCCTGTAGTTTAATCACAATACGAATCGATACGGTAGCTATGTACGTATCTTCCAGCTTTGTTCTCGCCGCCGTTATGGCTTTGGCCCGCGTTGCAGTCGCGTCTCCTCCCGCTTGTCTAATTGCTGCTATGGGGTATGTTTTTCATTCCACTTGGTAGAGCAAAGAAGGCAATCCTGAATACTTTCACAGTGTACAACCCAACCCAGCAGATCTCACAGCTCTCTGTGGCACACTCGAGTCTTCGGTAGCAGGAAACATCACCCAACTCTGCTCCGGTTCGAATGAAGCCGCTGCGGTCTCTATTTACTCTGCCAGCTGTCTCGCTAAAGGCATGACCGTCAGTACGTCAACTTAGATATCCTATGGATGTTTGTGAGGAACTTGCTGACTTGATCATAGCTGTTGACACTACCTCTTCCTCTTCTTCATCCCATGATTTCAAGTCTGGTTCTGGCTCTGTTTCTGCTACCGGATCTGCTTCTAGAACTGCTAAAACTACTGATGCTTCTGCTGCTGCTTCGTAAGTCCCGCAGACAATGGATTGGAACGAAGCGTGCACGAATATTTAGTGGGACTACTGCTTCAGGCAAAGCCTCCGCGATAGGCCCATCTGCCTCTACCTCCGCCACCGGCAGCTCTGGCGCCAGAGCCAACACTTTGTCTCAATCCGCCATCATCATGGGCACTCTCGTCCTTAGTGTCGGGTTTGCCAGTTACCTGTTGTAGTTAACCATATACCCTGACGTTTGACTTTGCAGCTTGGTTCGTGTTGATGTACAGTGAGATATTGGAAAATTCTGATGTCTCCTGGTGACCCATCATTTGTTCACTCATTGCAAGATCTTGTTTTGGACAGCGAAGAACTTTTGCGAATACTAGCATGTATTGGCAGGAGATTGTTCTGGAATCGAAGCCCAATTAAGATTGATGGGACAGTTGATTTGATCTATCATTTTAAGTCTTCTATCAAAGCTGAAATTCCACGTTGTGCAGTGATCCTCTTGTTTTCCTGCCAATGCACCCAAGCGACTCCCTGAAGTAGACTATCAGCTAAGTCGTCCAACTTAACTAATTTCTCAGTCTCTTCTTTCTCTACCTTCGCTGGCCTCTTCTTTCCTAGTCCATTCCCTCTATCCCACTTGCCAATGTACGCCTTCGCGGTCTCCTTCGCATCATCACTCGCGAGGATGATACTTCTCTCGTCCTCAAGCCAATTCCGGACGAGGTCAATCTTCCGCCCTTTATTCAGTTTATTCAGGTTCGCAGTTTTCCGACCCTTGGTAAGCAGGCTGGCTTCTTGTGGAACTCCTTGGTCATCTGGAAACCAGTAAGGGAACACCTTCCCTGGGGCCACCGGCGTCACTTCTCCTTTCCAAATGCCCTCCGCTTTGAACGTACATAATACACTATATAACATCGATTCAAGCATGTTGACCCGGATCGTCCATTCGAGCACGTGTGGCAATGAGCCGCTTCGAAAACGCTGCCGTTCGATGAGTATATGCGTAGGACTGAGTGGCATGATCTCATGGCGAATGAAGGTATATGCAAGCGCTGAAAGCTTGGCTGGGGAAAATGACTCTTTTTCAGAGACCATCTCTATGCCATTTCCAACAGGCTTTTCGACTTCATCTCCGGACTTTTTCCCAACCAATGTAGCAGCTAGCTTGGAGGCACCCTTAAGCGGCTGGTCGGCTTGGGGCTCTCTGGTGGGAGTTGGGATGACATTCTGTACCCTCCAAGCAATTATCTTAAGCTTTTCACTCGTAGGCTGGGCCGCCTTCGAAGGTTTAGTCTTTGACTTGGAAGGGACTTCGAGCATGCAATATGCGAGATTTCGAATGCCCATATCTATGCTGAGAACGCGTACAGCTTCATTCTGTTCGAAGGCTGGAACAGCTTCGTCAAGAATGCGTTGGTGGATCACAGGCTTGGTTCCTGATCTTGCAATCCCGCATCTTAGAGCAACAGATCTCAGCTGGGCGAGCTTGAGGGTTGGGGCTGCCTTTGCTGCCATTCATAGTGATGCGGATGACAGGATTTCGTATTTTGTTTTGCAGCGCAATGCTGGTGGACGCGACGAGGCTGAAGTGGCAGCCTTCTCGGCTCGCATCTCACCTCACAGCTGCAGCGGATGACGAAATCTAGCTCTAGACCTACACAGAAAGAGCGAAGCTTTGTTATTTGTCAGTCAACGCAGCCAGTTCGCAACGTCCCTCCGATCCACGCAGACCCAGTCACAAGTAATCTTTGTCATCAGCGAGGGGCAGCTCTGCAAGCATCTCGTCACCAATTTCGTCTTTGCGCCTTCCCGCCGTACAAAAATCCCCTACATTCCCTCCCCACTATCATACATATTGTCTTCTGCGCTACCCCTCCGCCACCCACCTTCTTAATGCAAAGCTTTCTCCGTTCGGCCACTATAACCTCTTCCTTCAAGACGGCCAACCTTCGCCTTTCCTCTTTGTCCCGCCAACTTTCTTCCTCGTCCTCCACCATGGCGCCCATTTCGAAAGAATGCGATTTCCTGGTCATTGGCGGTGGTAGTGGTGGTCTGGCCTCTGCAAGAAGAGCCAGTGGAATCTATGGGGCAAAGACCATTGCTGTCGAGGCCAAGCGTTTGGGAGGAACCTGTGTCAATGTTGGGTATGCAAAACAATTCCCACTCCCTTGATCCGATACCAACAGATCTTTCAGGTGTGTTCCCAAAAAGGTCACTTTCAACGCTGCAGCTATCGCTGAGGCCATACACGAGGCCAAGGCCTACGGTTTCTCGGTTCAGCAGACTGCTCCGTTCGACTGGCCATTATTTAAGACGAAGCGCGATGCTTATGTTAAGCGCCTGAATGGTATTTATGAGAAAAACTTAGGAAACGATAAAGTGGAATATATACATGGCCGAGCAAGCCTCACGGGGAAGAACGAAGCAGAAATTACTCTGGACGATGGCTCAAAACAGACTGTTCGTGCAAAGAAAATCTTGATTGCAGTCGGAGGACACCCCACAATCCCGGATTCGAAACAGATTCCTGGTGCTGAGTTGGGCATTAACAGTGACGGGTTTTTCGATATTGCCGAACAACCAAAGAAAGTTGCTCTCGTAGGAGCTGGTTATATTGCTGTGGAATTCGCAGGAATGTTCAATGCTTTGGGAACGGAGACACATCTTTTTATCCGACACGACAAGTTTCTCCGATCGTTTGATCCTATGGTGCAGGAGGCTGTCACCAATGAGTACGAGAGATTAGGAGTCAATCTACACAAGAATTCTTCCCAGACCAAGGTTGAGAAGGACGAGAAGACCGGGAAGCTCACATTGTACTACAAGGATTCCAATGGAGAGGGCAAACTCGAGGGCTTGGATAGTCTCATTTGGGCTATTGGACGTTCTCCCGAGGTTGAGGGCCTAGGACTGGAAAAGGCTGGAGTTAAGCAAAATGAGCGCGGCCAAATTATTGCCGACGAATACCAAAACACCAACGTTGAGAATATCTATTCCCTTGGAGATGTTGTCGGCAAAGTCGAATTAACACCAGTCGCCATTGCTGCTGGCCGCAAACTTGCTGATAGATTGTTCGGTGGCGAGAAATTCAGCACTTCCAAACTCGACTACAACATGATCCCCTCTGTGGTTTTCGCCCATCCAGAAGTCGGCAGCATCGGACTTACTGAGCCTGAAGCGGCTGCTAAATATGGCAAGGAGAACCTCAAGATCTACAACACTAGCTTTACTGCGATGTACTATGCCATGATGGAACCTGAAGACAAGGGCCCTACCAAATACAAGTTGATTTGCCAAGGTCCTGAGGAGAAGGTTGTTGGCCTGCATATCCTTGGGTTGGGAAGTGGAGAAATGTTGCAGGGTTTCGGTGTTGCTATCAAGATGGGCGCTACCAAGAAGGACTTCGATAGCTGTGTCGCTATTCACCCGACCAGTGCTGAGGAGTTGGTTACTCTAAAATAGATAAGGGTTTTGTTAGAACATTTAAATTAAACCTAGATGTTGATCTGTACATGCCTAGCTTCATTTTCCCATTTTGCAAAGTCCCAGGTACTAAGTGCTGTGCAGCCCTGATTGCTCAATCCGTCTAAGATATAATAGATGTGAAGATATTCTGCATGTAACCTTAAGCGACTGGAGTGATCCCTAAGTTTCTTAGGTGATTGGAGACGTAGAGTATGCGACACCCACAAAGCGAACATGCCCAATCACTTTGACTTCAATAAATACCAATCGCTCAAACTGGCACAGCTTATAGAGTCGGTTCATTGTGTCACCGTATGATCCACTCATATAGCTAATTTCCCACGTGTCTATAAAGCATCAGTGATTGCAACTGTGCTGTAAACCATGAACAGCAGCCTGACATGAATCCCTCAGAAGACACATAATGAGACCCTTGAGCATCGTCGTTCGTATAAGATGAGTTTGATGAAAATTACCAAACTCTAGCAGCACAAGGGCAATCTGGACATTCCACTATCGGGCCATTGCTTCACTTATAATCAGGAAGCGATCGGTTTTGCAAGACCAAATCAGGACAAATATTGGTCATGACTTCAAAAAGGACTAGTTCTTTGTTCTACCAGTTCTTGCCAGAGAGACCCTTGTGGCATGAGCACGCTTATTGCTTCTTTCTGAACCAGGCGTCTGGCTTGGTTCGCAATATTACGATACGCAATGTGACTTTTGAATAGAAAACAGAGTTTATGGGATTGAATCTATATCAGCTAATCTTTGGATAAGTTCGATAGATGGCTATAGTTTCGCCTTGTTATATGTTGTCATCCAGGTCTTCGTCGCTAGAGACAACCAAAGAAAAATATCAGGTCTAGAAGCACCTTGGGCTTTTTTGGGGTCTTCTTTTGAGCTCCTTACCATGTGCAATGTTATAGAGTTAGCTGAGAAGTAGAAGTGAGTACTTAGACACGCTCAAATAACGCTAAAAGTTCTTGAAGTGCAAGTGTATGAGAGCCTTGTGAATAGGGGAGTCGCTCGCTTAATTTTGATATTCATCACAACACTCTCTTGCAACTTCGATCTGAAGAATCTATCATCACATCATTCATCTGCAGATTACCTGAAGCCACACAGACAAAACCAAGCACACGTCGGCGACGATGAAGCGTACTGGTCCAGAAAAGCGAGGATCAGACCCCAGAGCTAAGTCTCACCCACCTAGCTTTGAGGTAAGTCGGCGCCGAGAGATTGAATGCTGGAGGACGACGACGACGAGGTTAACTCTGCTCTTAGCACGACGAGGATGGATTTGAGCTTCAGTCTCTTTCACCTGGACCTCAACCTCAACCTCAATACCATCCTTCAAACCCCTTCGCGATACTATCCTCATTCCCAAGAAACATAGTTTCTTCACCTTCTGGCATACTAGTCGCATCAGCTTCTCGATCTGCAAAAAAGACACTTTCTCCTACAGTTCGAGCGCACGTTGTACCGCCTACTTCAAGATACACCACCACTTCTCCCTCTTCGTACGCGCCACTTCCTCCATCAAACCCCTTTGCGTCAAGCATCCAAGGACAAGCTCCAATATCACCTTCATACAAGCAGTTTCACCCATCGAACCCCTTCGCTGCACTTGTCAAGGCAGAGGCATCTTTCCCAACTGCGGGTACAATTGACAGCAATCAAGTCAGCTTGGAGGCTCCATTTGATCACCATCGACCAGCTGATCGCCATCGACCAGTTGATCAAGTTCGGCCATTTGATGACTATCGACAAGCTGATCATCTTCGGCCGATTGACCCTCATCAAGCCATGGGCAACAATGGAAGAGTTGATTACAATAATTTATTTGAATCCCAGAACTATCACGCAGTGAGTACATCCTCCTTCGGAAAGGTCCTTCAACTCTGACATGGCAATAGATCTCTAAACCCCCGATCACTCCAGACAGTTCTCAAGCTCAAGCTTCAACACCCCGTCCACCAACTCCTTTTGAGAAAGAAGGGTCATCTTCCAAGTCCTACCACACACCCTCGAGACGCGAGCAGTTCCGTGAACGCTACAACGTAGAGGGTTTCCATCTTCCACTTTCACCCCCAGCCCCTGCACATCTCCGAGGTGCAACTCCAACGACCATGGGTGGTGATTCTCTTTACGAACTCAACGAGTTCAATCCATCCAACGAGAACCTCGCACAAGACACAATGTCAACTCCAATCATTCCACCAGAGGGCACCAACCAACCAAAGAAGCCCAAGAAAGCCAAGAAGGTAAAGAAGAAGAAGAAGAAGAAGAAGAAGAAGAAACTGACCAAAGAAGACATGGCGACCTTCGGAAAGATGACCAGCGGCCTCAACCTTGAGGAGACGAACTTTGCCGGCCAGAAGCTCAGCACCCTCGAACACGATGATCTTGCTCGCTTACTGTTGTCCAAGGCCATTGCCGTCAAGACCGAGACGACCGTGACCTACGAGGATGCTCCAGATGCAGGCCAAGAGCGCAATGCTGAATTGGGCGTCGTGCCAAATGAATGGGACCTGCCCACGGTCTCACAAAACTTCGGCAGCACCACGACCGTCGAGGTTGGCGGCAGAACCTTCACCATCGACTCGGGCTCGGCACTGGTCGATATGCTGCCACTTCCCGGCGACGGCCCTCTGGATAAGGGCAAGAAGGAGGTAGAGGGCATCCAGGCATCTCTCCGGGCCTATATCGAGGCCGAAGCCTCCAAGCACCAGATCCCAGACAGCGATGGTGTGGCGCGGATCAAGGAGGACCTGGCAGGCGCACACCTGCCAATGGTGGCCTTCGAGAGCGAGCCCACCAAGTTCTGGAAGTTGCGTCGCAAGCGCAACAACGTCAAGAAGAAGCGCGGGGGAAAGAAGAAGAAGTTGGGGGCTGCTTCTACCGAACCAGGCGTGCATTCTTCGGCGTTGGAGCCTTCGCGCGCAGCGAGAGAGCTGGTGCTGGAGGGGGAGGGTGAGGGGGAGGAGGAGGATGGAGAGGGGACGTTGGTGGGTGAGGAGCCACCGGAGGATGCGGAGACGGAGGAGATGGCTGGTCGCCTTTCAGGCATCACCATCTAGGACGTCTCGGGCAATCCAGACGGTGACTCGGATCCTGTCTTTGTTGCTCTGGTGGAAGAGGTCCAGTCGTTGAGGGAGCTTCGAGCGACGTATGTTGGAACATGATGGTTCGCGGGTCCACGTACACGAAGTCGGCGAGAACTTCCAAGGCGCTGGTCTCTGGCAAGGGGTTTTCTTTGTTGATTTCTTTTGTGGGTTTCTTTTGGCGTTCTCTGCTTTTTCTTGTTGTTCGCTGTTGATGTATTTACTTTCCTTCTTTTCTTCCCTTTCTTTCCTTCTTTCCTTCTTTCTTTCTTTCTTTGCTTGCTTCCTGTTTTTCTGTCGAGTTATTTGTTGGAGTAGTTAGCGAAATGATACCAATTTGTTTGATTGTTACATGCATCTGAATTCTCAAGTATGCTCTGGTGACTGTACCGCTTGGTCTCAATCGCTTTACTGCTCTATGGTTGGCCTCCATGCGATATTGCATAAGATAACTGACTTGGGCACAGCAACCGAGTTAGAATACCACTCGAATATCAATCCTAACTGAGATACCCTGTTGTTTTAGAATTCACCAGTTCAGCTCAGCAATCCACGCCTCAAGTATTTCCCTACGAGGCTGAAGAAGATTTTCCATTCTAGGCCAAGGACTGTGCATGCGCGAACTGCAAACAAGTTTTAGAATCGATGTGGCTGCCAACCAATCACGCATAATAAATTAAGCGACGAGCGGTCCCGTGAGTGTCAATTAACCCCTTGAATCAAAATGGCCTTTCCCACGGCCAGAGCAAGCTCCGAACATACCGTTGTCCGACTCAGCCACGCTGCGTGCGTATGAATCTTGGAACAAGGGGTGAAATACAGACCTTGGCTATAGGTCGTATCTTCGTCAAGGCGCTAACCGGGGTATCTCGGAGTGTTGGCTTGGATAGGACTGAGCTGGGCTCCGTCGAATTTTGCAAATATGGGAGCGTGGTAGAAGTTTTGTTGCTTTACTCTGTATCCAAGGAAATGCAATTAGGTATTGGACGAGGCCACGACTGATAAACAAAGAATTAAGGATTCCAGTCTATGGGACTCTATTGAAGTCGTGATCACATTGCGCCACTGCCTGTAACAACGCAATGTACATGTGATGGGCAGAAGACAGGAAAAGATTTGTGTAATCCGTGTATAAAACAAAAGTGAAGGTATTTGGACTATTAAAATATTGTGCCTTTTCATCCAAGCCATTCTCTCCTGTCACATCGAATTTGTAAATACGATCCAGCCATATATTTTCTCGATGAAAAACAGCATACCAGAGAAAAGCAAGCATTATCCCCTTCATATGCTTGGAAAGGTTCGTAAATCTTTACGGAAATCTTTATGGGTGACAACTTTTCCCCCATACCACTCTAAACAACTGCTCCGAGAATCCACCTTTATCTCTGATCTACGTACAAGAAAATGAAAACACACTTGCTAAAAAGACTTGCTGTCTATTTAGCTGGAGGTTTCCGATTCCATAGCAGAGACTGGCATGGCGCCTAAAGTTTCGCTGTTAGCTTCAAAGAGCTGGGACACCTCAAACAGAAGCGGAAAACTCACCAGACATGCCACCAAAAGCAGCAACGCCTTGAATGGCAGCATTTGGGAATGCGGCAACTCCGCACAGGCAGGAGCATGAACAAGCACCATTGGAAGCGAGGGTTCCGGTGCCGGAAGTCATACCCGTGCTACCACTTGTGGCGGCAGCAGTGGAAGCACTTGCGGTGCTGGATGCCTTGGCAGCACCACCTTGAATCGCAGCAGTAGAACCAGTTCCATTCTGGGCGATTGCCATGCTTTGGAACATTTGCTGTGTCTTGTTGGCAGTTGGGTTGATGGAGAAAACCATTCCCTTTCCGCAGTGGCCGCTTTGTTTGCAGTAAAACCCTATCTTTGATTAGAATGGAAGAACAAACGGCCGTTTGATGTCTTACAAATTGGGGTGTCAACCGTAACCTGCATGGCCATCTGTGGTGCAGGAGTGATTGAGTTGTTGACGTTTGGAACAAATCCAGTATCCATGCCTCCAGCAAGTTTTTCGCAAGGTGTAGTGAAGGCGGATTGGGTTGCGGTGTGATTGGTGGATTGGAACTCAAAGACGACCATGTCACCAACGGCAGCAGTAATCTGGTCTGGAGTGTAGACGAGTCCTCCGGCACCACCGACGACGACCTAAGAATTGTTAGCCAGAGAACTGAAATGGTCCAATTACTCTTACACTGTGGGTTGCAGCTGCGGCAACTGCGCCGTTGGCGGCAGTGACAGTCTTGGTCTCCGTGACGGTTGTAGTGGCTTGGTTTCCTCCCTGGTTGTACCAGATGAGAATGATTTCAGTTGACGAGGATGTTTGTTCAATAATAATGGGTTGCGCGGCGTTGTTGTTGTTGTTGTTACTGGATTTGGCTCCCTTGCCGTTGCGCTCCACTAAGTTGGAGTCTCCTCCCAGAGCTCCACGAGCATACAAACTTGCTTCGAGGGTGCTTGCTAACGCCAATGGCGCAACGCAGAGGGCTGAAAGTGTAGAGAATCTCATGTTGGGTATTAGACGGGAATCGAAGAATAACTGGGATGGGATGAAAAGGTGCACGAGGTTGAAAGCCGCACTGCGGGTATAGCTAGACTATCGAAGTTGCTGGTATAAGAAGTAAGGATCGTTGCCAGATGGCGAGGGCCTGCTCGTGATATGAAAAGCCGAAGGAAGAAAACAGAGACAGAGGAAGGAGAGTGAGTGTTCACAGCAAGACGGATGAAGAGGAAGGAAGCAGAGCGGAGGACGGTGGGCAGGTCGAGGTATTAAATCAAGCATGAAAATGCGAACAAGGTTAATTTGAGCCAAGAGGCACATCATTACTAACCTTACGCCAAACCTTGAAGTCAAAAGCAAGGCTACTCCGTAAAGAGGCTGTACCTACGGAGCGCTGGTCGTCCGGTCCTGCGCCCATGGTGTTTCTGACGTCGAGGAGTCGTGTGAACCCTTGGAGAAACCCAGAAGCTTAAAGCTTAGATGCCCGCCCACAGTTCGCCCAGAGGTTGATGCGCCGGCCAAGCGAGCACCTTAAACGGCTGATGTTGGAGGATTTGTAGCAGATTCGTCTCACGTCGAGCGAGTGGGCGGCTGACAAGGGCCTGCCAACGTTGCAGACAAGGGATGAGAGATAACCGGACGAATTAGCCACGCTGGCTAGCGCGTGCACATGGGCTCTTCTCCTTCGGATGACAGCTCTGCACCGCAGGATCGTGTGCTGGAAATTGCATTTGGCTGGTAAGCGTCGGTGCGCGCGGCCACAAATGCTGTGCGTTCCTTCCGCACAGCAAGCCATTGCCGGAGCTATTGCCCTCGCACAGAGTAGCAGTATTCACGATGCACGGCGAAAGATAACCCCCGTATCCCCTATCCCCTTCGCCGTGCTTGAACTGTTAAATTGTGGGTTTGATTGCCCCTCTCTCCAACTGAAAAGTAAGCATAATCGCGGGTGGAGTCTGGCAAGATGCGCAAAGGCCTCGGGGTTGGATCTCGAAACGATGCTCTTGTGCATGGCACCTTGTCTATATGTTCTTCCAGACTTTCAACCGGCTATCGTGATCCCATGTCCGATGACCACTGCCAAACTTCCGGCACCAACGCAACCTGCGCTATGCCCCAAGGAGTCCCGAACAATCCCATATCTGATGGCTCCAAACAACGGTTGTAGGAGAGTGTCGGTTCACCCCCAATCAACACCCCCACAGGAACATTTCGTGCTTCAGGCTTGGCAACTAAGCCCTCTGCTGTTGACCCTCATACAGGCCTGTATAGTATCCGGCATAATACCACGACATTAAGAGGTTCTTCAGGCCTTCGTCGTGAACTTCCGCATACCCAAACGTTAGTCCTGTTCTCTACCCTAGGTATCCTGATATGCCTTAAGGCTTGGAAGAAGGTAGTCTCACCTTGGCCGATTAGATGTTGCGGCAACGCGGGTCCTTTGGATTGTGGCGAACCCTTGATCTGGCTCGGTCCATGAGATTGATTGCGGGCTGCTTGATCGTTCTTGGCCTGGGAAACATGAGTCGCGAAGCCAGCAAGGTGACAAGCTTTCGCCTGGGCATGTCTCTACTGCGAACTCATTGATCAAACTTACCAAAGTTGCTTCAGCGTCATCGTTTTCAGGTACTGCCGGGATCGAGGCTGGCGCAACATACACTTGTTCACTTGCGTCAACCTCAATATGCGACCCATCGACAGTGCCTTCGCTCTGTTCATACTGTATACTGTCGTCGCTATTCCAACATCAGCTACATCCAAAACAGTTGAGTGCAAGGCATGATGACACTAGAAGCCCACTTGTCTGCTTGGATGCAATCTTTAGGACATCTTCAACTTTCTCACCACGAGCGTGCATGCTGTGGTAATGCTAGAAACGTATTAGCCTCACGATCGTATTGTCCACGTGCTTTGCACCGTATAGAGCTATAGCTGGTGTACAGACCTTGTACTCCTCGAGAGCCTCATTCCAAGAGTCTACGAGGGCTGAATCGTCCCATATTTCAGCGTGTGAGGGGTCCTTAGGAGGTGCCATTGTTGCGCGTTAGCAGGTTGTTTGTTCTGATTTTAGGGATGCCGACTTGGTCAAGATTCTGCAGATTAGCGAGTGCTTTATCGCGTGTTTTGTCTTCTGTTAGATTTTCTCATACAAGGGAAGGAAGTCAGCTTTGAAGCAATTGGGCGTTCGGGGCTCGGGTACGTTAACATAGACCTTTCCATCTACCTTTCTCTAAGATGCAAAGACTAACGAGTAAGGTAAGTTTCAAACAAAGACATGGATTTTTTGCATCACGTGCCATCTAGTTATGATTTGAAGGGCTCTACTCTTCTCTCGGATCTTAACATTTCTGACCGTTTTAAGTCTCGATCTTGATCTTCCGTGAGATACACAGCCATACTTCCTACTCCATAGTGCTCTGTCGGATTCGCTAAGCTAATGATGGGGCTTCTCAGTCAACATCTTGCCAATCCATCGACTCGCTCCTCCAGAACGATCATAAGTTCTACAGAATCCTTTCTGTGGTGTTTTCAACAGGCCAGCTATTTCTGATTTCAATTTGTTGATGAGCCCGTGCCTGGTCCTTTCCCTTCCACAACGACGAGTTTTTTGATTACTCGAGATGGCAGGGCCTTTGCATCTAGGACGGCTTATTAATTGGCCCACAAACCACTCTTGAGTTCGAGCCATCGAATACAACGGAAAGTAGATTTGCTATTTGGTTATTTGATGTTGGTAGCGAAGGGTGCCAATGTACTAGAGGCTCCCACTGACAAACCATGTGCTGGCCTTGAAGCCAAACTTCCAAGGGTGTCTTGCTACGAGTGTTCTGTGACCAATACAAACTTCTGCATGGTAACTGCAGTCAATGGCCAATCCTTCAACCATCTAGAGTATAGATGATCACGGGTGTGCAGCAATATATTCTATACGCTGGAGAAGACTTGCGATTCCCACGATTCGGGCAATCCATCCTCTCTTTGCATTAAATGGGTACCGGGTATACTTAAAACAACTGAGCGTCTTAGTATGGACTTGGATGATGCAATACGACGGATATGTTATAGACCAAGTTATGACGAAGAGATTTGCGACGTGAACGGACGAATGAGGGAAAATGCGCCACTGCACCTTCTCAAGTGATCCAATCGTCTGAATTTAGCCATGGCATGTCCCTTTCAACAGCATCATATGTGCAATTATGACCGCGAGTCACAATCTACTTTGTTACTCTAGTCTACTGATGGAGGGTAAGCGTGGTATGTGAAGACCCAACCGGCCAAGTCCCAGTGGAGTGCGCCCGGCTTCACCATTTTCGGTTCACCGCCCGACAGAATCATACAAAAAATATTTGGTACCAAAAGTTCCCGACCTGTACAATTCACAACCAACACCATTGAAACCTTTCACAATGGCCAAAGACATCCAAGACAAGAAGCGCAAAGGTTATTATGCATTCTTCATATCTATAGTTCTTTGCTGACGAATTAAAAAGCCGCTGCACCGGCCGACGAGGTCGCAAAGGTGAAGAAAGCCAAGAAGGTGGCACCTGAGGTTGCAGAACCTGCAAAGAAACGCAAAGGTTTGGATTTCTGTCAACATAGCTTTATTAGGTCACTGATATATTTGTTCTATAGCTGCCGAAGAGGCCTCCCCAGTCTCACTGAAGAAGTCGAAGACGCCAAAAACCGAAACTGCCTCAAAGCCTAAAGCCGCAAAAAAGTCGACCACCAAGGAAATCACTGAGACAAAGACAGAAATTGCTGAAGTAGTTTCCGAGAAGGAGAAGACCAAGACAAAATCTACCTCCAAGAAGTCAAAAGCTCCAGTGGATCCAACTTCATCAGAGGAAGATGAAGCCGAAGCAAAGGAGGACGACGCGGAGGTGAACGAGGACGCTGACCTTGAGGCAGCCTCCGATGATGACCAGACTGAGGCTTTCTTGAAGGGCTTTGAGAGTGACGAGGATGAAGCTCCTGCGGACGCAAAGCCGGTCGAAGATGTTGGGGAAATACCCTCTATCAACAAGAAACTCAAGAAGCAGGCTAAGAAAGCTGCTGAGGCTGCCGCTGATGAAAAGCCTGGCGTTGTTTACATTGGTCGAATTCCTCACGGTTTCTACGAGAACGAGATGAGAGCTTACTTCAAGCAATTCGGAGATATCAAGAATCTTCGTCTAGCACGTAACCGCAAGACTGGAGCCAGCAAGCACATTGCATGGATACAGTTTGAGTCTTCGGCAGTTGCAGAAATCGTCGCCAAGACCATGGACAACTATCTTCTCTTCAACCATATTCTTAAGGTTAAGGTCGTGCCGGATGAACAACTTCCCGCCAATCTTTTCAAAGGAGCCAACAAGCGATTCAAGAAGGTCCCATGGAATAAGATTGCTGGAAGAAAGCTTGCGCAAGGTGCTTCAGAAACTACGTGGAACAAGCGTGTTGAGAAAGAGAACAAGCGTAGAGAGAGCAAGGCTGATAAGCTGAAGGCCATCGGCTATGAATTTGAGGCACCTCAGCTCAAATCCGCTGTTGCGATGAGAAAGGAGCTGCTATTAATCACAGCGGATGCAGAGGACGAGCAAGTCCAAGAACCAAAAGCCATTGAAGCCGCACCTGTTGAGGCACCTACACCAGCAGTTGATGAGAAGAAGGTTAAGAAGAAGAAGTCCAAGACAGCTTTGGTAGAGACTCCCGCGGAGCAAGTAACTGTCACTGAGGAAAAGGTTGTCGAGGCACTTGCACCTGTAGTCGAGGAGAAGAAAGTCAAGAAGAAGAAGTCTAAGACGACTTTGGTAGAGACTCCCGCGGAGCAAGTAACTGTCACTGAGGAGAAGGTTGTCGAAGCACCTGCACCTGTAGTTGAGGAGAAGAAAATCAAGAAGAAGAAGTCTAAGACGACTTTGGTAGAGGAGAAGGTTGTCGAAGCACCTGCACCTGAAGTTGAGGAGAAGAAAGTCAAGAAGAAGAAGTCTAAGACAGCTCTGGTAGAGCCTCCTGTTGAGGAAGCAAAGGAAGAGGTCAAGCCGCTCAGGAAATCCAAGAGGAAGTCTGTCTCCTAGATGACGGCAACCCGTAGCATTATAAAGGGAAGTCTTTTGTATTGCTATAACTTATGGTGTCATTGAACTTGTTGTAGCATGGAGTAATTGGCTATGGGAAAATAAAGTTGTTCTGGTTTCCTCAAGCATGTATTGAGTTTTGAATATCATCAATGATTTAGACGATACAGTAGTACAAGACCATTGTGAAGCTTCGATTTAGTTGTCCGTATCATTCTCTGCAATTAAAGCCTTATTCATGTCTCGAAGACTTCAGGCTGAAGCCTTGCGCCAGCGCACGGACTTTCGCTAGGAATCTATTCGACAATTTAGAGTACCTCTGGCATTCCACCTCATCTCGATCTTAATCGCAGCCTTTTGTCACTTTTGTACTTGTAGCAGGACGTAGGGACATCTTCCATGGTCTCTCTTTAGCAAAATTCGTCAATATGCCTTCAGTACTACTCATAACCTTCATCGTGCAACTCCTCATCCACCTGGTCAATACCGTCGGGGCATCAACTGTAAATGCAGTGGTATGCATCATATCATACGGGAGAGTGTCTCAAAAAATGCTAATGCATGTGCCTAGTTATGGACAATCTTCACAAGGCTCACGAACTCGAAAGCCGCGGTGGAACAGCGGGCGCTGAAGACGAAGTTCTTGCAGTTAAAGAAGGAGCTGAACGCCACGAGCAGTCAGGACGAGTTTGCGAAGTGGGCAAAGCTACGACGACAACACGATAAAGTCTTAGAGGAGTATGAAACGTCAAGTACGTGTGCCAGAAGCTTCGAGCAAGCTACCTTTACGGTCTGCCTGCTAACTGTGTCTAAAGAGAAAGGACAAGATTCTACGAAAGCCACCTTCGACAAAGTCGTGAGCGCTCTTCGATGGCTCGGCACGAATGGTCTTAGGACAATCTTGCAATTCTGGTACTCGAAGCAAGCTATGTTCTGGATTCCCCAGGGATGGGTGCCGTATTACGCAGAGTGGCTATTGTCCTTTCCGCGTGCGCCGCTGGGAAGTGTGAGCATACAGGCATGGGTCCTGGCCTGTGGAGCAGTGATACTTCTTTTCAACGATGCTATCATAGCAGTGTGCGCATTAGTCATGGAGGCAGCAAGTAGCAAGAAGGTACAACCAGGCAAAGGAGCACCGATGAAGGTTCCGGCGGGCAAAGCAGGAGATGAGAAGTCTGCAGAGAAGAAGGAGCTCTGATATGTTGGATATATGGAATTGATATGTAAAAATCAATTCAATGCACGATTCAGCTATATTATGGGGATGTCTCTCATCAATTAAAGACGCAGAGATCTTCATGGCTTGTAGGCTGAGATCTTGCAACACGAGTGAGATGACTCTTGGCAGAGTTCTTGGGCTCTATCTGGGCATTCTTTTTGACTTTGAGTGACCATTGGAAGAAAAGATCGCTAAAGCTTCGAAAGTGCCACGCTGGGGAGGGAACATTCTGGATGGAACGGTATTAGAAGTTCATTACCTGTGTCATGACGACAAGGGCATACTAAGTATACCCGGTGGCCTGTGAAGTCTGCTTACAGCAAGATCAACGGATTCAGGCCTCAGAGTCTCCATGACCTTGTTCTGTGTTCCAGTTCACATAAACTGTTTTGGTGTTTACAAGAAAGAGCTTCAAATATTCGGCGCGAACTTTTGATAGCTCAAAAAGAAGCTAACTGCTTACAGTGACCGCCTACAGATTGGGTCGGGCGGAACGCCGAAGCGGGCAGATATCTCGCAGGACGAACGTGTCGTGAACAAATACTCGGCTTCGAAGACAGCTCTTGTTCGCGTGACACAGACAAGATGTCTATCTCTTGGGGGACGTAAGTACTAAACTCCAGACCCAGTGTGTCACCTTTCTGATTTCTTTAGGATCAAACAAATTGCCATCTTGGTGGGGCCTATGCTTCTACCCAAGGCCATTGGATATTACCGCTCCGTTCGTGCAGCACCAAGCATTCATGGAATTCCGATACGACCAGTACCAGCAAACGTAGCCAGGGCACTCGCTATTCTCTTCATCACAGCAGCTGGCTTCCTCTTCAAATCCCTACCTTTCTTCTCACCCGAAAACATCTTTAGTCTCACACAATCGCGTCTCCAAATCCCTACCGATGTGCTCTTCACGCGTCTCTCTGGTCTTCGAACCGCAGGCTTGACAGCAACAGATGATATTTTGCGGTCGAAGATAAACTCGCTGGAGTCCCGACTGTTATACTTGCAATTTGGCCCCGGTGTTATCACAGATTGCCAGTTCTGTAATGTGGAGGATCCCAAGAGCTACCTCTACTATGCCCTGCCTGCAATCCTAGGGCCGTACTTGTATAATCTGTGCATACTCGCACTAGTGACATCAGGTCTATTTATCGGGAAAGAAGGTGCGGTATGGAGAACTACGGCGACATTGGCCGGCTCAGCGATCGCGTTGCTTGAGGTGTATCTTGTGAGCTCATACCACTACCAAGGAAATGCAAGAGCTACGAGATTGGAGGATCTAGATGCATTTTACTGGAAAATGCGTATCTACCGCAGCCTGATGATAGCTGCTGTGGATGGAGTCATCGGCTGGGTGCTCTATCTCTCCTCGACAAACAGAGCATTTGTCAATCCTCCCTCTACAGCGGAGCGAGTTGAGACAGCTACTAGAATAGTCGAGATGATGCGTAGCAAATTGAACGCGATGGGAATAGTGAGGAATACTGTCAACCGGGACACAGATCTGAGAACCCGCAGCCAGAATTACTGGGTGCAAGAATCTATGATTATGGGAGCTCTGATGGAGGATAGAGAAGTGATAGACGGCGTGAAGAATGCATTGGAGAACAGGATTAATATGCAGACGATTGCAACAGACGCTGGAACATATGCCGAGAATATTCTAGGGCCGATAGAGGCCGACCTGGGTATGAATGGCCAGACTTAGATGGCATGCTTTAGACAATAATGCACTCGATTGATTTTCAGTTGACCATTTTCTGTAAAGTGAAGTTCCTTGTGTGGCTTCTTTCACATAGGTTGTCTATTTATCCATTGTCTTCTCTATGGTGCAAAGCAAGTTCCTCAAATTAGACAAAAGTGCTGCCCAAGTTACAAAGAACCCTTCAACTATTTCCAGGATTACAGGTCTCTCAGCTTTGCACTAAAAACAAAGCACAAACAAAGATTATTTGGACAGCAAGAGCTTACGTAGAGTATAAGTAGCATGTTGCTGGACTGCCACTACCTCACTTCCAATTACCTGCTCTTCTTCCTTTTATCAATGTTAAGAATCACACCTGGAGGTTATAATTAGTAAGTCCAGTCTCCGCCCTGCAATGTGCTAAGATGTCTCGCAGTTTGACTTCACCACGTAGAGTATCCTCCATGAGCAACTTCAAAATCCTCGCCCAACGTACCATATGTAGGTACTGTCTACAAATCCAATCAATGTTCTATATAAAACTTGACTACGAGGCAAGTAAAAGCAGTCACAGGCGGTAAGTCTATCCCATCCCTAAGTCACTAACACTTTCACAGTTTCTCGCAGTTAGCAGTCAACATCTACCTAACCGTGACCCAGAAAGGCGAAGAATAAGACATATGGGGATACTAACAGCAATTTAACCTTCTCCCCGTCCACATATTTACAGTCACAGGCTATACGTACCACTCCAACGCAACAGCAATATTTATTCAGACCATCAAGAACAAGAGAACTCACAATAAAGTAAGTTAGCCTCCTCCCCATTAGCATTTTCACAGTCACAGGCTACTCGTACCACTGCAAAGAAGCATTTATCCAAAACACTAAGAACAATACAACTCACAAAATAAGTAAGTTGACTTTCCTCCTCTAAGCCCAAGCCTCCGATCATCTGGAAGAACCTACTTACCTCGATACACAAACCTTAGTTGGCCACAAAGGCCCGGCATTCCAAACCATCTGGAAACCCAAACTTAGGACAAAAAGCAAGGCAACGGCAGCATAACTCTATCCAAGAACCACCCCATCGGCACCAGCCACAAAAGCTCTAATCTTGCTTAAGAAAATACAAGATCCGCTCGAATTTATGAGCGAGAGAGACGTAGGAGGCAAAGCCGTGAACCCGAGTCAAGCAACTACGTAAAGCCAAGGGCGGCAGAGGGGAAAATGACAGAAAAGGTAAGTCCTCACAACCCACCTCCTTTTTGGCATGAATAGTGTCTTCGAACAATACAACATCTCTAGAAACGCCCATGCTCTCACCAACAGAACTCAAAAATACAGCACCTTCGAAATTCTCAAGTCACATCCAACCTCGCTCTTCCCTTCAGAATCAACATCCATTTCGTTTCACGAACAGGCTTCAGAGTGGAAGCACTTATTTTTGCATCGATTGGTGGGTGCCAGTCCCACGCAGAGCCCGTGAGGACTCGGTTCATAAATTACGATACTGGGCATGGCGAGAGAGGTTGAATTTTATATACTCATGCATACCTTGCGCTGGTAGCATGTGAATTGGCAAACGGAAGAACAGTAGGGATTTACTGGGGTAGAAGGAGGAGAGTTATCCGTAGCATGTCAAGCAGACCGCCTCTTCAGACGACCATCCTCACGCCCATGAGCTAAATGCCTCTAACAATATGCCCTCAGTAGTAGCCAGTATAATAGCAATCCCTGAGCATCCATTCGAGAGCAAGCAGAGTGCACGTGAACTATGAGTACGAGACAGAACAGCAAAATATAAAGATATCTCTTGATGGACTACGCCTATTGCTATTACACCTTACAAAAATGCTCAATATAGCACTGCACTGCACAAAACAACAACGTAGCCGGACAGACCGTCCTTCAAGACCTCCTCCCCTGGCATACTAATGAGCTGAACAGAATTAAACAAAGCCCACTGCTCGAAGTCTCTTGCTCGCTACATCCCATCGCCCAACAGCTGAAAACAGGTAAGAAGAAAAACCAAGATAGATAAAACACAGCGGCACGCAAAAGCCCCCGGTGATTCCAAATCCTCTCTCTCCTGACCCGATAGGAGACAAGGGAAGACCATAAAACCAGTGAACGAATTTTGCACAGGCAGTGAGGCAGACCGACGCAGAGAAGAAGGAATAGCGTAGCGTAGCGCAGATCAAGATCTATGCCGAGATGTACTCCGAGCCGAGATAAAGACAATGGGTGAAAAGGTGAGTCGTATTGTGAGGAGAATTTGCGAGGGATTTTTAAGGAGGCCGCAGATGTCAAAAATGATAGATTGAAACCGGATAGAATCCACCGCTATTCCAAGCTAGTATCTCAAATATCCAGCGCAACCTATCATTAGAGCAGATGAGCCAATTCGAGAGTATATAGAGAATCCGATCGCATTAGGAGAAAGGTCGATAAGGGTAGTTTACAAGACAATGCACTTCTTCTTCTCCTTCTTCTTGGTCAAGAGAGCCGCACGCGTAGCATGTTCGAAAACCTCACGGACACCCTCGTTCGTCTTTGCTGAACATTCAAGGTACTTGTAGGCACCAATCTTCTTGCGGACCTCCTCACCCTAGAGAGCATTAGCACGATCATCAAGCAGAGATGGAAATCAGGCTTAGGAGGGGGAAAGCCTGAGGTCCTTAGGAAGTGTGCTTACCTGCTCAGGAGTAACTGGCTTCTGGCTGGTCTTGTGCAGCTCCTCGATGGTCTTTTGGTCGTAACGCAAATCCTTCTTACAACCAACAAGGATGATGGGGAGGCCTTGACAGAAGTGAAGAACTTCGGAGATCCACTGTAGTGACGCACGTGTCAGTGTGTTCTTATCTCGAGATCGACTGACGAGGAGGGGGTGATCCATACCTTCTCCTGGACGTTGTCGAGGGAATCCGGTGAGTCGACAGCGAAGCAGATCAAGATGACATGGGAATCTGGGTATGAGAGAGGTCGGAGACGATCGTAATCTTCTTGTCCGGCCGTATCCCATAGGGCTAGCTCAACGTGCTTTCCATCGACCTCGACATCGGCAACGTAGTTCTCGAAGACGGTTGGGACGTAGACCTGTGTTGACGGATGATTAGCCTCATGGTCCCCCAGGTAACAACATCTGCCATGATGTATTTGATTTGGGATGTTGGAGCGGTTCACGCGAAGCCATCGTAATGGGACAACGCCGTAAGTTTCGCATGGTCTGGGAGGATTGAAGGTAGCCTTACCTCTGGGAAAGTACCCTTAGAGAACACACTGCCGTCCGTCAGCGTTGAAGGTTTTCGAGAAGGGCACAGATGCTCGTGCATTGAGATCAAGGGCGATACTTACATCAACAAACAGGTCTTACCGCAGGCACCATCACCGACAATAACGAGCTTTCGACGGATTTCCGCCATCGTGATGGAGAAGGGATGAAGAAGATGGAAGAGAGTGACAGAAGAAGAGTAGGTCGCAGGCGAGATGCAGGATTAGAGGTCGCGTGAGGGCAGGGTGGGAAGTATTAGGATGATGGAGACTGTGAAGGTGTTGAGGTAGGTTGTTGTAGTAATGATGGAAGGCGCTTCTTTCTGCAGAGCAGCACGGGCGCAAGCGATGCCTGAGGAAAGGAAGGCAATAACCGGGCTGGGGGGGGCTGCGAGATGCGAGGATGAAGGGAGGATGGGTGGTGGGTGGACGATGTCGATATCAATCTAACAACGGGGAACAGCCCTCAAGAACAAGCACCTGAGCCTTCGAGATCCGGGCACGCTTGCCGTATCCATTTATATGATTTAAAAGTGCAATCCACTCCCCGTCAAACCACCACGGTTCTGCCTACCGGCTCAGCCATGGGAATGGGGTCGGCAGGTGCGTTAAGATGAGAATAGCTGGTGTAGGACTCTCGACGCGATCCGCAGGACGCTGGCACCGTGATTCCGTTGTTCTCGATCTCGGTCAGGTACGCTCTCGCTCTGGCACACCACCGCCGTGAATTTCCCCTTATCCGCCGGTCGCTGTCCAGGCCTGCCTGCCTGCCTGCCACCGTTCGCCCAGAATAATACCCAGGCTCGTCAGCGATGCCTGGCCTCTCGCTTTCTACAAATAGGAGGTTGCATAGATGATCGACCGGCTGCCACAACACGCTTTCCCCTCTACCAGGTAAGGTGTAGACGAGAAGCGTGATTCTCTCAATGCAGCGCAATCACCCACAATGCATTCGTAGGACTCACTTTCGCTCACCTGCAGGCTGGATTTTCGGGGCGCCTTACCTCACCCTCACTCAGCACAGATGCACCTGCATTCCTGATACTGACGACGCTGTTCAGGAGTGGCGCAGCTTTCGCAGGCAGACTCGCAAGCGTCGCCAGGACTTCAGCAGGATAGGGGAGGCTTGTCAGTGCCAGTCCTAGCTATCAAGTCCTGGGCTCTTGGCAGCTTCTTCTGCTACGAGCACCTGCAAAACCCGGTCTCCGTGTGCTGCCAGTGAAGTAAGCACCCGATGTCACCATGTCGAGAGTGCAGTGCAGCTGTGGAGCCAAGCAAATAATAGCACCGTACCTTCGTACGACGTACCTTAACACCGGTTCTGGTTTCTTGATTTCTCGAGCCCCTGAAAATGACACCCACACGTGACAATTAACGCTAATGCAGTTGGGGACAAGCGTGCTTTGAGAGCTCGAACCCAAAAAGTTATCGAGACATGTAGTTGAATGACCAGACTCACACGACCTCTTGCCAATCCACGTCCACCCGTTCTGCAAATATGCAGAAGGTTATCCGGCGCACCGCCCTAGCAGAGAAGCAGGCAGTACGGAGGTTGGCGCGAAGAAAGGACAAGAATACTCGCGATTGGGCCAAGACGAAAAGAGAGCAAGAACGCTTTGCTCAGGCGGATGAGAGTGAAAAGATTCTAGAGGCGCGGAAGGCCCGGAGAGAGGATTGGGAACTGGGATCTCTAGCTCCCCGGAGAGATGTTGGCGATAAGAAGGATACCTATGGAACCATCAATGCCCAACGGACGAGGGGCCAACCGCTCAAGTATGAAGAGCGGGCAGAAGCTTTGAAGACGGTTGGCGGGAGATACCTGAATATTGTGAAGGGAGATCGGGTGGTTCTTCTTGAAGGCAGAGATAAGGGTAAGATATCAGAGGTTGTAAATACAGACCCTGCTCGGGGAGAGTGCACAGTGAAGGGCTTGAATATGGTATGTTCAGCAACACGACTGATTATCAGCACCAATCACCAATTTCCGAGCTAACGGATATCCTTTCAGGTCGACGTCGAAGTCCCAGACTGGATGATTTCCTCCGAAGAAGCGGATAAACGACCCGTCCGGTCAATGGAGCAGCCGGTTCCACTCGTCTCAGTGCGCTTAGTTTATCCTCTTCATGATAGCACCACGGGCACCACCAGAGACGTTATTGTGAAGAAGCTAGTGAACAGCAAGATCTGGCACGACCGCCATACAGGCACCACGCGGTGGTCGCGCATAATTCCCGGCCTGAATATCAAAGTACCATGGCCAAAGACGGAGCCCAAGAAGCACGAAGACAATGCTTGTGATACGCTGCGAGTGGATGTGGAGACCAGAACATTTGTACCGACACTGCTGAGGCCGCCCATGCCGGGCAGTGTGATTGACGAGCTTCGAAACAAGTACTCTATCTTCAGAACGAGGCATGATCCAGAATACATTGAGGCGAAGATGCAGGAGGATATCGAGCAGCAGGAGAAGAAGATGGCTAAGGAGATGCACACACCATTGAAGCAAGTCAACAGAAGGGAGAGAAAGCTGAGAAAGGCCAAGGGCAAGGGTCAATTGACGCCTGAGATGCTTGAGAGGATTGGTGCTGTGATTGCCAAGAGAAGAGGTCTGGCGCTCGAGACCGTTGGCATGTCTACTGAGACAAGTGAGCCAGCAGTCGTTGCGTAGAAGGATTTTGTATGATACGTATGTAAGACACGTGAGCTTGTATAGCACAAAAAGGAAATGGGCATCGGCGGGGCGTTGCACATAGTTCTACAATCTGCACCTAGATTGCAGCTAACACCTAAATCCCAAATTTTGTACAACATGCACCAGACTCTGTACAAGCAAAACATTTTTTTCATTCAGCTATCAATTTGTCTTAGGTACCAAGCAAAGACAACCTTTCAAAAGCCTTCACGACAGGCGCTTCTTTTCGTTTCCCAGCAGCATCAAGGCTCTCCTGCATGACCGCGTCGCCACCAACAGGTCTATACTGGTCCGGCACAGTTGCAGCAGCAGCATCCTTTCCGTTGTCTTGTCCCGGAGTAGCGAAAACCTCCGGAATACAAGCAATACACATGCCCACCACATCAGCCAGACTGCCTTCCACAGCTCTCGCTCGCTCCCACATCCCTCGGCGCACAAGACCCATGACTAAACGCGCGATTTCTTCCCGCACACTCTCCACACGGTCGATAAGGCGTCCGACACTGTTAACGAGATACTCCTCCTCGTATACGCTTCCCTTCTTGCCACGAGCCCGTTTGCGCTCCTCGCGCTTCCGGTTCTTGCTTGTCGCTCGACTTACTCCTGTGCCAGCTGTATGCTGACTTCCCTTACCTGTATAGCGGGTGAAGAGACTGCGGTTCGTGCTCACGCGCGAACTGGCGGCAATGGAAACATCGTCAGGGACGTCACCATCGCCTCCGCGCTCACCCTCATAAAAGGCAAGCGGATCGGATAGTGCCTTTGCTCGCAGCTCTCGAATCCGAGGTACCTGTGCTAGCAGCTGTGCTTTGCATTCTGCTAGTAGTTCGGTAGAGCTTGCAAGTGCTTCGGCGAGCCCGATGTCGATTACGCTTTCAAGGAGATCGGGTCGTGCTTTGAATGCCACGAGGTGCAAGGCGTCGGCGAAGAAATAGCCTTTGCAATATGTTCTGGCAGCATTTTCGATGGAGGAGAGGTAATCAAGCTGAATTGTGGCGGCGGCGAAATAGTCCTTGCTCTCGTAAAGCGCGTCATAGAGGGAAGTAGCCAGGTCTGTTAGTGCGGCACCAGAAACCGGTGGTGTTTGCGAGAGAGCAGCGAAAAGAGCTTCTCGCCAGAAGAGAGGGCCAGAAGACAAGTAGCATGAAGTTGCCTTCGCAAAGTTGCCAAGGGACTCGTAGGCTAGAGCTGCTTCTTTGAAGGAAGACTTGGATTCGAGATATTCCGCATGGAGTGCTGTTATGATTTCTAACTGGGCTGGGTTGTAGCGGTAAAGTGATGTTGCAAATTGATACAGTGCATGTTTCTTGGTGTATGTCTGTAGCTCTTCGAAACTGTCAAGGCTGTGAAGATGCGTGAGAGCCTTGCTATGTCGTCCAAGATAGTCATCAATGCTGAACTTGCGACGTAGTTCAGTCATTTGCTGTAGATTCTGCATGAATGGGAGGTATTCTCGCGGGTCTTTTTGAGACTGTTGTGCCACAAGTAAAGCCAAGTCTAGATCGTACAGGCCCAGTGCGTTGTCGTATAATTTGTTGACATCTGCTAGGAAGCAGATATGTTCAACTGCTTTATCGGCCATGCTTTCTTCTCCCTTCATCAGCTGGGCTACCACCAGCAGCCCATCTTCTAAAGCCGGAGGAAATTTGCACACATTTGCTGTAATAATGTTTTGGAGGTTTGTGGCTGTACGAGTCTTAAGAGTATCCAAGACCGCATCACATATTTTGTTAACTTTCGAAGTCTTGACTAGTCCGGTGTCCTGAGGCACAACACCATTTGCTGTGTTTGCTATTGCTGCGATACTATTTTCAAGACCTGACTTGGCCCGAGTCTCTTTGTACATAGATAATGTGACGTCCTCATCCCTAGTAATATCAGTATGGATTTTTAGCTGCGCAGGAGAAGGACTTGCCTCAAAGAAGACAAAAAGAGATCGATATATGAGATCTTCTTGACTTGATCTATGAATAACCCAACATTTGCCAAGAACTGCTCAGGTGCATGGTCATACAAAATATTCATGTCAACTCTTTGAGTACGACAATGAGTGAAGGCTCGTTTATAATTCTTCTCGTCAATCAGTTTTCGAATGCCTGCTATGACCATGGCACGCGGCCAGATAGTCTCCAGGTTTCCTCGCGGCATCTGGAGTACTAAGCTGAGAGATGTTGGCATCGCTGTGACCAGACGGGCTCCACGTTCGATGCTTCGGCATCGTTCGTCGATTTCAGGATCATCAGGAGGAACTTCAAGGTCTATACTTTATTAGATTCGCTTGCTGAGGATGGTTAAGCCCTTGACATACCATTGACATTAGTGATGTGAACAAATTTGAGAAGGTGAGTGGTAGTGGTGAAAATGAGATGTGCGGGAGTGGTAAGGAATGAGGTGCAATTCTTGACCAGGAGCCGGCCATTGGCGTAAAGATTTCCAGTGTTGGACATGCCGAAGGCAATATAGTTGGACTCGTGCGGTAATATGTCGACTTGTACCAATGAGACTGGCATATTGCTCATGAGCCCTGGCAGTGGATCATCGTCTTGAGAATAGCTCTGTAAAACATCCCCGCTACCATTTTGAAAATATGCATGCATCGAGCCATTTTCAGCAATACTCGAAATAGAGGATATGGACGGATGTGTGGTCTGCTCTCCTTTCTCATCTATCCTTCCTGTTTCATCATTGAAGCCATACATTCGGATTATGGACCCTGAACCTGAGCGTCCAAGAACAATTATATCATTCTTTTCAGAGAAACATATCTGTTGAAAATTCTGGGGCGCAGATCCAGACTTCCCAAAAGAAACCTTTCCAACCAACGATGGCGAAGAGGAAGATGCCGAATTTGCAGTCCACTCGAAGATATATATACCTTCTTGATGCAGGACAGCAATAGAAGATGAATCCCAACTTAGGGCAATATCGATTACGTTAGATGGAACCGTAATATCATGTAGGGCCATTGGTGGAGGTATATTTGCTGCTCGAAAAGGAGTCAGTTTCGCCAGGTGTCCATCTACTACCGCAACAACACCGAAGTCATGAGGAGGAGCTGTAGTTCCTCGGCTGGTATGGAAAATGTACTCTAAGATTTGCACAGATTCTACGTAGGTGTTAGTTTCATTCTCCAAATATCCACATGCAATAAACATACCTGATGCGACAGTAATCAGTCGTAATGGCTTTTCAGGATGCCACACTAAGGAGTTGTTGGCAAGTAATGTCGAAGCGAGGTTCTTAATCTTTTGCTTTAGATACCAGTGATAATTACCCATAGTCCAGAGTTGGACATGATCACTAAGCACAACTGCCAATACCGTGGAGTCCGAATTCCAGAAAAGCTTGATATGTTCAGGAAGCTGAAGCTGCTCTGGTGTAAGTCTGAGGCTAAATTGGCCATGTCTTAGACCGTTTCTCTCGAAGAAAACAACATCTATGCGATCTTGAGACCTCTGGATCCCAGCCATGAGATTACCTGCAGGTCGCCAACTTAAAGCCCCTTCTAAACCATCAACAGGCTCGCTGACGCTATCAAGCACTCCTTCTCTAGAGTATACTCGAATCAACCGTCGTGAGTTTGACTCGATGGAAGATATGGCAAGATAGGCTCCATCTCCTCTCCAGGTAATTGTAACCTTGGAATCGTCATTGGGGCTGAGGACACCTGCATCTGTCTTCTCTGGCATTGTTGGGTCGCGCAGTGCTTTAGCACCCCTGCCTTGGAACTGAGTCTCTTTCTTACCCCAACCAACCGATACATGGTTTGAAGCTTTCAAATCCTCAGATGTCATGGTGACATCTGTGACTCCCTCAAAGCTTCGGCTCATGGAGACAACGGTTTCTGCCTTGGTAGTAATGGCCAGAAGCTCTTCATCAGGTGACCATCTTGCTGCCGTAATACCAGCATCAACAGAACCAACAATCTCAATTCTGTCTTCGCCTGGCAGAGGTTCCTCTCTAACGACGACAATGTCGCCTCCTGCGAGGACGAGACATGCTGTTAGGCTGTCTTCAAAGTAGTGAAGATTTAATATCTCATCACAAACCAGCTCTGGGTTTGGGCATGGTGCTTCCCAAGACGTGATTGTCTCGTGATTCCTACAGGATCATTTAGTAAATTGTATGATCGTTATGCGTGCATAACCTTTTGCTCACTGTGACTTCCCGTTGGTCGTAACCCTCACGAGCTCGATGAGAGGGTCCGTCTCGGTAGGACCAAAAGTGCAGAGGATCGAGTCATTGGCAAGTCCCCAAGTCGAAGCAGTCAATGGCCTCGCCCGAAGTTGAGTTGGAGGGCACCACTGGTCATATCGAACGTTCCGCAAGTTTCGCATCTTGAATACGGCAAAAAGTAGTGGTAAGCCCCAACTCTACTCTGCTCTGGTCTAAGTGCTGTGTCTAGTGACCTCTGCAACGCATGGGAAGAGGCGAATGCGCCACAGCCACGCAAGACCTCAGCTTAGCCCAGTGGTGGAATGTGGTTGCAAGATCAGCCTGAGTATTTTCAGATGCGAACCGTATCGATCACGCTTCTCAGTTGGGTTCGAGGTAGCTATGGTGTTCTTGTTCTGGACATCAAAATTTACAGGCCCTGTTCAAATTTCACATGCCCCAAAATTTTAAGCGAAGCCTCGAACACCAGATCCTAGTTTCCCCGGATCTCCTCAAACATAACCTGACTTCCCCCTCCGACTCAAAATCTCCCGACTTTCTGGTTGCGTGCTTTCCACATTGCTTCCGCTCCCGTCCTCAAATATTCGGCTTGTTCTCTTCAACTGTCATCTGTATCATACAACCGCTGTCTTCATCATGGATGAGGCCTACAACCAACACTCTCGGCGCAATCGCTCCTCTGCCAATCTCAATCACCTTACTCTGGCTCCCTTGACTTCGAAACTTCCCCTCACCGACCAAGATGACCTCCCACAGCCACAGCACCACGTCTCATATATCGAAGGCAGATCAGCACCGACAACACCTTCGGTCCTCTCTCGCTCGTCCTCACGCGTCTCACTTTTAAAGCCCTCGGGCTCTGGTCTGCCCAAGAGTAAATCTAGTACTCATCTTCTCACAGCCCGAAAGCAGCAGCGGTCCGGTGCCACAACGCTAGGCGGAACAAAACCCCGAAGAGGTGTAAATCGAGAAGACCTGACGTTGTCGCCGACGGGAAGGAGTGACTCGGATTGGTTGCTTAGGACCAGTGCCCTCATATCATCCTCAACTCAGGAATCAAAGGGGCAATCATGGCTAGTCTCACGAGCGAGTTCCACAAGTTTACAACGCGATGCGGACGAGGAAGAATTAGAGAGGGAGCTGGCCAGAGAGAGGGAACACGCAAATGGCCTGGGAAGCAGAAGAGGAAGCATGGCGGGAGATGCAGACGATGAGTTCTCACCAGTGACCACTAGAAGGAGCTTCAGTTTCGGTCCTGGAACCAGACCCTTTAGCCAACCTCCGAGTCGATTTGGTAGTAGAAGTGGAAGTCGGGCACAACTGTTCACGCCGTTAGAAAGGAACCAGTCAGGGTACTTTGACCCGAAACACATGGCTCTTGAGACGGTTCCGGTAGAACCAGATTTTGTCAATGCCGAGGAAGAAGCATTAGAAGAAGCCGAAAAAGAAAGAGATGATGAAGATGTAGTCAAGAAATTGGCTCGAGCGAATAGTCTAGGTCTTAGTGGTTGGGTTGAACGAATGCTAGGGTGGCATCTTTTCTCTGTTGACGAAGACGGCGAGGAAACAGAGGCCGAGGGCGATGGTAGAACTGAGGAGCACGAGAGCATTTCCAGAAGCTCGTCGCAGAGACATCTGGAACTCGAAAGCATCCCGCACACACCTTTTGAGGAGAAAATGCCAGCGCTCAAACCTGACGAAGGTGGTTGGCAGGATGCTGCTTGGTTGCTTAGCGTTGCTACGAAAGTGTTGTTGTGAATTCTTGCAGTTAGCTTTATCTTGGTAACATACACGCCGCATCAATAATTATCAAATTAAAATTGAGTATTACTATGAGGTTGTTAAGTGCACCTAGCCTGGAAAACTGGGGAAAAAAACCGACCAACGATATGGATTGCAAGTATATACCAAGGTCCTTCAGGAAGAGCAGGCTTGATAAACAGATTGGCCCACTCGCTATCAAGACAATACTCTCGAAAAACGTGACCGCGCGAGATCGTCGCGTAAACCCCCATGTCGCCACCTCAACAGTTCCCTATACTGAAGACATTCACAAGCTACACGTCAAGGGGTGTTATCGCAAAACAATGACATCCAGACGAGTGACAGTCAATAGAAACCATCACGTCTCACCAGCCAAGCCCGTCCAAACAGAACAAGGATACCCTAAACCCAGCTCTGCTCCATCAGGACTGAAGCGCAAACGTGAAATCATCGACCTCACAGGCGACTCAGAAGACGAAGGCCAACCCAGCCCATCCCCAGCAACGTCCCAGAAGCGCCGCAATCAAAGCGACGAGAAGCGCCTCCGGGTCTTTCGAAAGAATGCTCCCAAGACGTATCTCGATCGCCTCGCTCGAGTCCGGACCCAACGCATGTTCCTACTTGACCGGCAGGCACGCACGAGTCTCGATGGCGTGACGGCGGAAGGAGTCTTCGACATCGCCGGCACGACGGGGAATGTGTATCAAGTGACGATTTCCCGCCAGCCGAGCTGCACCTGTCCGGATGCTGCCAAAGGGAATCAGTGCAAGCATATCATCTATGTAAGCGGTGCACGCCTCTGCTGCGCAAGCGATATCTACTAAGCGGGACAGGTCATGGTGAATGTGCTCAAGGCGCCCGAACACCTCTGCTACCAGCTCGCGCTCCTGAGCACCGAGCTGGCCGAGGTGTTCGCTCAAGCTCCATCTACACCCCAATCCTCGTCGCAAGCCTGCCCGGCATCCACGACGACAGATGGCAATCGCAAGCCCGTTGAAGGCGACTGTCCCATCTGCGTCATGGAGTTTGAGGAGGGGGAGAGCATTGTGTGGTGCAAGGCCGCGTGTGGTAACAATATCCACAAGCAGTGCTTTGAGCAGTGGGCGAGGAGCAAGCCTGGAGCGACGCTGTGTGTCTATTGCCGGACGCCCTGGCAGAGTGATGCCAGTGCGATCGATGTCAAGAAAGTGGCAACGCAATCTGGGAGAGTGAGTGATGAGGGTTATGTTAACGTTGCAGCTGAGCTGGGGATCAGTGGGAGGAGGGATACCAGTTCGTATTACCACCCATGGGTTTCGAGACGCTATGGTCGGGGCATGTTTGGCGGTTATGATGGTTATGGTGATTATGATGACTTCTAGCATTAAAGCTTTACAGGAAGGTGCAGTGTTGACTGGATCCATATTGCCTGTGCTATTCTGTGGATGATTGAATGCAGATTTTTGCTGCAGAGAAAGCTAGGAGCTGCAAGCCGGTGAATATTATTCTCAACTGAAGTTCATAGTGCTCGAATAATTCAACCAAAACGTTGCTAATAATGTTCCTTTCTCATCACCTAACTTGAAAGCATGTTTTCTGTAAATCCCTCGTCAGCTGGCTAGATATACCTAGACTCTTCGCAATCACCATGGTGAATTCCTTCATTATTTTGCCTCGCGAAGCACTCTCCGCACAAGTACATATCCACCCAATAAGAAGGATCAGCGTATGAATTTATTCATAAGTGATAAAGCGTCGAGAGCTGGGAGATAAGCATGAACGTGTACAGCGTCTTCTAGTATCTCTGTCGTTGATTCTACATATCTTAGAGAGGAAGGCTCTTGTTCCCATCGTACTTCCACAAGACAGCCGTCCTACCACAGGTATTCTATACTATTAGTGTGCACCTTAAATTCAACCAAATACCTTCTACATACTATGTTCCGTCCAAGCTCCATTCGCTGCCTCTTCCTCGCTATAACACAACGAAAAGTCGGGTTATGTCGAATTGAGGAAAACCAAGCAGGATGTCATTGCGTGTTCCATCTCCATTGCTTGTACTACTAGCTCAGCAGGCAAGGTAAGAACTGAAACAGGTGTGAGTCAACGAAGAAGCAATCCAAGAGGATCAAAACAAGTGGGAATACTTTAGTGCGAGGGAGGAATGCCCAAGTACAATTTTATGTTCGACCTATGCTGTCTGCGGCTTACGGGCCGCTGATATCACTGCTCTGATAGGCTTGACACCACTGGAGGTAAGCAAGAGAGTCTCATGCATTCATTTTCAGATATGAGACCATGCTTGATGTGAGGCGACGGCCTCATCTATCTCATGATATGAAGGCTAGAATAGAAATTTAATCAAAAAGGCATCTGACAGATTTCTTCGCAACTCAGTTCATCCATGTAACCCTCAAGGTATAGATAAAGGGAATTGAAACAGCTGCAGGATTGCTTGAGAAAGTCAAGTGGGTTTGTACTCGAAACAAGTGCGTATCAATAGTTCTCAAGAGCTTCAGGATAGGGCGTACTTGCATGATGCAGGCGTGCTGTACCTGGGTACGGAAAACTGTCTTGCAGGTCTAGATGAATCGGTGGATGTTGCAGACTGTAAGGTGTCGATGCACCGAACTGAAGACCCTTCCTTGAGGTGTTTTGCGAACGCATACATGTTCCATCAGACCATGTAGTGAGATTCAGAGTTGGGCAGGTCGGCGCTGGCAGGATGCACAACGGATTTGATACCGGCCCTATTGGGGAGCAAGCAAGCTCCAAATGGCAGTGTTCCGGGAATCAAAGTATTGCATCCGCAGCAAGATGAACGAGTCTTCGTTTCAACTTTCTCTCCCTACCTTAGCTTCCTGGTCCAGACTACACGGCCAGCCTCGCATGCATGCCGTTCTGATCCTGCTGCTCCAATCCAGGATATGTGATCCGGTACATCATCCTAGAATGAAGAAAACATACGGCCGCAAAACTAAAGAAGCAATTGTCCGTGGCGGATACCTTCTTCCTTCGGTTCAAGATAAGAAGTCGCCAGCTAATGATCAGCTATTCCTTCTTCTTCTCAAGATGGAGAACAAGATCCTGCCGCTCCGAAGGGATCAACTGAGCATAAATGTTTACTTCTCCATATTAGGGCCGTGTTTCAAAACATGCCATCAGCCAATGACAACTGGACATACACATCCGATTATCATCAGGCTGCGTAAACGAGTAAGGAGAGAGGCAAGGAAGGAGAGTCCTTGTCGCCTTGCGAACCTCCACCTACTCATTATCCATCCACTTCTGCCAACACTCTCACTAGAGAAACTCTCCGTGCAGTCTCCCGGTCGGGTCACCCTACTTCGTCACGAACTGACTAGGAAGATCTGGAGGTGCGAAAAAACCCTTTATTCCGAGGCTTCCATACTTTCAGGAAGGAATCGCCAACGGCGACTTCGGAATTGCTGGAAATGGAGAATCAAGCCTCGGACACGCTGCTAGCTGCCATCTATGAGGAGTTTGGATACGAAGTTCCGAGGAAGGAACCCAGACTTTCGGTCGATGCCCAAGAACGAATTTTACTTTTCTGTTCTTATTTTGATTTTGAAATTTGCGATCAGCGCTCTTGCACAGCGGGATGACTCCAGTGGCAGAAAAGCGTGGTTGGCGTGGTAGACAAAATGATCAGAGTTACGCACACACCTCTGGTTGCCATTGCACCGCTGATTGACTCGCTGTTATGCACCGTTCTCCACTCGAGATATGGCACGATCAAGGTTAAAGGACCGTACAAGATAGCACATAGGCGCGTGCGTATGAGCAGCTCGAGAAAGCCGCATTGCAGTTTCGAAAGTGCGCCGATGAACACGAAGGGGGTGAGAAGTTGGCTATCATCATCAACTTCGCCTCGTTCGTTCTCCGCCTGCAATCCTTCGACTCGTTAGAGATATGGGCAACGGCGGCAGCCAGTCAGCGTCGGCCGCGCGGGTGCGGTTCGTCTCCACCGGATCGAGGATCGCTCATCTTTGCGTGCTCGTGGGCGGTACAGCCCTGTCCTGGCGAGCAGGTTCGTCAGGAAGGGGACGGGCGGCAGGACACTCCTGCCATAGGCGGGCAACACCACACACCAGGTTCAAGCCCCCAAGCCAGCCGTGCTGGTGTCGGGCTGACCCAAGAAGGCTCAGCCAAAAGCAACACGACTCCGGGAACAAGGTTGTGGGACCCAGAGGATGCAGTCCCGGGAGGGGCTGCGGCAGCGTGTTTGCGTGCAGCGCATAATATAACATGGCGGTGCTAAGGGCCGTCTGGTGTTGGGATGGGATGGGATGGGATGGGATGGGATGATGGGCAGAGCTGGATGATAAAGGATACAGTACAAATGGTGATGGGCAAAGGATGGGCGCCTCTGAAACGGCGGGATGCTGCGATTAGCGACGGGGCTGATGGAAATTGCTCAGGGGGCCAGGGATGGATGCCATACCGTCTTCCCCATACTTGGCATCAGGCGCAAAGTCTGCAAAAGTCAGTCCGCACGCCACGACCACGGGACGGCCAGTGTCCCATTCCTGAGGCAAAGGCATTGGCTGGCTGCTCTTCAGGAGGCGCAGCGTGCGTCTTGCCATCTTATCCTCACGACGACGGTGGGGGCCGCAAGACTCACTCACTGTATGTGCGAAGCGGCCCTGCGCGTCTGATCCCTCCGGCCGTGGTAGCTTCGAGGTGATCCTCATCTGCAAGCACCACCGCTCCATGATCCCTTCCATCTGCTTCGCATGCATCCTACAAGGCACACCAAGTCGGGCTCCACCATGGTTGTTTGCGCAGCTCCTCAGGAATTCCCATCGCTGTGGTTCTCGGGAGCCAGCTGCTGGTGTTGTTCTTGCCCTGCGCGGCTTGGACTTCGTTTCTCATTTGCAGAAACATCCGTTCTTCATATCTAGTCCCGCCATCCCCTTCCCTCCCAATCAATATCCGCTCTTAGTCCAACTCAATTCCGGGCCTCATATCAAGACTCCAAGGTCGCCTCTGTTCGATCGTCTTGGTCTCCTCTGATCCATCGCAACTCTTCATCTTCCATCCTCCACCCAAAGTCTCCTTCCAGAAGCTGGTCTCCACGATTACGTTGATCGCTATCTTACACCACACCTTAACTCGACTTTTTGGGCCCCCGTTGCGCGCGCGCTCGCCAAAGCCACTACGTAGCCCGTCAGGGGTAGTCTTGCCCAACGAGGTCCACCACGTCAACGTGCCTCATCTCAATCTCAATTCTCGCACGCACGTACTCGTACGCACACCCACCACCTGCTGGACCTCTATATATCTGCGGGAGGACGGGAGCAGCAAGCCATCCATCCCCATTGCTGTTTCGTTTCAATTGCACGCGTACTCGTCATCCATTTACTGGAAAAGCCACACCCTCTTTTTTTGACTTTCGCCTTTCGACTTCGACTTGATATCCAGATTTAGATACTGTGTATCAGACAAAGAGCACCCGCACCCTGCTTGTGCTGCATCAGCTTGACGATCTCGACGGCACATACAAGCCTACCCTCGGCACTTGTAGATACTTATACTTCACCACATTCCTTCCCAGCTCGTTCCTGAGCAACGAACAGAAGCCTCGCAACCAAAACAATTTCCTCTTCTTCATTTTTTCTCATTGCTGTTGTCCGGCCGGCCCGCAAACCTGGTCCTTTTCGCGACTTTGCCAACCTATCTAACCTTGACCGTCGTCCGAGGTGTTGTTTGTTTGTTGTCTGACAGCTGCTTCGCATCGCATCGCATCGTTTCGACGCTTCGCCAAAAAAGAAAAAAACAATTAACTATCTTCATTTCTTCTATTTCGATACCCATTTTTATATTCGTACGTTCCGATACCATCAAACAATCTCTCCAGTGGTCTAACATGTATTTCCTGCAGTATCCTCAGGACCGTCCTCTTCAATTCATCTTAACTTTTCTCTGTTCCTCCAAACTTTAAACCGAGACCACCAGAGAGATGGATTTCAAGCGACCAAATGTCACCATCTCCCGCCCATCATCCATACACAGCAACACATCAACCTCAACCAACACGTCAACCACCAGATCAGCCGCCAGCAACGCCGCGCCTAAAGCCTCAGACTTCAAAAGACCAAATCTCGTGTGCCGCTCAGCGTCAATCCTCAGCACCACATCATCAACCTTGTCCGTCGCCTCTACAACTTCCTCAACCAAGAAGAACCGTCCAAATCTTATCAAGAGATCCACCGAGAAGGCTGTGAGGATCTCGGATCTTTATACTGATAAGATGCGGTACGGTGGCGAGAGGTTGTTGGATTGGTGCTGTGTGGGCATTGAGAGGCTCGTTGTCTAGATGACCTTCCGAGGTGATCTCACTACCCGCCAGCTGACGGCTCTTTCAACGACTGGCTGTGGGACTTCTATGTATATAATTTCTTCCTTCTCCTTCGAGATAGGATGTGTACTTGTGTTGTGAGAGGGATTACTGGACTCTTCTACTTCTTTTCTTTCCCTCGTTTGATACCTCTTTCGGCCTCGAAGGTCTTTCTTATTCTTCTCGTTCTTATTCTTCTCGACAAAATCTTTTAGTGGCGTTTTTCTTCTCTTCCGGTTGGGTGCTTAGACGGATCGTTGGGTACGCAATGCGTGAAGGGAATCTTGGAGATTCAGGGATGGAGCAAATGACTCTCCCTTACTACAGAGATACATGTACGATGGTTAAACGTCTGGGATACGAGAGACCTGGGCGGTACTACCCCACACCACTTATTACACTCGCTCAAATACAAACAAACAATTCTTATCTCTCTATATATCAAGTGCTCTGCAATCATCTTTTGATATTGAGTATTTATTGTGGACCCCAGTGAAAGACCGATCTACGGGCTTTCGTACTTGACTGGGAGAACAGTAACGACAGCTGTCAGCTGCGAAGTGCCTTATGCAGACAGATAGGTGTCACTCTCCTGCAGTGTCCGAACACAAAGCTGGCACAAACATCGATGCAGGGACTCGTACTCGTTGCGCCAGTATCAACTATTCAGGTAAAGCTATCACTCAGCATAAGCAGATGAATGATGTCTCCCGGTGAGCAATCACTTATCCAATCCAGCCCCGGGGATCCCGTAACGACTCACTCTAAACTTATCTGATGCCCCCAGTCTGCTCCGAGCCGCACAGCAACATGGGCTGAGCTTGCCCAAAAATAAAAGTGGATTGCGCGTTCTGTCCAGTCCAGACCAGACCCGACCCGACCACAATGATGCCTTCGTTCTCCTTGACCAAAGCTGATCTTACGATCTTGATCTCATTCTCGTCTCAGCCTTCTCTCCCCCTCCCCTCCAACGCGAGGAATGAGTGCGGTGTGCCACTCAGGTTTCAAAACGCGGTACGGGTCTACGTACCAAGTCTGAGCGGTCACCTTTTTTTTCTCTTGGGCGCCCTTGGTCGACAGATAGTGAACGCGAATCGACCGGATGTTTTGAATAATGGATTTATATGAGGCATCTAACTCGAGCCAATTGAAACCCCCTAAATCTCCGGATACCTCATGGTATTTTGAATCTCGTGATCTTCTTATTATCGCCTCAAGGGAATCAAAAAGGGTCTTTGTAATTGGGATTGTAAGCTGGCATGTAAAGTAAGATTGAGACCGGGGTCTAGCTCTTCTCACGCCCCCATACCCGATGATGCACCAGTGGAAGTAACTGGGAAAGTGTAAATGAACTTATCTCGGATCATACAGTGTTTGCTGGCCGAACTTTTCGACGAGATCCGTTTTCAGGAGGAAGGATGGCACTTGAATAGATCTACTACTCTAGAACCCCCCGCATTAATTCGAAGAAAGTATAAGCTTGAATTTGCAGCCGGACATCAGGAACAGGCTGAGGAGGGAAAATAACAGTCCCAGGTAGAAGTGCCGGAAGGGATGGTGCAAGTCCTTCAATTTCCGCCGCCCTTTCTGCCTGGGTTGTATATTGGCGCCTGACCTGAAACCACGAGGCTGCCGTGATTAAGGACAAAGATATGGAGGAGATACATAGTGCGGTCTTGACATGGATCTAGGGACACGTGTTCTAGAGGCTTCTATGGCCTTTTGCCTACTTGGCATGCAACTTTCTCAAACCCCGAGCATGAAAGAAGATAGTATTTGTCATGGGTAGTGTTGCGTCAAAGTGTGCGGTCGAGACTTCTCGATTGCCCATGCCTGAAAGATGGTCAAAGTTCTCTTGTTCGGACATCACTGTACTCGATACATGAATATACATACATTGGTCATATTCGTACATCCACCTCCTCGCCCACAACTAGATGAGGCCAATTCCGTCGGCTCATAACAGTGCTGCATCTGGTACAGTTTCGTCCAACACATTCGCATCAAGATCTGCTGATGGCACATCTCCATTCTCAGTTCCGACACCAGAATATGCTGCGCTTCTCTGTCGATCGATAGCCTCGACCTCGGACGTTGCCCAAGCCTTCCACTGCTCATAAACCTTGTCCTCGATTTCCATTCCGACTTCCAAGGCTGTCTTGCCAAAGTAAGCTCCTGTTGATAATGCCTCTTCTCTAGCAACTCTTCGTTCGACTTCTTCTGTGTGGCGGAGCGCGTAGAATTCCTTGCGTGCTGTATCGTATGCTTCAGCATGTGTGATGTTTGGAACGTTGTGAAGGAGCCAGAGTTGTCTCTGGACCACACTAAACCAGTGTCAGCGCTACGAATTCCAACCTTGACTTGTATGCCTACCTCTCTCCGCTCAATGGCCTTCCCGGTTGTTCTATTCTGCTCCAATCACACCGTTGACCATCTCTTCCATCCTGCTCAAGCACAATCCGCGGCCTTGCAAGCTCCCATGGGTGGTCCTTATAGAATTCTTTCCGTAACTTATCCTCCTCATACACGATGCCCTGTGGCATGAACATCTTGCTTGGTTTCCGTATCCGCTTATTGATTTTCCTCTCTGTGTGCTGGACTGGCTGGGTACGTGTGAGAATCTCGGACGGGGGCACTGCTCCAATTGTTGTGTACCATGGCGGTGGATGGCTCAGTACTTTGTGCTCCAGCAGAGCTGATGCTGCTTGATACACCCGTGACGGTGCGAGCCTTGGGAGTCCCATCTTAATGTCGACGGAATTAAGAGCCTGAAAAAAGAATCAGTCCATCGTAAGGGTGGTCAGGGCTGGAATACCTACGTGAATGCGCGCGTGAGTTCGAGGTTGTATGGATTGTTGCGCTTCAACTTTTGAGATCTCGGAGAAACAGTTTTGCCGAGAGCTCCAATTCTTTGTCTTGGCGCCGTACCTGATAATAATTCTTGAGGTCCTTGAGCTACAATAGGACCTATCTATTCTGTCCTCGTACTCCAACACTTCTAGATCTCGCGCCATTTCGAGCTCCCGATGAGTTTTCTGGAACGATAACAGACGTATCAATATGCCTGGCGGCCCATGTCCCTCTTTTGCACCACTAACTCTACGAGCGGCGCACTCGTGTCGAAGATAACACCCGCCGTTCTTTCATTCCTATGTCCAATTGATATTTCAAGAAGAACACACCGCCAGCCTCGACGCAGAAGAGCCTCAACCCTGTCTCAACCCTTTGTTGCTTCAAAGGACCGGGTCGAAGAATGGTTCATAAACTCCCTAGTGCGTGCTGGCCACTGCCAACATCACAGTCCAGCACACCAGCAACAACAGCCCCTCACAATCTGCAGACCAAAAAATATTTCAGTACGACAGCAAGCATACAGACCTTGTCCAGGGCGAAGATCTACACACTCAAAGGCCGTTGCGAACTATGGAGTGCAACACAATACAACGAAAGAGGAGCTTATGGCTTTAGTCGATCAATACGACGGATTGTCTATGACGGACCAGCTTCCGGTTCTCGAACTTCCTAATTTACATCAACCATCGGATGGCCCTCATCTGACAGTCTCGGACAAAGTAGAGGATGATTGGCCACCGCCTGGAGATGCGTGGCCTGCCAGCCCGGAAACAAAAGTCACGATTAAGGAATTGGACGTTGCACTGAAAGATCCCGAGACAGACCCCGAGCACGTACATATGCTTTACAAGAATCTACCTTCTCCGCGAGTTCCGTACCTGGAATCGAAGACCCGGCACCTTTTACTTCGCCATCTCGCGATTATAGAAAGGAAAGATGAGCAGTCAATGCTGAGATATTTTTCTATAATCGACGACATGAAATCTACTGCCATTCCTCTCACGGTGCGCGAGTGGACAAGTGCCATGTCTTTTGCAGCCCGGTATGTCACACGATCGACACCGACAGAGGTTGAGGCAGCCCTTTACATTTGGAGAGAAATGGAGCATGTAGCCGGGGTCAAGGCTAATCATGCAACTTTCAATGTCCTCTTCGATGTTGCTTGTAAGGCTGGAAAGCTCAATCTTGCAGAAATGATTTACAAAGAGATGGCAGCGCGTGGATTGGAGTATAATCGATATCACCACGTGAGCTTGATAACGTTCTACGGCCTGAAAGGCGATGGTCTTGGGCTCCGTGAGGCCTACAAGAACCTTGTCGAAGCGAATGAGATCGTGGACACTACTGTCATAAACTCCCTGATTGCTGGTCTTCTAAAATGCGACGAAGACCAAGCTGCTACAGCTGTTTACGAGCGAATGAAGAGTATGCATGTTGCGAGAGGCGGAGCACCGTCCCCTCCACCAAGCTTCAAGAGCAAGAGAAAGATCACTTCGACTCTTTTGAACATGGGTGAGATGGTTAAGAAAAATCCTGCTCTGAGGGAGCAAGTGGAAAAGGACGTAAGAATAGCGCCTGATGTCCAGACTTACAGAATCTTGGTCAATCATTTCAGCGTCAAGATGGGAGATCTCCATAGGACTACTCAGTTTCTGGATGAGATGAGGTGGTTCGACTTGCCTCTCCACGGCGCAATGTTCCTCGCGCTACTTAAAGGCTTTGCAACTCATGGTGGGGTCCGATACTCTCACTGGACAGAGAGACGGTTGGATAGTGTCTGGGCAGCTTTCCTCCAGGCTACAGAACATGGTGGTGAGGAACAGAATGATGGCTTGTATATTTCAAGGTGGATGGCAATATGGGCGGTCAGGGCTTTTGCGAAGTGCTCGGGAAAGTCTAAGATGATCGAAGTGTGGGAGGAACTGAGAGTGAGATGGAATCCTGAACAGGCCGACTTAGACTTTGTTTTCAGCCTGATGCGGCCTCTGCTCGAGGGTGAGGATATGGCTCTGAAACAGAATGACTGGCTAGAGGGTTTCAGATGAAAACATGTTTAAAGATAAGGAAGGTCATAACCTGATAGTCAAGGTTATGTACCGGCTGTTCGGATCAGAAGTCATTTCATCGTACAAATCCAGCAAACTTTTGACAACTTCAACACATAGAGGTTCATTCTTCTCGCTGCATAGATTGATTGGAAAGGCCAAAGATGAATAGATTCTATCCTTGAGTCCTGCTGATTGTACAAGCTCCTTTAACCTTTGTCTCCCATCATACGGTTCCACAGTCATCGACCAAGCCCCAGACGTTTCTGTTACACCCTCTAACCTTGGTTCTTGTTTGTTTGCCAGTAAGCAACTGCGAATGGTGCGCCTGGAAATACCGTTAGTGGTGTTCTGTTGTCCATGACGCTGTCTCAGATCCGGGAGCATACCGAAACCGACGCCCATGAAGGTCCAATATCTGAAAGCAAAGAACTTGGTCATTGGGTTGAATGGAAGGTTGTTTCGTGGTCCCTCGGGGTAATGGTATGGGGATCCCATCTGGGCGCGGGTGGAGTGGAATCCACGGCGGGCGACCATGGTGGTCGTGGAGGAAGCGCGGACTGCGGCTCGGGATAGCATCTGTAGCACTCTCAATTAGCTCGGTCTTGTAGCATGTAGCTCGCAGAGCTCTAGGAGAATCCAATTGACATAGATATACCCTGCGGAAGTGCCAGCATACCTTGGATGTTTAATCTGTATTGTTTGACTGGTAGAAGGGTGGTTCCGGATGTCGTTCGATTTTGGAAGAGTTCGGTTTATGCCAAGCTATTTTCGGGTCGCTAGAACCTTTTACCGAAACATCCCTGCTATCAGAGAAATGATTTTTGATCGCAGCTTCTATTTACTTTCTTGAGTGTCGCAACACACCTGGGCGAACGAAACCAATTCGCATTCGGTCTTGATCAGGATGGATGATCTCTTCGACGTCTTTGACGATGCGCCGAAAGGCGTAACGTCGAATGCTGCAACAAAGAAACCGAAAAGGGACAAGAAGGACAAGATCAAGAAGAGGAAGGCCAATGGAGATGTCAAAGCTGTTTCTGATGTGCAGGATGGGGACGAAGAGATGGCAGATGAGTTGCCAGCAGTAGAAGATGATGCCGAGGAGGAAGACGACGAAATACAAGAACAGCAAGAGAACAAGCGACGGAGGAGAGATATTGAAGCAGAACCTGTGGTCACTGATACATTTCAGACGGAACAGTCCCGGCAGCTTGCTGCCTCTGCCGGCCTGCAAGGTAGCAAAGACGACGGCGCCTTAGTGCTTCAGCATAACATTCAACATCAAGTTTCACTACCTCCTAACTACAACTATATCCCGATCTCCCAACATAAGTCGCCGGAAACGCCAGCGCGAAAATGGCCCTTCGAGTTAGATCCCTTCCAAAAGGTTTCTATTGCGTCTATCGAACGAGGAGAGAGTGTCTTGGTTTCCGCACACACCAGTGCTGGAAAAACCGTTGTTGCGGAATATGCTATTGCACAGAGTCTGAGGAACAATCAAAGGGTTATCTACACGAGTCCGATCAAGGCACTGAGTAACCAGAAATATCGAGAGTTCGCTGCAGAATTTGGAGATGTTGGTCTCATGACTGGAGATGTTACGATCAATCCTACAGCGACCTGTCTGGTCATGACCACCGAGATTTTAAGATCTATGTTGTATCGGGGCTCAGAGATCATGCGTGAGGTTCAATGGGTTATATTTGATGAGGTTCATTATATGAGAGACAAAACTCGAGGAGTAGTCTGGGAAGAGACAATCATCTTGTTGCCAGACAAGGTCAGATATGTCTTCTTGTCAGCTACCATCCCCAATTCTATGCAATTCGCAGAATGGATCACGAAGACACACAACCAACCATGCCATATTGTCTACACCGATTTCCGACCTACACCATTACAACACTATTTCTTCCCGGCAGGAGCTGACGGTATTCACTTGATCGTAGACGAGAAGGGCAACTTTAGAGAAGATAATTTCCAGAAAGCTATGGCGACAATAGAAGAAAAGAAGGGGGCCGATCCAGCAGACATCAATGCAAAGAGGAAAGGCAAGGGAAAAGACAAGAAGACAAACAAGGGTGGCAATAAGGAAGGATCTGACATCTACAAGATCGTACGCATGATTATGCTCAAGCATTACAACCCAGTCATTGTCTTCAGTTTCAGCAAGAGAGAGTGCGAGGCATATGCTTTGCAGATGAGTTCAATGGCATTCAATGACGATTCCGAGAAAGCGATGGTCACCAAAGTATTCGAGAGCGCGATTGAGTCGTTATCAGAAGAAGACAAGACTCTGCCCCAGATTCAGCACATCCTGCCGCTTCTTCGTCGGGGTATTGGGGTTCATCACTCTGGCCTTTTACCCATTCTGAAAGAGACCATCGAAATTTTGTTCCAAGAGAACTTGATCAAGGTTCTTTTTGCAACAGAGACGTTTTCCATTGGTCTAAATATGCCTGCCAAGACTGTGGTATTCACCAGTGTGGAAAAGTTTGATGGTGTTGCCATGAGATATCTGACCCCCTCAGAGTTCATTCAAATGTCTGGACGAGCCGGGAGAAGAGGTTTGGATGACCGAGGTATTGTCATCATGATGATTGATAACAAGATGGAGCCTGCAACTGCCAAAGAGATTGTGCGTGGAGAGCAAGATAAACTTAACTCTGCTTTCTACCTTGGCTACAACATGATCCTCAATCTGATGAGAGTGGAGGGAATTTCACCAGAGTTCATGTTGGAACATTGTTTTTACCAGTTCCAAAACACGTCAAGTGTTTCCGGGTTGGAACTAGAGCTACAAGAGTTACAGAACGAGAGAGATACTATGGAGATTGAAGATGAGGCGATCATCAAGGAATATTACGACCTGCGACAACAACTTACGTCTTATGCTAAAGACATGCGAGATGTGATCAATCACCCTAACTACTGCTTACAATTTATGCAACCTGGTCGTGTTGTCCATATTAAACACAACGACCATGATTTTGGATGGGGTGCGGTAGTCAAGTTCACTCAGCGTCGCGCTCCTAAGGGTCAAGTGGCAGACTTTCCCCCTCAACAATCCTACATCTTGGATGTGTTGTTACCAATCTCGGATGGGTCTTCTGTCGGTACTAAGACCGATACAGACCTGCCATCGGGCATCAGACCTCCAGGACCAGGCGAGAAGGGCAAGATGGAAGTTGTACCGCTGCTTCTCTCGTGTATTGAAGCTATTGGTCATGTCAGAATATTCTTGCCCAAAGAACTGAACTCAATTGAGAACCGAACTACTGTGCGCAAGTCTCTTGACGAAGTCAAGCGGCGTTTCCCTGATGGCATTGCGACCCTGGATCCTATCGAAAACATGGGCATAACCGATGACTCTTTCAAGAAACTCCTTCGCAAAATTGAACTTCTGGAGTCCCGCCTTCTCACAAATCCTTTACATAACTCACCACGTCTTGCAGACCTTTACAATCAATATGCATCTAAGATCGAGATTGGCAAGAAGATCAAAGAAAAGAAGAAGGCGATCTCAGCCGCTTTGAGTATCATGCAACTCGACGAGCTCAAGTCCCGCAAGCGAGTTCTCCGCCGTCTGGACTTCATCAATGATGGAGAAGTCGTTCAGCTCAAGGCTCGTGTTGCCTGCGAGATCTCGTCGACTGGAGATGGTCACGAACTCCTTCTTTCAGAGCTTCTTTTCAACCGATTTTTCAACGAGCTAAGCCCCGAACTCTGCGCCGCCGTCCTATCCTGCTTCATTTTTGAAGAGAAGAGTCAATGTCCGCCTCTCAAAGAAGAACTCGCCAAACCCTTCCGCGAGATCCAAGCCCAGGCTCGCATCATTGCCAAGGTCAGTCAAGAGTCCAAGATCAAAATCAATGAAGAAGAATACGTGCAGGGGTTCAAGTACGAGCTTATGGAAGTCGTTCTCTCCTGGGCGACAGGCAAGTCTTTCGCAGAAATCTGTAAGATGACCGACGTCTATGAAGGCTCCCTCATTCGTCTTTTCCGACGTCTTGAGGAACTGCTTCGCCAAATGGCTCAGGCAGCGAAGGTTATGGGTTCCGAGGAACTCGCGGCCCGCTTTGAGGAGTCCCTTACGAAGATCCGGAGAGATATCGTCTCAGCGCAGAGTTTGTACTTGTAGATTTATCTTGCTTCTCTTCTGGTTCCTTTAGTTCTACGGCTTCGGTCTCCTCACTCATGATTCGGAACAGATTGATGAGCCTTGTTCCAGTGGGGAAATTCGAAAAGTTGATAAAAGGCGTGCATCCATAGATCTGGACATTTTGTTGAGCTCTAGTTGTTCGGGCACAACACCAAAAGTGCATAATCTCTGTTTCTTTCCTTGCAGCGGATGGGTCTGGAGTCATGGAATCTGCATGCAAGCATGGACGGACGGGGTAGTTTTATGATAGGATATGGTTCTACCTCCCTTAATTTTCGAGACCGTGATGTTCTCCGTCTCCGTTGCGTATTTATCAGTATCCTAGTATTGACTGCCTTCTTCCCACTACACCTAAAAGATCAAGTTTCTAATCAGATACAAAACCTCGACAAACACCGATCTAGGACCTAATGATAGCCAAAGTTGGCATAGGGACTGCTATCATTGCCGTCCTCCTCCCCAGCTTCACGGCAACAGTCTTCCCGCAATACCCACTACCCAGTCTTTTGACCCATGTCCCCAACCATCACACCAATGAAGACACGTTCTGCGCAGCTGTATGGGGCCACGGATATTTGGGCAAAGGTGGTGAGGATTTCCTTCCATGGCCTGGATCTCTATGCGAGTGGGTCACATTGTCTTAGGGGGGTGAAGAGAAGGAGAAAGGGAGAACCATTCTGTGTACAGCATGTAGCTTCTCGTGAAGGAGAACAGCTGAAACAAAACAACAAAGAGCAGCCAGGGACGGATGCTTGTATTCGAGAGTAATGATCACCATTTTTAAATGGTTTGGCAGGCAAGGCAAGATGGAAGTGATTTGGGGTATAAAGGCGTCGAGTGTGCCTCTCTTGTTGATGATATTCTTCCTTTTATCTAGACCTATCCGGAGAATACGCATGCAAGCAAACTACGAAAACTTTTCCTTCCCCCTCTAACGAACAATATATATCAAGGGCCCCACGTATTGGGCCCTAACATGTCAGAATGAAGTACAGGACAGCCCCTGTTTGTTCCTATTTATAAGTTATACCTAACCAAGCATCTCTTTCAATACCTTGATCTGTTGCTCGACAGACTTCTTGCTCGTTCCGCCTGCTGCAGAGCGCATCTCAACACTCTTCTCGTAGTCAAAGATGGCTGAGACATCTTCGTTGAAGCGGCTATCGATACCCTTCAATTGCTCGTACGTCAATTGATCCATTGGCGTGCCGGTCTGTTCGCTCAAGGCCACGCATTTTCCAGAGATATGATGTGTCTCGCGGAATGGCACGCCTTTGCGGACGAGGTAGTCTGCGATGTCGGTTGCAAGCATGAAAGGGCTGCGATCTTTGTTAATTCTCTTTCTCGTTTGGGCAACTGGATGCGTGGGTGGCTTACTCGAGGGCTGCGAGCATGCGCTCTGGATCGGTCTTCAGAGTGCTGAGTACTCCGCACGCAATCTGAATACTGTCTCCGACGGTCTTAACGTGGTCGAGCATGGGCTCGACACTCTCTTGTAGATCCTTGTTGTAAGTGCTTGGAATACCCTGAGATATGTCAGAAAAATAAAGAGGGAGGACTTAAGCGAGGGGTGTAGAAGGCACCTTGACAGTCATCATCAAGCCAGCCATTTGTCCGAATGCTCGGCCAGACTTTCCACGGAGCAATTCCAAACTGTCTGGGTTCTTCTTCTGTGGCATCAAAGAACCTTCTCCGGTGTTAGTATTCATGAGTTCTGTCGCATAATCGAGTCCTGCTCTGTTGAGGGGGTACTACTCACTTCCTGTGGAGTAGGCATCAGCAAGTCTGACGAAGTGGAACTAGGAATTGACCAGTCAGTACATTAATCTTAGAATATTTCTAAGGGGTGGTTACCTCGCTTGTTGAGTAGATGATCAAATCCTCAGCCCATCGGGACATGTGAGTCATGAGCATAGATCCCCATTGCATCGTCTCAGTGACGAAATCTGCATACATTGTTAGTCAACATTCAAGTCGTATGCTACATTGCAAATTGAAATACCTCTGTCCGCAACAGCACCCATAGAGTTCCACAGCAGGCTTTCGAATCCAAGCTCCTTTGCCATAGCTGCACGATCAATACCGAAAGGGTTTCCAGCCAAGGCACCGCAGCCGAGTGGGGATCGATTGACTCTGGCAATAACCTCACGCAATCGCTCGAGGTCCGATGCAAATTGAAAGCCGTACGACAGCATCCAATGGCTCCATCTGACAGGCTGAGCACGCTGCAGATGGGTGTATCCCGGGAAAATGTAGTCAACTTCCTGCTCAGCTCTTGCAGCAATGACTTTCAGAAAGTCAATTAGGTATGACTCAATCTGTCTCAATTGCTCCCTCAGCCATAGTCGCATGTCAGTAGCAACCTGCTCGTTTCTGCTTCGGCCAGTGTGTAGCTTTCCACCAATCTCCTTGCCAATGATCTCACCCAGTCGGCGCTCATTGGCGGTGTGAATATCCTCATCCACACCAGGGATGATCTTGAAGGTTCCATCCTTCCATTCCTGGTGGACCTTTGCGAAACCAGACTCAATGGCGGCAAACTCCTGCTCCGTGAGGTTGCCGACGTTCTTGTTGGCGCGAGCCCAGGCAATGCTCCCCTTGATATCTTCGGCGTAGAAAGCTCGGTCAAAATAGATGGATTCGTTGTATGAGACCATGATGGGGTCAAGACCGCCTGGTTGCAAAGTCAGTACAGACTACCACCCCACAAGTTATGACTCTTGCCTGTGAAGCGTCCTCCCCACAACATGTTCTCCCCGACTTTGGTGCTTTTCTCAGCCATGATGGAGGATCAATTGGGTCAATGGGAGATTGGGAAAGAATGCGATGAGGTTTAGGAGGGGTTGGTAGTTGGGGAAAGCTTTTGTAGGTGTTGGATTGAGTTATCCACTGGCGATGCAATGCAGAATGCAGACGGACGATAGCGGGAATGTATGTGATAAGAATTTGAAAGTGATGCACCTAGAAAAAGCAGCATCCCTGCTAAAATTCAGGTCCTTCAGCCTTGTGACTGTCAAGTTCTGTTGCGCACCGTTGCTCCTCATCCTGCTCCTGGAGGAAGAGAAAGCGGAAAAGTCTAGCACTCGAGACGGTAGTGTCGACATTTTACAGAGATCCAGCTCCGTCGCCTTGTCTTCTAGACGTCTCTCTGGCCCGTGTCGCACAAGTGAAGCTGTTTCCACAGCTGTTGCGGAGCAGGCTGTCAGGCTGTCAAGGCTCTGACTAAACAAACCCCTGTGGCAGCACCCCGAACATAGTGGCGGTGCAGGTGGCTGGTGCTGGTGTGTGCCGGCCGTGTCTGGGCACTAACTGTATCGACGTCCAGCTCAGAGAGCTCCGTGCTTCCGATCCTCGTGATACTCACCCTTCTCATTGTCGGATTCCTTTGAGTCTAGAGACAAGATTCCAACGGTGCAACTAGAGGCAGTTGCCGCACAGAATCTACATGATGGCTGCGCCTTTCCCTAATATCTACACACACCGCAAGGTGGCCGACACCGCTTCCAAGGCGTGTGATATCTGCTACAAACCCAGTACGAGTGTACTTGTGACGCCAGAAAACAAGGCATGTGAGCCTCCCGCATAGTCTGAGAGTATGTGATCTAATCGTCCGGCAGGACTTCTTCTATGTCTGTGCAATCCATCTCAAAGATAAAGCTTTCTGTACTCCTGTTGTCGATGAGGCTGCTATTGCCGCCAGGAAGAAACGGGAGATGGATGCGGAAATCCAACGAGTAAAGGAGGAATTTGAAGAGAAGCAAAGAAAGAAAAAGGAGAAGGACAACGCAAAGGAAAAAGAGAAGGAGAAGGAGAAGGATGATAGCAAAGACAAGGACAAGAAAGACGGCAAGGACACGGAGAAGCAAGATGACGAGAAGGTCAACGTCGAGTCCCACTGTATTCCTGATCCTATCTAACACCTCAACAGAAGAATGCTGATGCACCTGCAACACCCGATGCAGAGCCCAGAGTCTTTGCTCTCCAGAAAGCTTTCTATCAGCAACGCCTCGAAAAGAGACGACAAATCGAAATTGCCAAACGCAATCGGGAGCGTCTCCAATCTCCAAATCTCTTCCCCCAGGTTCCCAAGGATCTCCCGTAGTCTTCACTACGTGCTCTACGTCACTTGATGCTTCTCACGACCTCAGCACTATTATAGGACTCAAGCTCTCACCCGGTTTCAGATTATGCAGAACCGAGTAAGACACAGTAAGCAGCCTCTCTGCCTTGTCCCCCAAGCGCTCCAGTGCGCGCAGCTTTCTCGATCGGGATGGTCACCCGAAGCCGGTACACCGCTATGATTGACATCAGGATTCGGACCATGCTCAAGCTGGATGCGCACGAGGCATAGAGAAGGTACTGCTTCATGATTGATCGATAAACGGCAATGCTGCGGAAGCCTTGCAGGGTGGGCCAATGTCCAGTACAAGGGACAGCACGTCGTGTCTCTGGTCGACTTACCAACCCCAGAAGCGGATACAGGGCTTGAGTGTGCTTATGCTGCCTTCTTCATGGATAAAAGATTCTGATCTTCTGCAGAAGCGACTAGGACTAGATTGGCCTTATGCAGTCAGCATTGGAGAACTTGTAATCTTAGATCGCGATGCTGATGCTATCCCTAGAAAGTCATTTGACCAAGATACGAGCGAGAGTGTCTTGGTAACAGTATCTACAGTTGCATTGCTATCGTTCAAGTCGTTCATCGATAGCGACACGCCCTGGTGTACACCAGTCTGACCTCCTTTCCAGGGCACACTCCTCAAATTAAATACTCCAAAAGCTACACAAATCGTCAAGGTCGAATTTCGTGCACGATGAGCACATGTCATTGATCAAAGCTATCTCATACCTCGAGGCTTCGGAGACCTGCAGTCAAGAATGTTAGGCTTTGGCAATGACACGTCAGTAATGCATGTTTGGGTACACAGAGCCAAGCAATTTACTTTTCAGCAGAATATACTATGTTTTGTCTTTTTCGTTTTGACTCTCAGTTGAGCTTCGCAATCCGGAAAGTTCCGAACAGTGGCATTGTAGACGACACATCTTTACGACGATAGCGTCTGTATAGAGACAAGCGTAGGAAACAAAACTTGAGGATTCCCATGTTCTAGGAAGTCTAAGAGAAATATCTCTCTTTCTCCGACAAAGCTAAACCCGACTAGTAGAAATTTAATAAGCAAGTTGAAGTCTCTGTGACTTCTGCTATCTTGTGACAAGCTCACAAGCTACCATGGGCAACCAAATCCTGACAAGATGTAGACATACTTCAGCAATCCATCTTATATTGCAGCCATGGCACTTTGAATCACGCGCAGTTTCTCCAATAACTTCTGCTTCTCAGAGCGCTCTCCCTCCCAATCCATCTTCAAATGCTCATAGGCCTCGTTGCTGCTGACCTGGGCCTTGGCACGCGCCTCCCTGAAGCCCTTCCTCGCATGCTGCAAGTTCAAGTCCAGTGCTCCAATGTATGCTTGCAAACCAGCTATCGTCTCGACTTTCTCCTCATTCTGCTTCTTCAAGTCTTGTTTGACCCGTGACAATTCTTGGATGGTAGCTTCATCGCTCTGTCGGTCTCCAGTAAGCTTCTTGATCTCGGCTTCCTTGGGACTGATTGCTGCTCGGACAGCGTTTTGGATCCTGTCATTTTCCATCTGCTGAGTGGTGCGGAGGGATTGTAGAGAGGCTTTGAGACCTTCGTTTTCGTTCTTGAGATTGCTCGTCTCTTTTGCTGCGGCTCTCATATTTTCCGATTCAATCACCTTGGCCTCGAGCTTCTTTAGTGCCAGAGCGAACGCATCGTTGTCAGGCTTGAGGGTTTCGTTCTTAGCAAGCAGCTCAGAACGCTCTTTCTCCAATGCTGCGACCTTATCGTACCCGCGTTGGAGCTTCTTGCTCCACTTGGTCTTATCGTTTTCTACTTCCTTGCGAGACTCTTCAGCCTTTGTCCTCGTTGTGCTAAGCTCCAACTCGAGCTTTTGGATCGTCTTGGCCAGATTCTCTTCGCGGACACTTCTCTGGTCCCGCATACAGAGCAAGTCCTTTTCCTTCGCCTCCAGCTTGCGATCTTTGGATGCATTCTTTTCTTCTAGCGTCTTCCGGCGCTTTTCCTCTGTCTCCGTTGCTCTGATTGTGGTCTTCACTGCCTTGGCTAAGAGAGAGCTCTCCCGTAAAACGTCACGCTTGTCCCGGCTGGTCATGGGGAGACCTTCAGCCACTTCGGGGCATAGGGCAAGCAATTCGTCCATGCTTGTAGCTAGCCCGTCGATGATCCCATCCTGCATGTTCAGCTCATGCTCTAATGCCTGGTTCTTGCAGAGATACGTATCCACTCCCTCCTCAATCATTTCAAAAGCGATATGGATGCACATGTTGCGAAAATCTGAGGCGCGTACTTCTCTGAATATCTTGGACACGATACGTTCCAAGCCGTTGCGAAAGTCTTGACCGATCTCTTCGCAGGCCAAGATCTCTCCGTGGCTGTGTCCGGGTAGAATTGGCGCCATGGTTTCGAGCAGATCTTCGAGCGTAGGCTTTGGGAGCCCGAGATGATGTTTTGGCTGGTCCTTGACTAGATAGTCCTAGTGGACTCCCTTGGCCAACTTATGAATCAGCTTTGTAGCCAAATGTGTGAATCTAGGAGGTTGTACAAACCTGCAGCTTCTATCAAATGGTTGAATCTCTGCTGCCGTTGATTCGCACACGCTGCCTGGAGTGCTTGCATCAAACCTAGTAAACTCAGAGTTTCGGAAGAGTAGAATAGTAAGTGTATGTCGTGTCTCTCTTTAACAAGGTTGATAAAGGTGAGGGGCACGTTGAATTTGAACACCAGTTCGCGATGCGTTGAGCATGCTTGAGCTTCTCTGACGAACAGAAATTGCTTGGAAGAAAGTCCTTTGATAAGTCCTCAAGTTGTGTGCAATTCATACACCTTAAGAACGCTTCAAGCGCTAGTACGTTTCGCGGAAAGCCCAGAATGAAATTGAGATCTTTCAACCGCTCAAACTGCTCGCCGTGGCAATGAGAACGGCCCGGGCTGGCCCCGTTCTATAGGTACTCCCAGGCGTGAAGCTTCTGTCCGTATAGTGCAAGTCCCCATGGTCCATACAAAAACTGCATCCAGCAAGACTTTCAACGCTTCTACTTCACTTCAAGTCGACCACAACGCTGCTTGCCCTATAACATCTAGTAGATCCACTCCCTACAGAAACTAGACATTCCCATGCAGTCATCTGCACGTTCCCAGAGCAATGGAGGCATGGCATGAGCTTTTCCGGCTGAGAAATTCAAGAGGGACTACGTACAGCATTTGCCCATCGGTGGACAATAGTGAGCAAGCAACGACTTTCTTGCTTTCTTTCCTTTTTTCTTTCTTACATGCGAGGCTCTCGTGCATTCTTCACCATCGCCGATCCTTCCAGGAGACTCCAACAGGGCATATATATATATATATATATATAGCAAAGGGAGGTGAAAACAGGGCATGGCGGGCAAGCAAACCTGATAAGACAAGCCAAGCCAAAGCTACTTAACTTGTTGTCGATGGATAGTCGAGAGTTCCGCCTTACACAACGGACGGACGAACGAGACAAGAACAACCCCACGATCAAAATTTTTGATCTGCTGCGCATCTTTCAAGGGGGGGAGGGGGTGAAAACACTGTACTGATTTTCAGGGATTGGGAAAAAACTGCAGACATGTGCTTTGGGGAGTGCTGGGAGAGTAGGTAGGGAGGGTGACCATTGATCGTAGCCGGAGCCTTGTTACGATGATAAGACCTAACTACCTATGAAGGATGGCATTACTCTCTTCTTGCCTCTCCCCAGACAAGAGAGAGGAAGGCTCACTATCTCAAGCACCCAACTCGCAAAAGAGATCGGGGCACCAAAGCGCAGTCATCCCATGCTGGTCTCAAGGGGATGGGGTTTCAAGGATGGTATTGGGTTGATTCGTGTATCATCATTATTAAAGCTCTCTCCTCTTGATTATATACATGCTCAGTGCATCCCACCTATCCTGTGTCACCTGTTCAACACGTCCGCTCTCGCCCTGCTACTTCGCCAACGCTGAGTAATGCATTCATCGACCATAGGTCACGATCCGTGATCTTCGGAACGTAGCCTCGGAGCAGGGGAGAATACACGGTCAGGCCGCAGGGGTGAGACTCAGCAACATTGTCGTGTTCCTACAAGCTTCAGTCCAACCGAACCCTCCACTCGCGTAGGCTGGACCACCATACGGTTGCCTGTGCTGTTGCCTATACCACCACAGTTCTACCTCTCCACCCAGCCTAACCGGCCAGCGAGAATTTTACCCCAATGCACAAGTACATGCCATCTTAAACGAACCCCAACCAAGCCTCTGCAAAGTGTGTATATGAAATTTTGGAACAGAAACAACGTAAGACCATATGCCGTTTCCATCCGGAAGGGGGCGAGATGATGCACAAAGGTACGATCATGATGAGATGAATGCAGAAAACGCCATGATGCAGCCATGTTTTTGCTACAGCTATGCTCCAGAATTATGACAGAAAGAAGAATCCCTAAACCCGTATGATGAAAGATGTCATGAATTCATGTATGCTTCCCAGCCGTCAAGCGCCCCTGCCTTTCCTGGTGGGAGTTGCGGTCGGAATGTTATGCGGCGATACAAGTAAGCAGCGAATGCATTGATTGCATTCTTGAGGCGAGATAGGGCGCCGGCTTATATAATCCGCCTGAATAAGAAATGCTTGGTCTCGTGGTGCCTTGCTGTCCCGTCCCGAGAAGCATGCCTGAAGTGGAAAGCACCACGCCCTATGGCAAGGCATCAAGCACGTCGGCGACGCGACCGTATGTCCATATCACAGAATCTCCTCTTCCTCGATTCGGCCCACTCGTGGTCCCATTCCGCCAGGGCTCACCGGACCTGGACCCCCGAGGGTTTTGTTAAGGCGACTCATGCCAATGCCAGAGCGTTCAGGCCGACTGATGGGCTCCGGCAGTGGTTCATCCTTCATGCACGAGTTCTCTAGCATATTCGTCCACTTGCCGCTTGTGCCTGCGTGGCTATGCTTCAAATGCTGCCTAAAATGGTCCGCTCGGAAGAACTTTTTTGCCTGGTTACACTCGCCAAATTTGTGCTCCTCTTGGAGATGGCCGATTCGGATTTCCCAATCTTGATTAGTTGCAACCAAGATTTGGGGAGTGGATGGAGAAGATAATCCACACCGAAGGAATTCTTCTCCACAGTAGCCGCAGGTGTCAGCTTCATTGGGTCGTAATGGGGAGGGGTGGAATGCAGCCTCGTAACCAGAAAGGGCCGCACAGGACCAAGAGTTTTTTCTTAGGTGCAGCGAATTTTGGTGACGTTCTGCCTCGTTCTTATTCTTGAAGCGGTTGTGGCAGTAGGCGCATTCGTATTGCTTTTCTTGTTCGTGAGCACTAGAGCATGTCAGCAAGGGGGGGGTTCGCCTGAGAGTCTGCCTTAGACAGCGTTAATGGCTTACATCAAATCCTCTTGTGTGTCGAATTTCTTCGGCTTCTTAGGACAGCATTCGCAAATGAAAACCCCGTGCATTTTGGGGGCACTGTTGTGCTTCACATGACCGATGCCTTCCGATAGCTTTCGTGAGGTCATGAGCGGCCGGGTGTCCGCAGACAGAGCTCGTGTATGGTTCGTTCTTGAAATTGAACCTCGAGGGCTCGGGTTTAATGACATGGATGTAACATATGGTGAATCAGGGCCCATGTCCGAGGCTCCTGGAGAAATACCGCCAGGAGATACGCGGCCATATGAGCCCATGCTGGTGATACTACTTGCAGCAAGAGACATGGTGGATACGTATGAATTGCTTCTTGGTCCCGAGGCTGTAGAAGATATTGAACCGGACGTAGAATGATATCTTGGACTGGGTGAAGATCTCGACCCTGATTCGCGCCTCCGGAAAAGGTCGCTTGCACTTCCTACGGTGTGCAAAGATGACCCATCTTCCCGGGGTGGATCTTCTGAAGCTCGTCTCTTCTGTCCTGCAGCAGAACCAGGGGAGTACGCGTCGCGAGACGAGTAGTCATCAATTTGAAGCCGCGTTAAACCAGTTTCTTCCGTTTGGAAATCTCCATCGGTTTCTGGTGAGCGTTCATAGCCTTCTCTGGATCTGCTGGTCACACTCGATGCATCATCGCACATGCTCATCATGGATGCTGATCGTCTAGCATACTGATGGGGCGATCTATCTAAGTCCGAAGCTGTATCGTTGGGCGACCTATAATCAAAAGGTCCGCTGTTTCCAAATCTTGGATATGTATTACCGGGTGAGACAGCTGATAATGGTGTTTCTGCATTCCCCCATCTCGCCATCAGGTCCTCGGGACCAGGCCTTCTTGTATTAATCGGGAGGGAAAGTGGCTTTAGAGTTGGATGTCGATGCTCGAGGGCAATCCGAGACGTGGGAGAAGCATCGCTTGCAGAAGAGCTGAAGGTGAATTTGGAAAAGCTACGAGACGGTGTAGTAACATCTTCGGAGCCCCTTCGAGAGTCCAGCTTTTGTAGAAGTGATTTGTCGTAAGCCTGAGCATTGCTTTGGAACCTATCGTGCACAGAACTTTGGAAGCCGCGGGTGTCATGCATTTTCGACCTGTGAAATTCGAATCTATTAACATGAGCCCTGAGTACTGAGGATTGGTTTTGTACTGAGACAGACCAAGGAGTCATAGGAGAACGCCTGACAGAACCTAGGCTGTGCCACACTTGTAGCGACAGGGCCCACTAACCCAACCCAGAAACATTCTCCATATAGCGTTCCCATGAAATGTCACAGGATTCTCAATGTCTTCCAAAAGAGAAGTCGAACTAACCCAATGCTGGAGCCGGAGAGACTTGCATACCCTTCATCAATCCTTGGGTAATTGTCCCTAGTATCAACCACGCCTGATATTGATTTGACCGTTGAAACCGAGCTTCCTCGTCGCGCGTCTGGATGTTCATCTGCCAGATTGTTGCCTCTCCCCGTAAAACTTCCATATAAACTTGAGCCGGGAGGAACTGATGAAGCGGCTCTGCCCCAGTCGTCTCCCTCAGCGGAATTTCCCCATTGCCAAGCGATATCAGGTCCATTGCGTCTCGAATCTGCTAGGTCGGCAATGTGCTTGGGAGGTGGGAGAGGAGGAGGAACCGGTTCTCGCGCGTTGGGAATCGACATAGGCACTGAAGATAGGCCTGGCGAGGTCACAGAGTGGTGGGAACCGGACCGACTTGAGGCTCGATGATATCGTTCGTTCGGGTGCGACTCGTGCACATAGATCTCGGGTAAGCTCATAGAAGGCCTCTGGCCCCGATGTGGAATATCCATGCTGATGCGAATTTGGATCGCCACAAGCTGAAAACACGAAGCCGTCGGCAAGTTATGCAAATATCGAGCCAAGGGAGAGCAGCAGACTTAGCAGGCCACGTCTTGGAGGTGGCGAGGTGGTTCGGTGCAGCCGAGAAAAAGTTCTGGAGATGGGAGGCAAAACATCGATGGAATAAGAAATAATAATCTGAAGGAATGTACAGCCAGGTGGAAAGCGAAAAAGAGGTTATCCAGACATGGTGGTGCGGCGCAAGCGACAACAAACAATAGTTGGGGAGGAGTAGTCGGACGTGGTATGGTGAGGATCAAGCTAGCAACGAGGACGATATAGGGCCGAAGAAGTAGGTCGTGGTCGTGGGGGGTAAAGAGCGTACACGGGGATCGAGCTCTTCTCAGCTGGTGCGTATGCTGACAGACAGGCGAGAGTTATCTCCTCGTGGGAACAGAGCAGCAGAGCAGCAGAGCAGCCTGGGGGGGGGGGGAAAGGAAGGCACAGCACGGAAGGGCGACGCAGACGAGGCGAGGTGGATGTAGTGACGGGCCTTCGTGGAAATAGACGGGTATGGGGGAGGACTGTTGCGGTTCGGTGGGAGCTGGATGAGGTGAGGTAAAGATGGAGATTGGAGATGGAGACACTGGACGCCAGACCGAACTACCGACTATGCTGGATTTGGGGCGATGCTACTAGGGGGGTTCGACAGAGGGCAGTGGACGGTGTACGGTATACGGTCTAGAGTACGTACAGACGGTGGCATGGCATGGCATGGCATGGCATGGAAGATGGGCCGTTGGTATGTGCGTAGGGCCAGAGGGGGCGAGATGGTGGATGGGGGTGGTGGAGCGGCGCTCTCCCCTACCGTCCGCACCTGCTGGGCTAGGCAAGATGAGTCGGAGAAGGGGTGTGTGGATGCTGCTCGGGTGCCGTCGTGCTTAGTGGGACTAGTGGGCCTCATAGGGCCAGGACCGGACAGGGAACGCCAAGCAGAGCGGAAGGGTGAGCGAGCGAGGGGACGAAGGAAGGAAGGAGGAAGGAAGGAAGGAAGGACGGCATCGGAACTTGCCAGGATGATGGAGTATCGCTGAGGACAATGGGATAGTACCAGGAGGACCGTACCGGACAATACACTCTGGGAAGTGGGCAGGACAGGGCAGACAGGGCAAGGCAGGGCAGGCAAGGGCAGGGCCAGGCAAGGGGAGAGAGAGCGAGCGCTCTACCACAGACGGGAACCCCAAGAGACCAAGAGCAGGAAGGCAAGACCTGCAGCCTGCATGTTATTGTTAGTGGTGTTAGGCTTAGCGTGCGTGCAGAGCCTTGGTCCAGCGGAAGGCTGGGCTGGCTCGGGCTGGCTTTCCTCGCCCTCCGAACGGCAGGATGGAGGCTGCTGCTGAGAGCATGGATGGCCCAGGATCAGCTGTCTTCTCTGCCTGCGCGCACACGAATACGCTGCGATATCAGGGCGAGGGAGCCAACCTCTGTACCTACCTCGCAATGCCTTACTTTCCAATACTTGAGATGATGTCTGTGACCGAAAGCTGCCTTTCTGTCAGCTTCATGCCCGGGCGTTGCGTAATCCTTTGCGAGAATGGGTACGTAGGTAGGTATTCCACCTCGTTCACACTTGCTAAGTCCATCTTGCGCGTCAGATCAGAAAGCACAGCATCAGAATTAGGCCACCCTAGTCTGGTCATGAGCCGGGCAAGCTGAGATGAGCAGAGAGAAGTCCACACCACTTTACTGCCAGATGCGAATGAAGCAACCGCCCCGTCACTCATCCGTGGCCCAATCCACTACCGGTTGGCAGAGTTGGAGAGGCACGTTTTCTTGAGACCCAGAATCATGTCAGCCCAAACATTTACCTTTCACCCGCCACGCTGAAGAGCAAAAATCTGGCCCTCGGAGGGTACGCTGAAGTGCATGCGATGACATACCAGGGCTCAAGTACTGGCAGGATACAATATATGGCAGCGCTAGCGCTAGCTCGTGCGCCTGTCTATCTATTTGGCTGCTCTTGATCATCCCCGCAGGAATAAGACAACAACAGCAGCAAACATATGTAATGATGACAGAGACCCGAGCGGCAGCCAGGAAAAGTAGCTCACCGGCCAAACAATAAGATCTTAAGGCTACGAACGCAAGGTAGGATGCCTTCGGAAGCCCAGGAAAACTCGACAAGGCAAGACCAGGCAAGGGATCTGAATGCAAGTGGCGCGAGCAAGGAACAGGCGTCGGAGTGGCATTGGCTCAGACCCTCTCGGATATGGTTGACGGCTCTCAGCCCTACCTGTTTAGCGTTGGCGTTACTGATGAATAATTGAAGCGATAAAGATTTGATAGGGAGACGACGGCTGTGTGATGCATGACAGCAAGGCGGCAACTGCTGTGTCAGATCTGCAGTACCCGTTCGATCTTCCTTCTTGCTATTCATACCAAAAAGCCCCTTAACCTTAACTTGGAAAGTCGGTTTCTGAAGGTGGTTGTCGGTCTGTTGATTAATCACGAATTGTGAACGCCGGCAGTTCCTTCGATCTTCAGATGAAGCCTGCTGGTCCCCTCCTTGCCCGGAGAGAAATTCATAACAAAGAAGTTGGCTGAAGTGGATGGCAGGTTGAAATAAAGTCAAGGCTACTGGTACGGAGATTTACCTGCCCTATCTTAACGCACGGCAATTGAGCATTGGGACGATGCTGGTGTGAGGTACTCCTCTCTCAGCTTGGCTTTGACGTTCCCGTTCCAAAATAGTAACAAGACTCGACCGTGAAGCCTTGGTTGCAGGCCTCGATTCCGAACTGCCGTCCCTTCAGCAGACCGCTGCAAAGGCGTGCACAAGCAACAAGGTAAGACCTGTCGAGGAACCAAGTCCGCCTCTGTTGCGAAACCTGCAGCACCATCTTCTGCGTTAAGGTCGGAAAACAAGCAGCGCCTGTGCGATGTCCTGGAAGGGCTGTGTAAATTGGCCTTCAGGCGTGAGAGTGTGGCACAGCCCAGATGGCAAAACCTTTTCAAACACTACAGACGACAGGTGTGCTGCTGTAACGCTGTAAGTTCTTGCTGGATGGATGGACGGCCGGACGAGAGCCACTTGCAGACGCAGTAGCAGGACACCGCATGCAATAAGCCTGCCAGGCGACAGTTCTGATTGAGTACCGGCACCGTGGCCACTTGCCACCAATTTATCTCTGAAGGTCCGAGGCCAATAACGATAAGGATCTGCTGCCCTGGGCCGTTGCCATTCGAGGACCGCACTTAACGCATTTACTGGGCAGCAGGTTTTTGGGTGACGATATTGTAGGCCTTAGATAAATCTCTATCGACCCTGCCGCCCGGCTAATGTCAAGACCCATTCTGTTGCATAGAGGCACCACACTGCACCGCTGGAAAATCAAGGGCAGGATGAAGGGGGAAGTCAGTGCTGCAAGCGCGCCGTCCTGGCCTCCGGAAATTGGGGGGAAGGCAGATGACGGAGCGAAACTCGGTTTACCGGTGGACGAGTGAGATTCGATCAAGCAGGTGCGATGCAAGCAAAGGCTGGTGAAGCAAAGGGAGGTTGACGAGAGGCTCACAGGGCAGATCGCTGACCAAAGATATGGGGATGATCCTTCCGAGCACAAACCATTCGCACTGCTGCCCTGCCCCGCCCCGCTTTCTCGCTAAGGGCACCGGCGGAAATGGGCGAGGATGCATGTCCAACGGTCTTGCTGCATCGCGAGTCCAATCCGTTCGCTGCGACGGCCTGGCCTCGTGGCATCTTGATCTTGCTTTCCTGAAGTGAGATGGAGTGAGAGGGCGACAGCAATGGTGGATGCTGGCGTGGCGGAGCAGGTCGGGTCGCCGATCTCGAGCAAGAGGCCTGTCCTTGCGGTACAGCGCTTTGTGCAATCAATCTATGTACAGTGGATCGCCGTCGGCAGTGGAGACTCGTCGCCTGCAAGCAAGAGCCAGTGCTGGTACTGTATGAAGACTGCGCAACCGACCACGGTTTCGAGCTTGCTCTTTATCTGAAGTTGAGCATGTTCGAGACCAACCTGCGTTACTGTACGTGATACGAATCCATCCGGAGCGCGCGAGGGGAGGCAGTTGGATCCGCACAGTGCCCTCAGGCACGGAGAACGTGCCTCTGCCGACGACGGACAATGTGAAGGTGTGATGAGATGTTGTCCAGGTGCCCATACCCAGTCTGTCGTTCACTGGAGTTCCAAGACACATCCATCCCATCGTCAAAACGATAAGACACGGGCCAGGGTTCTGCGGGATGTGTGAGGTAACAAACAACGCTACGCATCATCGAACCATCGGTTCCCTGAGCCTTTCCACGCCTGCAAAGATACGGTGCTGTAATGTACCACCGAGGAAGCGGGGTTCAAATAATTTCCCGCCAAACCCTTGCCTCAGGTAAATGTCACCAGCCCAGTCCACGACGATCCACCTGCTCTCCCCTCACCCTGAGGTTTCGTCAAGGCTGTCGGGTTTGTCCTGTCATGTCTCCGGTATGGAGTCTGGACAGTTACGCCAGTGGGTAAAGACTGGTGACGCATCTGAGGGTCAATCAAACAGTGCATTCAACTGTACGGAGTATGCAAAGGCACGATCGGAAGGATGGGGATGGCGGTACTTGCGGACGCATAGACCAGCACCGGAAGCAAGCAAGCTAGCCAGCAAACACGCAGAGAAGGGATCCCTCTTTGACAGCCCTTTTCAGCCCTCTAGCCCACACAAGACATCCTTCACGTACACTCTGTTGGGCCCCAGTCGGCTCGTGTCTTGCCGCTCCCACGACTCCTCGCGCTCTCCTCCTTGGAAGGAACTTGCCATGTACCTAGGGTACTTCGACTTCCTCAGCCCTGTCAAGAAAGACCAAGGCGACCCGCCGGTCTTAGCTGAGGCCTCAATTACGGCGGTCAGACTAGGCCATACCGGTCCCTGGGCAGCAAAGTACGTACACTAAATGCTTGTTCGCTCTTGCGGCTATTCCAGACGGAACTAGTAGACTGTTGTCGCTGCTTGCTTCTCTTATGGTTAGGGGGCTGGTTGGAAGCGAGTGACATGCTGCGTGTGAGGCCAACTGCTTGTTCACCCTCCGTACACCTTCTCTTTGCATCATGCAGACCTGACGGTCGAGGCTGCAGCCAGGAAAGGCAACCAAGTAAGCAAATGCACTCGGGCTGGTCATTAATGGTTATAATCTGGCTGTCACAAAGTCGGAAGGCGGAGGGGCAGGCAAGATGCGACCGTAGACGCACTGCATTAGCCTGCTCGAGGATGCTCCGTGGGGTGGGCAATCTTTTGTCCGCCCCGCAGCTCCGAGCCATCGATGCCAAGTAATAAACCACGTCCTGTGCGTGCCCTCTGCAAGTACGTAGTGAAGAGGCACAGCTCATGGCCTTGCGTACAATAATGAAGACCTATGTGCAAGGCCGCCAACACTATGCCTCTGCTGTCGTGGGCCCACTCATAGAAGCCCTAATCTTCGGCACGATCGGGCAGGCAGGATGCCAACAGTGTACAATAGCACGGAGCATACCCATCGATTGGGATTAACCCTGATCCCGGCTCTGAAGTTCCACCCTCGTCCCAACGCCAGATACACGGTGCAAACCATTGCTTACGCAAGCAACGATCAAAGACCGGACGACAATCTCGGACATGGACAAAGCTGCAGACCTCCAGTCGGTACGAGACGTACGGGGATGGTCCAGAGCGAGAGCGTGCTGGTGTTCTGTATGCATGTATCTTTGGCCATGGGGATGGAGGTGAAGTCCTGTGGGGATGCCATTGGCACGGCTGCAAGAAGATGGCACAGGTATGCATGACTTTAATCTGATGAACCAGCTGGTTGGCGCTATTGATTTCCGATTCTCATTCGCTGAGTGACGGAACGGAGCACCTGTTCCAAAGTCCGAACCAGAGCTGGGATGACCGACACCATGGCCGCCACGGCTGTTTGCACTTAAATTTGCAACCAATGGCAGCTCGAGCTGAGCGAGCACGCCTATCCACCTGACAAAGAATAGTCTTTCTTCGTGAATATATAACGGGCTTTACAGCTCAGGCAGGGGGTTTTCCTGCCAAAGCAGGGATCGATCCTTAGCTCAGATGTGGCCTTGTAGGGCTTGAGGGGGAAATCCTGTACAACCAAAATTACCGAGAAACCCTTCAACAGAGTTATTAGCCGTTGCTGACTCCAGCGATGCGCCGAAGCTAGAACTGTGACCTTATGACTTCTGATCCTAACCGCTAGTCTTGATTACTATTGATCAAGAGGCGTTCAGGCGATCACCAATTTAGCAGTCTGATAACCAGACAAATAGCGTAACAGCTGCGAAAAACTGTCCGTGTGATCTGCTAGTCGTCATCCCGTACCGCCCTACCTAGCGCCGACGAGTGACATGATCGGTCACAGTCCCCTCAGCCTGTCTTGCAATATCTGGAGCTTAGTAACGCGACTCGAGAACACGCCCAGCTGAAAGGGGTAAGCGACAGCAACGAATCAAGACCTTCCAGCGTGCGATCAGCACGCCTTGTTTGCTTCATCTGGGGAGCAAGGTCAGCAAGCACGAGTTTCGAGCCGGAGCTGCAACCTGATGACTATTTGCCATGACAAAATACTGACTGACTATACTGCTTACTCAATAATGGTACCCTCCCGACGATCAGGAGTACTTCTCAGCAATAGCAAGCTTACGCAGTGCGGCCGCGGTAGGGGGCGGTGGTAATGGCTTAACCCTACGCTAGGGAGGAGGCTGAGTCTTTCCTGGCGGTTTGAAGACATGGCTCTAGGAATGCCATGATTGGCATGGGAAATGTGACGCCGGGCCAGCCATAGCATCTCCAAATTCCGGGGGGGTTTGTTGGTGATCTCCTGTGACTACAAACCTTTGCTCCGTGATTCGTTTCGGACATGATGTCCATATTCGTGCTGGGCTGGAGCATGTTGGCACGGAGAAGGCTGGCGCGGCTGGTGATACTCGTGCTCTGTCGGACGGAGGCTCGATTGAGGCCATAACGGGCACAAGGGTCTGTCGGCCCATCATAGGCAAAGAAGCATGCTCTCAAAGTGGTCCAGGAACCAGGTACCGTGTTTTGCGAACTTGACATTCTGCGCTGGCTTGGATGTGAAGAGCATGCTGATGACAGGTCCGCACATGCTGCTGTTCCGGGCTTGCTCGGTTCCTCGACACGTCCGCGACCTCATTTCTGATCCAACGAAAGGGTGGCAAGACCGGGGTAAGACGCCACACTCGGTGAGGAACCCAAGCGAAGGCCACGGCGGTCCACCGAATCCCGACAGCACGATGGGCCTCGAAGAAGAGAGGCTGACAGACTTTGGGGGCTGCAGGCAGTCTGGATGCCAGGCGTGATTTGACTTCCAGATGCCGCCGGTACTTGCACTCTCTTCGCCCACGCATCCAGCAATGCGTGCATATGCTCAGAGACCTGGGCCCTGGAGAGCTGAATTGCCCCACGGGCCACCTCACCGGCATACATCGCATCGCAGCATGTGAGTTGCCAGTACCTATAGCATTGTTTTCGACGGGACGGACGACCTCAGCTTCGCAGCATGGTGGATGGGAGGGGCCGGTGATTCGTGATCTTGGTTTACTTGACTTGGCCAAGTCTCTCCAAGAGGGAGACTCTACGTTGGGCCATGACTAGGGGAACGACATGAATGGGAACTCCGGGGAAAGGTAGGGCAGACTCGTGCTTCGGCTTCGACGCCGGCCAACCTAGATCAGACCGGTTCGCGCCGCACGCCAGACCGGCCAGACTTATGTCATAGCATACGATACATCACGACATGATTTCGGTAAGAGCGTGAGGCTGTTTCGATGGGGACGACTCTCTAAAGAGAAAGAGATCGTCAGGGAAATTCAGGATTCAACGTTACATCTGCTCGTCGTGCGTGTGCAGGTTCTCCGCAAGCAATGCCAATACCAATGCCAATGCCAACGCCAATGCTAATGCCAATGCCAATGCCATATCCACAGCTGTCATCGGAACCAGGGGGACTCGATAAGGTCGAGAACGTCAAGGGCCTGAAGCACGGGGTATCGGTTTACGTATTGCATAATACGAAAACGAGCGCAAAAACCTGGTAGGGCTAGGAGGCACGGGAAGGGCCTCTGCAAAACGAGGCCGGCATCCCTGTCCCTCCGTGTTGGTTGTTTCTTGGATTGCGCTTGGTGTTTTCCTTTTTCATCTCGGTAGTTGCCACTCACTGGTCCATGCTGGCTCACTTTCCGCCCCTTCTGCCCTTTCTGCACCCTCTGACGTGCGGATCCGGAGCTTACAACCCACCACCCACAGGGCAGAGAAGTGGGACACAGGGGCGATGGGGCTATTCCCTTCTCCACTTTGCCTCCAGAGGCCACGGAAAAGAGTGCGTTTAATATACTTTTCCTTCGCCGGCGGAACACCTTCCACATTCCCTTCTGATTGTTGTCCGCTTTGGGCATTTGGCTTTGTTGCCGGAGGGAGAGAGACGGTACCACCGGGCCAGCATCGGATATTGCACGGATGTGATAAATCGCCGATGGCCGATAGCTGCACATACCGTACCGTAAGACGTACCGGTTGTTGGGATAAGCTTGGGACGATGGATTCTGCAATGATGCTGGTCCTTGCAGTATCGTGGGCCACGGTTGAAAAGAACGGCTCCCAAGCACGAAGAGCAAAGACGAGAGCACAACAGCATGACTACGGTACAGTACAGTATCGAGATTCGATCTTATCAGCTTATCGCAACCAAGCCAGGGGCGTCTGCTTTTTTTCCCGCAGCAGCCGTTCCGCTTCGCTTAACTGCGCTCTGCTTTGCTTTTCATTTCTCCTTAGCTGAGCCGCAAATTGCCACAGGACGGGGGCATCCGTTGCGTTGCGACTGCACAACTCTGCCTCCATCCATGCATCGTCAGAAAGAGAAGCTCTGCCTCGACCGACATAGTCACATCACCTGACCCTCTTCGACCACTACTCCCCTTTCCCCTTCCGCTTTCTCGACCCGGAGCCAAGCGAGTAGGGCTGAATTAAGGGCATTCGGTCACCTTGACGTCAACTCGATTTGCTAGCGGACCGTGACTGACTGACGCTGCAAAGCCAAGTTGGATTGCAGACTTCATCAGTCAATATGGCTCTTTCACGGGTTCCTGGAGACGATGAGATCTATGTGGGAGGGTAGGTCGCACTCTTTTCTCTTTCTCCGCTGGCATATCGTCATCCACCGCCGCATCGAAATTACCCCACAAAGCCCTCATCCCACGTGATATGCAAATATATCAAATCGTAGACTATCATGTCATTCTGCTGCAATTCCTTCGTTTTCCGGGGAGCTCTTTCTTTGGACAGTACAACTAGCTAACCCCGTCCTCTCTTAGCATTTTCACCCTCCGGCGCAAGTCTACGCTTGTTAGCTTGGGCATCACCCATGTTGTATCTGTGCTCAAATATGACTTCAAAGACTTCGAGGACTGGGAGCAATATGCACACTTGAGCATTGAGGTTGATGACGTTGACGATGAGAATCTGTTGGGCGAGTTCGAGAACTCCGGGGCTTGGATTGAAAAGGCGTTGAAGGATGGGAAGGATGGGAAGCCGGGCAAGGTTTTGGTTCATTGGTATGTAAGAGTCTGATTCTTTGCTCCTCAGAGGAACCAATCTGGGAAAAGAGGGTGTGACAGATCTCTGTGGGTATATCTAAGATTGCCTTCGGAGGGCTGTCCATTCTTGATTGGCACGGGTTGGGTTGTTAAGGGACATTGCCTCCGAAGACTGGTTTGAATCAACGTTCACGGTAGAAGTACTGACCTCTCATCTAGTGCGATGGGCAAGTCCCGCTCCGTAGCGATAGTCATTGCATATCTACTACGCAAATATCCACATCACACTGTCGCCACAGCACTGGGTTTGATTAGACAGTCACGTCCAATAGCAGAACCTAACGATGGTTTCATGGCTCAGCTCGAGCTGTACAAGGAAATGGGATGCCCGGGAGATATCGAAGCACAGCCGAAGTATCAGAGATGGCTTTACCAGAGGGAGGTTGATCTGGCACTAGCAGCAGGCATGGCACCTGACAAGATCCGATTCGAGGACGAAGAGTCTCAGGATGAAGTCAAAGAGGGAGGCAAGCAAGTAGAGCTTCGGTGTAAAAGATGCCGGTATGTTTTCCACGCCACAAGCTTTGGATGTTTTGTAGCTGACAACTACCATAGACGCACTCTGGCAACAACACCTTACCTAGTCACCCACACACCCAAAAGCAACATGTTCTCCACCGTCCTCAACAATGGTCCTATCGCCTCCTTAGCAGAAATCAACAGTCCCCCAAAGACTCCTTCCACGAACTGTACATCACACTTCCTGCACCCCCTCTCATGGATGCGTCCCGCGCTCGAACAAGGCATTCTCGCAGGCCGCCTGGAATGCCCAAACGCCAAGTGTGGTGCTCAAATCGGCCGGTATGCATGGCAGGGCTTACGATGTAGTTGTGGCATTTGGGTCTGTCCGGCGTTCAGTTTGCAGAAGGGGAGAGTCGATGAGATTGTTGGTGCTGCAGCCCCTGGAAGTGGTGGTCCTTCGGCAGGTGGTGCTGGAGGAATCCGATTGCCACCGGGTATGAGGCCAAAAGAGACTTTGTAATTTGTGGCCACCGCTGATCCAGGTGATATGAAATATTACACACCTTATTTGCATGAATACCCGTGGTCGGCTGAGCATGACCATACTTTTGTGTGGCGTCCTCTGCCCTTCTTTCTCTCCAGCCTGCTCTACCTCCTCCGCCAGCGTTTAGCCAGAGACATTGACGAGGTCACATAGGGCTGTCGTCGCCAGATTTCCCATGACCTTGGGTAGATAGATCCTCGTGGATTAGTAAGGCGTACTGAATTGTTATTTGCTTATTTGTGTGGCAGAGGACGGGAGGCGATCGAAATCCAACCAATACAGCTAAGCACAGGTGCATCTCAGCAAAGCCTGGGGTCTTCTCTACATTACCCCAGCACATGTCTCAGTATTCCTCTTTCCCTACCGAGTCTTACCTTTTCAACAAGGCTCGGGCGAAGTTCGCCGCTGGCTAATCCCACGACATATCGCCTTGCACACAACAAATGTATATCGCGGTGCGGTGGAGCATATACCTCCTCGCTACGATTGCCATCTTACTTGCATTGACCCGCGGCCCTTCCCTACCCTCACGCATTCAATTCCCAATTCGTAGCCGCAGGGCCAAAAAGCCCGCTGACTCGGCCAACAAGCATAGGGCCCAGCCAGCCTTTCTCTCTCAGCCGTCAGATCGTATAGAATCATCAATCAGCGCCCCATAATCACCAACCCACTTCATGCTGCCGTCTAGTGCTTACGGGCTTCTGGCTCTCTCGTTTTTGGTTTTTGGCCGGCAATCTACCAGCTCGCGCATTGGGCGGAGGGTGGGGGCGCTGGTCAACACACGGGTAGGTCATCGTCATTCAGAGCACGTCGTCCTTGCGGTCGCCACGCCTTGCTGACGCTGGTGTCGGGTTTGGAGGAGCATGTACGTCTAGCATTTATTTCCCTCCCAGGAAAAAGGTTCCTTGTCGGTGATCTTCTTGGCACACCCTGTAGGTGACGCAGTGGTAGCTTTGATATTTTTATATTTTTTGTTTGTTGGAGGAGGAGGAGGGGGGGTCTGTTGCTTGCTCTTGCTGCTTCTACGTCTCCTATTGGGAGCCAATCCGTTGCTTACGGGGGTGCTGCTCTTCTTACTCTCAGCACCCCCCTTTCTCGCTTGTCTTTGACTCCTTTTTTCTATCTGTAGGTTGTCTTTGGGTACTTCTAGCCCTTGCCTATACAGAACTTATCATCGCTACACCACGTCACTCACTGCAGCGACTACATAGGCAAGGTGGTTAAGGTGGGCGTGGCCGGAAACGATCCGGGCTCTTCCTCTATCTGCGTCCCTTCCATGGGGAAGGCGTGCCTAGTACAGTGTATCCTCTCTCGGGCTGCATGTAGATTTGTAGTTTGCATGACAAGCCTGCAAAGCGAGCTTGAAGGCCCGGGATGTGGAGATGGTTCCGACGGACAACGCATGCCGGCAGCTCTCCTCTGCCTTGTCGGTCAGACTGGCTCTGCCCTCCTCGCTCCAGCGACGCTTGACCGCCCTTTCCAGAGGCACATTAGTGGTCTGCGTGTAATACAACTGTGTACAGCAGAGTCTCCCGTGAAGCATATCCTCCTTGGGATGGGCTGGAGGCAGAAATGACTACATCTTAGTTTTGCCCTCCCCCCCTTCCCCCTTCTCCCTTTTCTCCCACTCTCTTGCTCGTGGACATATCATAGACTTCGGAAATGAATGCAGGATATTCCTGTTCGGCTGCAACGCAAGCGGTGCAGCCCTTTCCGTCTCAGCTGCAGAGAGAGCGCGTGTTTCCTGTGCTTGGACGCCAGTTGAGGCGTAGGAGGTCATCCAAGTCCAGTTGGTGCCGGCCACGGCTTCGCCGAGGGGAATTCACAGGATTGTTCTCTCGGGGGGTTACATGATGCCACCCAAGGAGGCATCCTTGATGCGTCTTTGATAATAGCACGGATTTTGGAGGTGGTAATCCTACTCAGCGTCAGATGGCGTACTTAGCAAAGTACGGAAGCATATGATGGCAATCCGAGATCTTTCGGGTAAGCTTAGGACTTACTCACGCAGGTTTGGAGGTCCTCGGTGGCCAAAAGCACCGTTTGGCTAAGAGGGAAAGATAACGGGTTGACACATGATGGTAGCTAAGAAGGTCTGTTTCGGTTTCCAATTCGTGACGTGTCGGGGTAGGTCTGAGGATTCGGAGGATACAGAATCTTTGAACCGTATATTGAATCTTCAAGTCGTATGAAGAGCATTCGGCCTAGGCTAGCTCAACTGCTCGTGAACCTTATCGGAGTGTTTCTTATTGGTTCAGACCAGACCCTAGGTCAACGTTATTTGTACTCACCACTCTCAAAAGCTAGATAGAACTCCAAGCATAGCTAGACCCTAGGTCAACATCATTCGTACTCGCCTCTTTCAAAATCTAGATAGAATTCTAAGCATAGACTACAGACTTAAAGGAAAATTTCCTGTCGAAGTAGTAAAGATCTATTCGTTACAGAAACCCATGCCTTAGTCACATGGAGAGTTAAGCCAAGTGTTATTACATGGCTCGCGAATTCTCATGTTTAGGTTTTAATATACATCTCGACACAGAAGGATTGATGAAACGAAAGAAGGGAGGGGGAGGTTGCAGTTAAGGTAGAATAATGCTTTTAGCATTAGATCATATTAACCAGTCTATTCAACCAAGATGGGGATAGATCCCCACGTAGTATACAGAGCGTACAAGTAGGATTTATAGGAGCATTCGATCCAACCCGATGGGTTTTGCTTGTTTTTCTGTGACAAGCTAATTGGCTTGCTTCCCACAAATGATTCTAGACATGCTTCGAATCATTGACCCTATGGAAGAATCTATTCTGCTATGGGGCAACGTGAACCAAGAACTCTTCGTATCACGTTTGAATTTGGTCCCAGAATTCTTTACCCCGGAACGAACCGGTTTGTAGACTAAAATGGATGAACGTCAGAACTTCGACCCACGAAAACCTCATGCACTGAATTCTTTTAATCTCTTTTGAGTAAGCCAAGCAGTAACATAGTTTAGAAAACGTCTATTAGGTGTATCAAATTTCGTAATACTGGCTATGAAGGCAATTTCGGTATGACACATGTATTCCGAGGAGTAAGTACAAAGCAAATGAAGCTATGCTCGTTGCTATCACGTTATTCCCAGTAGGTCGCCTGTGGTAAATAGCTTGACTTAAGTCATCCGAGTGGAGATGCAATGCACGACTGCAAAATCAGTCCCATCAGTCCCATTCTTATCTACATGCATATTGTTGCGCAGGCCTCATACCAACTAACGCTTCAGTTGTTTGGTCTGGGATACTAGGCCGTAAAGTTGGTGCTTGAGCACAACTACAAACCAGGAGGTGGCGGAACCTGCAAGAGCATGAGCAATATTCTGATCCTAAACCACATCTTCACTTACAGCGCCATAAGAGCCACTTCCTCCGGGTGGCGCAGGTGGTGCTTCACTTGGAGGAGGTGGAGGAGCAGAGCCTGGAGCACCGGGTGCCTGTTGAGCAGCTTGAGCAGCGGCCATGTATTGCTGGTAATACTGAGCGTAGCTGTATAATGTCAGTGATGAAGTCAGAAAGTCTAAGCATTTGCACTTACGCGGCATATCCACCATAAGCAGCATACGGATCTGGCTGGCCGATTGATGCATAATAAGCAGCATATGGGTCAGCTGCTGAGGATGGACTCCCAGCTCCAGGAGCCGAAGGTGTTGATGGGCTCATAGCACCACCTGGTGCACTTGGTGCTGGAGAGTTACCGTAACCTCCATATCCACCACCGTAAGAGTTGGATCGATCAGGTGCACGGTCACCATATCCACGCTCGCCGCCATATCCAGTGCTGGCCCCATAACCCCGCTGCTGTGGCCTATTTTTGTGCTCTTCATATTGCTCACGAACGTTCTTTAAGAGGTCTTCACAAAGCTCCTTTGCCTTTTGAACCTCGTTTGGATCAGGACCGCTAAGTGGTGTTAGTACCTGTCAGGGAAAGTAAACGAACAACCTACGCAACGTGAAGATACATGTCTTCATCACTTTCTCTACCAGTCCCGTGCTCCATGAAGCCAGAACCACGGCCTTTTATTTGAACACGGCATCTTGTTTCCTGCTGGATATGCTTGACATAAGCACCGCCATGACCTACCACTTGAGCACGAAGGTTAAAACCTGGGATAGGCTCAAAATCTATCGGGATCTTTTCTTCGGGCCATTTGCGCTGCACAAGGGTTAGTGCGGGCTAAGCCCAGGATAAGATCAAGCAATACTGACTCTGCCAAACTCATCTCGTTCAACCTGCTCAGGCTCCCGTCGGCGGAAACGTCGCTCATCGACTAAGTTGGGGAGTTCCTGCTTCATGAGTTCTTCGATTTTTTGTATAGCTTCTTCGAGGCCCTTCTTGGATGTGCTCGTGACATGAAGGTATAATGGCGGATTCTATCCTACCCATCAGCGTGCTCTTGAAACTTGAGGGGAAAACTCACTGCGGCCGTTGCCATGCTCTTATCGGGGTAATAGTTTCCTCGCGTTGTGACATCTTGAAAAGTCAATATAAAGTCTGCTCTAACAAGGTAAATTGGTGTAGGCAAAGCGTACCAGCGCCGGTTTCTTCTTTGATCTATGTCACGCAGCGGGAGTTAGCAGATGCCAAAGAGGGTTGTGTGAATGCTATTCGCGCTCAGGTAAGCTTGAAAGTCCCGACACAAGATGGATGGAATAAGAAAAGGTTGAAAAGAGAGTAATAAGTCTTGCTAGACCTATGAAGAAAAGCCTGAAATATCAGTGGAGTATAACACAAGGAGTATTTACCATCTTTTGCGTCGAGCCCTTAGTCAGTGTGTATCGATTGCGCAGGTCATTGACCTCGATATCTTTGATGTAGTCGCCGTCGGCAATGTACATCTCGCCGTTGATCGCACTAGCACTGTTACCTGCCGCCCCAGAGGCTCCCGGCGAAGCTGACTTTCCCGGAGTATAGTTCTCAGACGTCTAGAAGCTGTCAGATATCTGTCACAAGTTCTGATCCGGAACCACATACCGCTCGGATCGGGGGCACATCAACGTGCTGAATGCCCTTCTTGGCTTGGAGCTGGGCATTGATCTTAGCAGCCGCCGCAGCTACAAAGTACTATTAGCCTGTGATCCATTGCCAGTCTTCTTGGATCTGCCTACCTGCAGCAGCAGCGGGATCGAGAGCGCTCTTCGGGACAGACTCGGGCGCTGGGCTACGAGAGCCCTGCGCAACCGGACTGCGGCTCCGTCGGTACTCTGGCTTGTGGGCGGGAGGAGAGCGTGAACGTCTATCGAATCTCGAGGCCCTCTTAGGTTCCGGCTCTTTCTGATCGAAGCGCGAGCGCTTGGCGGTGCGTCGTTCGGTGTCGTCCATCGTGCTGGTGCTGCAGACAGCGGGCTTTGCAGAGGAAGCTTTGCAGAGGTGGTGCAAGGTAGCAAATGGCAATGGCTGTCTCTCGAAAGAAACGGGTAAATATCGACTGTCGCAGAAATCTTGCGCCTCACCAAAGTTGCCCCCTGCACTCGCTTAAGCTGGCCTTCCCCGGACTGCGCGCGAGAAAAGGACGCTAAAATTTGTGATTCACTCGAGCGAGATCGGTGCTGGGAATGTCGTCCTGATTTCTTTCCTGAGTCAATTGAACCTCTCGACGTCGTCGCTGCATCACCTCCGCGGACCGCGAGGTTACAATTTGTTACGATGGCTTCCCGCAAGGCAATCATGAGCATTCCCCTGCGCGCATCCATCTCTCGTAGAACAACATCTGTTATCACAAGACAATCTCAACGTTATGAGTCGTCTGCTCCTTCAACCTCTGCGCTGGCCTACAAAGCTATCCATCGACGCATCTCACCTCTTCCTGTCTCAGACTCCCCCCCTACCTGGTCTGCACAAGCTGCCGTGTCGAATATCCTCTACGAGACACCCGCTCCTTCAATAGCTCCTCCAAAACGACACATCCTCAATTGCCTTGTTCAGAACGAACCTGGTGTGCTGTCCCGTGTCTCTGGTATCCTTGCAGCTCGTGGGTTCAACATTGACTCACTGGTCGTCTGCTCCACCGAAGTTGAGGATCTTTCGCGCATGACCATTGTGCTTTCCGGACAAGACGGAGTTGTAGAGCAAGCACGAAGGCAATTGGAGGACTTGGTCCCCGTCTGGGCTGTCCTCGACTACACGCAAGCACCATTGGTTCAGCGTGAACTGCTCCTCGCAAAGATCAACATCCTTGGTCCTGAGTACTACCAGGAGCTCCAGCAACACCACGAAATTACACAACAGTTCGGTCCTGAGGATGTTGAGGGTCAAGAGCAAGCTCTCCAGCACAGCGCGTCGCAAGAAGATTACCACCCAAGGAACCTGTCGCCTAGCGAGGCATTGAGACTCAAGCATGAGCACTTGAGATCGATTACTTATTTCACCCATCAATTTGGTGGAAAGGTCCTCGATGTTAGCACTAACAGCTGTATTGTTGAAGTGTAAGTTTCTTGGCATACCCGCCTGCTACAATTCACTAATCCCTCCTTAGTTCGGCCAAGCCTACCAGAATCGATTCATTCATCAAGTTGGTTGCACCTTTCGGACTTCTTGAATCACAGCGAACAGGCTTAATGGCTCTGCCCCGCTCGCCTCTATTCGCTCCCGGAGAGGATACGGTCAAGGAAGCCGATGAGATTGTCGATGCAAGCACTTTGCCTCCAGGATAGATAAAGTATGACTAGAAGAGTCTGGGCTTGTTAGTGTGAGAAAGCAGAGCAAAGAGAAGTTGGGGGCGACTAGGTTGGCGTATATGAAGAGTGTACATCGATTTTCTGCATCTGAGACTGGGCCAGGAATATTGTCTCAGCATCTAGATTTAGGACACAAAAGCCTTCTTGCTTGTATTGTATTCGAATTTTAACACTATTTCGTAATTGCGCGACCCAAACTTTCCTGTGAACGCCTGCCTGATCCAGTACTATCCCCAAAACCATTATATACAACCGTCCAATCTTTCATTTGTACGGCCCATAACCTAGAGTGCTACAATCGAACGCTGGCACCTATGCCGCCACCAATATACCAGATGGTTTCGCTCCATCGACCCAGTCTAACGCCAACAATACCTTTGGCGTCCAGTTTCAGTTTGCCGCCTAATGCTTTCCTTACTGCATCATAGCCAACAGAATCTAATGACCAGTCGACAGGTAGCTTCGGAGTAGTGCTTGCTCCAGGTGGGACTTTGAAAGGAAGATCATATTCAATCCTACCAACTGGCTCTGTGTGGTTGTAAAAGGCAGTTGCATCAATGGACTCTATGTAAATAGAGCTATGCTGTAAAGGTGACAGAAGAGTGAAGGTTGCAGTTGAGGTAAAGAGGTGGAAGGTGGCGTCATCAATGAAGTGAGGCCGGTTGTTATCTCCATCTTCATCTGGGCTGTCATGCCCATGGCCTGTGTTCGGAGTCGATAATCTTGGAGTTGGGATCTCAATTTCAAATTTGCTTAATGCCAGACCTAGTCCAGGTTGGCCAGGAATCGACCCCTCGTGAGTTCGAAAGGTCAAGGTTGTATTAAACCCAGAGATGTATTGCGAAATCAACTCCCTGCTGATATTGCGGCCCTTTTCTCCTCCAAATCTGGTTGGATCCCATGTGGCTTGCACAATGATGTTCGCGTTGTCGCCCGCGGCAACGTCTACATCTCTCGCTGTTGCTTCACCAATTATTGATCCGTTGTGCAGAATGTGGATGTTGATAAAAGGAACATGTGCTGTGTATTCAGTGGGATTTGTAAAATTCACGTTGGCTTCTAGGTCCAGAGACGTCTTTCCCGTGTCCAGGATAGCCAGATCACCGACCTTGGGCTTCAGCTTGCTGAAGTCTTCACCCGTAGAGATCGCTGTAAAACTTTCGTTAGCTTCCGCGCCATTGTGTTGAAGTAACAAACGGACGGCATCCTAACGTTTCACAGGAACAATCCCTTCTGCAGGCATGTCCTTGATAACGAACTCCCCAAGAACAGTTGAGACTTCTATATCAACAAGGGCCTCAATCTTGAGCATGACAGCCTTTCCGTCGCCGCCGAAAAGTAAAGCTTGAAGGACGTCGGTGAAGACATCATCATCAGTGACTGTTAAGGGGGCGTTCTTGATATGAGATTCAATCTCGATGGCAGCATCATCTCCCGTGGAATTGACTCGCTTCGATTGAGCCTTTTGCCACTTCTTAAGGTTGAGCTCGCCTAGTTTATCACCTTCGTAGAAAACATCCGCATTTGCTCGAACCCGGGTTACATTGATGCCAAAGTTCATCTCTTGCGGGATACCAGCAAGCACCATGATATTTGCAGATATCTGTGGCTTGGACTCGTCCGTATCAGGCTCTGCCCAGGGATCTGGAAGGCTAAAGTGAGTGTCTGTTAAGGAGAAGTTTCGGATAACGTTGTCAAAAGTGTGGCCTGGAAATGGTACGGGTACAGTGACGCTGGAAATAAGCTTGGCAATCCAGTCAGGAGTATCTGCACCAGGTGCATCGGACCCACGCACAAAGATAGTTGTATCATTGCCGTGTATGTACTCCTCGAGGAGTAGATCCAGTGGAGAGGAGTGTGAATGAGGGCAAGTCTTCAGAAGGTTCTTTGGAAGATCACGAACAACACCTCCCACATCAATGTTGACTTCTGAATGAGGCTCTACATTGATCGTAGCCGTGGTAGCATCTGCAAGGCGAATATAATTGTCGTCAGGTCCACAATTAGGCACCAAGATATCAAACCCAAGGGGTGGTATTGATAGTTTGATGGGGTAGCTGTTGATCAGCGAGATAGAAACATCGGCGGCCATACCGCGTTGACCAGCTGTCGAAACAGGAATTTCTCTGAAGTTGAGCCTCGTGATGTTGTATGCTGGAATGGTAGGAATGTCATTGCCTGAAGAGAGTTAGTAGCATTCAAGCCATTTTTCAGAGATGACAAGTATTTAGTGCTCAACAGCGGTAAGTCATACACTTATCTGACTAAAACCAGCTCTCAAGAGACTACAATGGACAGAGTATCGTTCTCAAGATAGCTTTTCCTGCCCAAACTGGAAAGATGCAAAGGATTTGTAGAGTGATTGACCTTCAAAAACAAGTGACTCAGAGATTTTCTGTGATCCAAGAGGTATCAGGCCGGATTTCAACGCTACATTGGTTTTGCCCAGTATACGAATTTGATCCAAACGACCCTCCAACCAGTCATTGGCAATTCTCAGGACTCCATCCATATCACCAGGCGCCAAGTCTGTGAGGAAATCGATCTGCGTTGTGCGACCGTCGCGGATATTGACAACAATGCCAGGAACGACAGCTGTACCAATGAGAACATTGCCATATTCAGGTAGGTAGACCTCCACTAAAGCCTCCTTGCTCTCAACCTCTTTCGCAACCCAAGTACCAAGACGTCCAAGTTTTCGAATAGTGCCACTTTTGACTCTGGAAGCATCTAGTTTGAAGTTCGCTTGGACTCTGGCCTTGACACCTGTTGTTGTGAACGAATGGATCGAGAGGTTCGTCGGCTCAATTACTAAGGACTCTTTGGCATACTCCTCCACGATCGCGGGTGCACAAAATGCACCTATTAATATAGCAACTACTACCAGGCCTAGGGTACCAACTGCTATAATCGTTGGCCATCGTCGTCCACCTTTGGTCGATTTGATTGATCCTGGGCCATGGCTTTGTAGCGACCTTAGAGAGGTTGCTGCGGGCGAAGTGATTCTCTCATTCGCATCAACTTCGCCATCGTATCGCGGGGTTCCATCTGTTCGCGATAGCAAAGGCTGGTTTTCATGAGGTTCGTTTGAGTGATGGGAATGAGCTGACGTAGGTCGTTGGGAGCTGCCAAGCAGCGGTGATGATTGATTGTCAGACATGATCCGGTGGCGAGATCTGGCTGCTTGCAAGATGGAGTTGTTTCAATGACCGGCACGAGGTCTGGATAGATAATGTGTTGTTGCGACAGACTCTAGGAAATCTGTCACGCCACACAGGTTTGACGTTGATGGGAGTTGTGACTTGGAGGCTGGGGAAAGAGCAAGATAAGTGGCACTGTAACGCTAGCTTGCAGATCGATCTGGGGGGCGGCTCAGGAACCGGGCACAACTGCAAGATGTTGCAGCATTCGCCTGTTTGTGGATGATTGTTGTTGCTTCTTCGTCTTTACGTTCTTTGAAAATAAACCTTTAGTATATACTCTTCTTCTCGAAATGGCTTGCCACGTTGATAACGTGCTAACAGCTAAGTACCCACACGATGGTGTAACCCCAGCCTCGTCATGCGATTCATGCCTTACATTGCAGGCAATCTGCAAGGCACCCAGAAAGTACAGGCACCACTTTTTTTGCCATGCATGACAAGCAAAACTCAAGGGCACACATGAGCCCAAAGGTCTGAAGAAGCCAAATCCAGCAGTGAGTAACACGGGTGACTCCTCTCAACGGTCAATGGTCAGCTAGACATATCCCATACAATATCATCCATTACATCTACTTTCTGTTCCTCAATTGACGTGCCAATTCAATTGACTGAGAGACCTAAAGATGCCTCCAACCAAGAGCGCCAGAGCAGCGCTTCAGTGCTTGACCAAAGCTCCGAAGAGAGCTTACTCCAGTGCTGCTACTCCTCAGACCTCTCCATTCGCCCCTCGACATTTCCTCTCTATTGCAGACCTCACACCCGCTGAACTTACGACCCTCGTCCGCAATGCCAGCTCCCACAAGCAAGCCATCAAGTCTGGCTCGGTACCAAAGAGCCTGGTTGGCAGCTTGTCAGGAAAGACCGTTGCTATGATGTTCAACAAGAGGAGTACTAGGACACGAGTTTCTACAGAAGCAGCTGTTTCGACGATGGGCGGTCATCCTATGTTCCTGGGCAAGGACGACATACAGCTTGGTGTAAGATTTTAGACTCATACTTTGTAGCTACAGGTGCTAACTGATGTAGGTCAATGAGTCTCTGTACGATACCTCGCTGGTCATCTCCTCCATGACTTCTTGCATGGTTGCCCGTGTTGGCCCTCACTCCGATGTGGCAGACCTCGCAAAGCACTCGGCAGTGCCTGTGATCAATGCTCTCTCCAACGACTACCACCCCCTCCAAACCATTGCGGACTACCTCACAATTCACGAAGCCTTCCCCAGCGGAGCATCTAGCAGTGTATCCGGAGCCTCTGCTCTAGGAGTTGCGGGGTTAAAGATTGCCTGGGTTGGCGACTCGAACAATGTGCTCTTCGATTTGGCAATTGCCTCCTTGAAGCTTGGTGTTCATATTTCCGTTGCTTCACCCAAGGGCTACGAAATCCCAGCTTCTATGCGGGATATCATCACAAACTCGGCAGCCGGCGTCCAGTCACCGGGAAAGCTCACCGAGACCAATGTACCTGAAGAAGCCATCAAGGACGCTGATATTCTGGTCACAGATACCTGGGTGTCCATGGGCCAGGAAGAGGAATCAGCAAAGAGGCTGAAGGCATTTGCTGGATACCAGATCACCAATGACCTCGCCAAGAGAGGAGGGGCAAAGGAGGGCTGGAAGTTCATGCACTGCTTGCCAAGACACCCTGAAGAGGTTGCTGATGAGGTCTTCTACAGCCCCCGATCTTTGGTCTTCCCCGAAGCCGAGAACAGACTGTACTCTGCTATTGGTAAGTATCTCAAATCATATTTGATATCTTAGCAAACGTCGTACTAATATCCTGTAGCTTCTCTGGAGGCCTTCGTCGTCAACAAGGGCAAGATTGTCTAGACTGCAACAAGGTATCAAAATATATGGTCTCAGGGGCATGAAAAGCAGGTTTTTTTGAGTCGCAAAAGTTTTTGGTCGCCTAAGTGTAAAAAGGCTTCATACCCAAGGAAAAGTTACCGTACCTATGATTCAGACAGCACCTTGTTTCGAGCCTAACTAAAAATCAAGGGAGAGTTTCTCCCGAGAAGGAAAGGTTGCCTGCACACTAATGCGTGATCTTTAATCTCGTTGCCTAATGCCAATCATTAACGTCCATCTACTTGGCAAGAGCATACTATCTCTATTTCCAGTCATCTGTGGACGAACTCGTATTTTCTTATTCATTCTCATATCCAATGAAAGAGTTGCCTAAACATCTCCCCAAGCAACAAGCTGAAAGGATATTAAAAGCCTCGGGTTTGTACATATGTCAACCGAGTCGGGTATTCATTTCGGATGATAGATATCCCAACAATCTTACTTGATCCTTGATGAAGAATATCTTAGAGGAAGGGTAACCAACAGGTTACCGAGCCCGTTTGCTTTTGCCTGCGTTGTCTAATTAGGTCTTCTGACATCCTTCATACTTGAATGACACACGGCGTGGTTGTTTTAAGAGTAAGCTTACACGTTGAGCTAGCCTCGAGGGTGGAATGATCATGGTAAGAATCAAAATATTAGGAAATGTACATGGAGGGCGTAGAAGGGGAGTAATAATAGAACGGCGGCTTCCATTATTGATTGATACCAAAAAAGTTCTTTGGTACCAATCAATGAACTCCTTAAGCAACAAATGTGAGATTGGTCTGACTTGAGCAGACGCGCTGGCTAGATATCGATCCTAGCTAGTTGAAGCCGGTGATCAAACCACGACAAGAGAAAGCAAAGAAAGAAAGTTCAATGCACTATCCTCGCCTCCTATCCCATCATCTCCCTACTCCCGTTGACACCGCCCAAAAGGGGACAGGGAGGAGTGGCCAATAAGATCACCAAATAACAAACGTACAAGCACGAGCATATGCATCTCTTGAAGGCGGCGTAGGACGCCTAATTGAAAATCTCGTACCCGTTACCCAATCTGAGTACGACAACCTTGTGCGAAATGTGCCAATTATTTATGGTATTGTGTCAGATCGGGAGAGAACCTTGCCCGTTACCATCGGGTGACTAAGAAGAATCATTACACTGCATCTTTCCCAGAAGCTGGGCAGGAAACAGTTTGGGTATGACAGAGGGACAAAGAGAGGGGGGGTATAGAGTTTGAGATGAGGTGGAATGTCAATCAAGAGAGAGAGAAAAAGACGATCTCATATTGCCATCCTGCCTATTAAAAGAGACAGCGAGACAGGAGAGGAGGCGGAAACAACGACCAAGCGATTATGCAATGTCATGTTTTTTCCACGATTGATCTCAGCAGATAGGCGTGCCCTGGTCTTCCCCATACCGTACTTCCGAATGTCTCGCTATGACTTCAAGCAAGGGGGCAAATCTACGAGAATAGATAGATCTCGAATCACATGTCATTCTGGACATGCGTGCGTGCCTCACAAGTCGTACGAGGCCTTTCAAGATCGTGCCAACCCAATCATTAACAGAGCAAGACCACAACCACAAGAAGCGAAAAAAAAAAAGTCAAGTAAGCCAATGCACTATCAGCCAAAGATGTGTCAAGGAAACGTTTTCTTACCTGCCCTATGGGGTTCTAGGGAACGTCCAACGGGCGGCAACAAAGAGATTGTAATGAGAGGGCCAGTGATAGAAGGTTCCCTTAAACACCGGTACGACAGGTCGCGTATGTGCCCGTCCTCCTTCCTGATATCGACTCCTACGTCCGGTACATGGACCATGTCCGTCAACGAATCTAACGATACATTACCTCACACAGCCAGCCGAAGCTCAACGCTCCGTACTAGGGATTGGTCTGGGAGGTCTGACCGGAGCCATTTGGCCGAACCAAAACATGCATGGAAATGAGAGCTGAGTCGAGAGTCATGGCAACGGCCAGTCAAAGGCATTTCTCACGCCATTGACCGTGGAATAAGGTATGCAAAAGGAAGCGCGGTAATCATTGGAATCCTTGGCATCATGATTTCATGCTTCCTCACTCAATCGCCACGCCTTGCACCTCCGGGCGAGCAAAGACAACGGGAGAATTAAGACATGGGCATGATAGGATATGCTAGCCGTCGGCACTTGTACCTGAATCCCAAAATCATGATCAGGTACGGCCAGACAAAGACCTTCGGCATCGCCGTTGAACGTGATTCGCGTTGTGTTCGCTAGGGTCGTCTCTTTGTCCTCGTTTGCGACTGTTCGCATTTCCCCCTTTGCAAACCGGAAAGTAGTAGCGGCCACAAGCACGCCACGAGCACAAGGTTGGCGCATGGGCATGGGCCAGCCGTCACCTGCAATGCCACCTAGTCTGTGTCGACGTGCCCAAAGCCCGTCGCCCACGGAAGCCCGACTCCTAGAGTAGTGGTGCTGACCAGAGCATGAAATTGGAAGACTTCTAGAATCTGTCCGATCCTTCTAGCGTGCGCGGTGGCGGTGGATGATTGCGTCGGAGGTTTTGGCGTCGTCACTTGGCCTGACAGGGACAAGTCAGCACCTGCATCCCTTGTTGGTGCGTGGAATGTGCTGCCGGTGGTACATACCGGCGTCCGTACTGCTGACTGTTTTTGGTGGTGGCGAGTCTGACGATCTGCCTGTGGTCTTCTAGAAGCATTCCTGTCTCGGTATGACTGGTAGGGTAGAGAGGGGAGGTTGTGATTAGGCGCGCGCAAGGAGATGAGATAAGACGTAGGGTGATATTGTACCGTTGACCAAGCTCTCGCGGGATACGAGCATCTCGTCGAGAAGGGCCACAGATCTCCCGCGACGGAGACGTGGGCTCTGAAGGGCGCATACGCACGCACCTTGTATCCGATTCGACTTCGAGAAGGAAGGTCAGCCTAAAGGGCGTGCCTGAGAAGGTCAGATTGTCACGCGTTGAGATGCGCAGCGCTCTTTAGGTGAGAGGAGGTGCACGAAGATACGAGAGAAATATTGTGACGTCGATTACAAAGCTCAGAGGTGAGGGGTTGAAGCCTCATCTCTCCTCTCTCATTCCTACTGCACTGTATCTCCATATCACACGGTAGCCCTTTCGAAGATTGACTTTGTAAGAGCGGCGATGAGGAGTGATAGCCCGGGAAGTACGGCACAAAGCTCGGAATGGCATGGTGGGAAAGTCAGACAGCATGTACGTCGCATTGATTGGAGGGTTGTCGAGGATGGTTAGAAGAGGCATTCCATTCCAGACGGTTTCGTATTGATTGATGTATCGGAGAATTATTGGGCTCTTGAACATATGCCCATACTCGAGAGACCTCATCATCATCATCAATATCGTCATTGTCGTCCCCATCGTCCCCATTTTACGACACTGTGACAGCTGCCAGCCGAACTGCGCTAGTTGCGCAGCGAGATTATCACAATCTAATGATCGTCACTTCGATATTCCTGTGTTTCAATATTCACGCGCACGACCAAGCAGTGACCGGCGATAAGAAACATCGCTCTATACCCTGGCACCTTCTAAGCGTGGTGTAGCTTTGGAATGGCCGCAGGCATGCCGGCTGGTGATGGCAGTTGCCATGGACGCCGTGACTGGTAGGCAAGCAAATCAGACAACTCTATACTGCTCCTGCCACATGTTGTGCATGAGGGATCGACCACACAAGACCGAATACTACTACCGTATATGATAGCAGGCCATAGACCAGAGTACAATAGCATATTAACGAGCGGGAGACGATACTGCGCAAGTCTGACTGGCTCGAGATTGGGCGCTGGTACAGAATGGCGTATCCTGGGAGCTTCTCGATGCATTCGGCACTTGAAGCCTGACACTCGACGTTGGGGTCACGCCAGCAACGGTAGTGAGAGTTGGTGAGGGGTCGCCTTTACGCGATCGTCCTTGATGAGTATGTTTTCGTCAGCAGATACTTTGCTAAGAGCCCCTAGCATGGGACAACTATCGCGCCGCCGGACTGGTGTGATCTATCTGACGAGCGCCGGGGAATGGATTTTGAGTTGCGGAGGGCAGACCGAGGGTCACTGCGATCACTGAAGCTCGCACCTGAGCAACAAGCCGTCGATGCGACGACGGCATTGTTAGGTAGCTGTGGTGAGATGCGGCGCGGAGGGTTGACTGATAGGGTACTGTCAAGGACCCATTATTCATAGCGGGTGCAGTGGAGTCGTAATGACGGAGGAACGATCTCGCGATACAGTAAGGCCCTTACCGTAGCAAGGTCGATGAGACAGGCGAGAAATGGCATCATGGGCGAGGAACGCTCTCCACACACAGGTGCGACCATGCCCGTTCGGCAGTAGGGCGCGCGCGAAAGGCAATCTCAAAGCTAATTATTGAATGGTCACATATCAGCAGGAGATGAGCCCAAACACGTTGTCTTTGCACATGGGTGGCACGACGATAACACGAAGGAAGCAGCAGCAGAGAAGGAAGGAGGAATGGAAGAGCGATGGAAGGGAGGGCAGGGCAGGGCAGGGCAGGGAGGGGTGGGGGGCTGGGGTGGCCGCACTACTATAACCGGTATAGCAAGTATAGGTGCACAGGAAAGGATCAGCAACACCGCCATGGAGGAAGAAAGGAAGGAGGGAAAGGAAGACGACATGGAAGGCCGCATCCCTCCTCGTCGCTCTTGGGCGTGCAGGCTCCCGTCCAGCACCGCGCCCGAGAATCGTCTGCGACCCTTATCCCTATCCCTACAAGCCCGCGCCGCCGCCTTTGTCTGGCCTTTTTGGGCGGGCGTATCACTTCAGCTAGCCTCAGCTAGGCCAGAAACATCCGGCCCATCTTCAGCATCCCGGTCCAGTCACGGCCGGCAGCCAACCACGCTGCCCCAGCCAGTCAGACAGACTTCTTCCATCCCTTCTAGCGCCAGCCCCCAGTCCCTGCACGGCCTGCAGCCCTTGGCCTCATCCACAATCCACAATCCGCATCTCGCCCCCTCCGACTCAGCGTCTCAGATCATCCCCTCGCACATCACTTTCTGTTCATCATCTCGCTCCTCCGGCCATTCTCGCGGGTGCTACGTGCTGCGTCTCTGCTTGCTCCCCCGGATGCTGTCGTGTGTTGCCTCCATCCTCTGCTCGACACCACCGGCGCCTTCTCATATACCACGCCAAGGAGTCATGTCGTAGTCGTAGCCCATTCTCCATATTCATGCATCACAAACCTCAAACCTCCGCCACGCTCCACTGCGACTACCACGACGGCCACCCTACCCGTCCCAGGAGACCCCTTCGACACGCACATCACCACTTGCATTGCATCAACACCACCAGGTCTCTTGCCATTTAGACACTACGCTCCCCCACTACACCACGCTTCTTTTCGCCTTGCCCTTTCAGACCGCAGCCACCTTCGCTCTATTCATCGACGCCGAGTCATCTCTGCTGAGCACGGAACTGACTTTCAAGCCTCAATCCAACCGTCTTAGACCAGTCCGCTAGCTCCCCCGACTTGGAGCGCCCCTCGTCGTGTGTTTCCAGTTTCCCCGTTTCTACTGCTTTCCAACAACACCATCACCACCACCTTACCAATCCAGCCTGACTCACGCCAAACCACAGCAACCACCCGCAAGAATTGCAGAAACAACAACCTCATTTCACTTCACTTCGACGCCTTTCCTTGGACTGTATATCCCCTTTTGCTTGCTCGTCGTTTGCAGATACCCGAAGTTTAGCACCCTCCAGCCAATCCTTCAATCAAATCCATCTCAGACCTTTGCCGCCGGTTCTGCTTTTGGAAGGTCGTACTGAATTAATACACCCGCAACAACTCAACACGAATCTCATCCTTCGCTCCTCCACTTGATCACTGGTATCTTGTATCACCTCGCTCCCGTGTATCGGAGACACTGTTCCAGAAGCAACCCATCCAACACCACACCCGTCTTGTGTCTACCGATCCATCACATTGATTGGGGGGGTCTTGAACATTTCTGCGCACCTATTCGAATACTCGCACAGCACGATATTACGATTCGCTTGCATCTGTCTAACAACCTAAACGGCGGTTTGAAATCAGGTGTGGTTTGAAGCAAACACCACAGTTCTCCGTTCAAGGCTCTTCTGTACAATTAGCGACCTGCTCAGCTTGGACCGATGCATTCGAGACGATAGGACCTACTTTCCATTCTATTTCTCCTACCTTGGGACTTGCTAAAGTTCTGCAATCTTTGGGTCGTAGAGGGTCATATTTTGTGCCCATGAAGTACTTGCGAACCGCGATGCGAAAAGCGAAACACCGTAAACCACCATCATTATATATACATACCTCATCGAGAGAAACATCACCTCGTTGCTCGTCCGTCCTATCGGACTGGGACGCCGACGACGAAGGCTTCATGTCGTCCGGCGAATTTCTGCCTTCGAGGCCGCTGAGCCTAGCGATACCTGCCGGACCATACTGTCCTCGCAGACCAACCTTGGAAGAGGTTCTTTCAAACAATGCACCGCCACCATGGACGCTCAGTGCCTTCATGGCTTACCTTTCACAGAATCATTGCCTAGAGACCTTGGAGTTCACCATGGATGCGTCAAGATACACCAAACACTATCACAGCATGGTTGATAGCGACCCGCACATGCCGTTATCGCCCAAGACCCAAGGATGTGAATACGTACGCATGCTATGGCAGAAATTGTTGGACGCTTACATTGCACCGAATGGACCACGGGAAGTAAATCTGCCTTCGGATGTGCGCGATCGTTTGATGGCATTGCCTTGCACTTACACCCCTCCCCATCCCTCAGCCCTGGACCGAGCAGTCAAAATCATTTATGAGCTGATGGATGAGTCGGTGCTTGTACCATTTCTTAACTCTGTGGTATCTGCACGTGGCCCCGACACTTACACAACCCCATGGAACTCCGACGAGAACATGGTCGACACCAAGATGACTGGCTCACTTGACGAGCGATCATTATCACCCGCACGCTCTCGTAACAAGAAGGATAAGAGCCCGCGAATTGGGTTTGCCGATGAGCCTATGTCGCAGTCCTTCACCGGCCCTTCACCACGATTCTCACACCACTCTCACCTCTCAGCAGCTCTTAGTCGTGGCTCTTCTCGTCTGTCAACACATCTCACTGGCTCCTCTGCCGCTTCAGCTGAAGCAACAGACAGCTTAACCGATGACAGTACAGATTCTGCCGTATCACCGTCTGGCTCCGCCTTGGAGCCAATGACACCCCCCACAACCCCACCAACATCTGACACTGGCTTTTCAAACATGTCGCCCAGCACGAGCCCCAAGACCGCTCGTGGAGAGGGAAGTGGATGGAAGAAGATGGGCGCTAAGTTGGGTTGGAAAAAGAGTCGCTCTGCTCATAGCTCAACATCGAGTACGAGCGGCGCGCGACCACCTGTTATGAGCGAAGGCACCGAAGTGGCTCCATGAGGGGGGCAGGTCGCGCCATTACCTTCTGAGGCCTCTTCTGAAGTATCCAATTCTACGGTAACGAGCCCTGTGACAGCTCCTATGACTAGGAAGATGCACAATGCACGTAGTCAGCGCTTGGTTCTCTCGCAAACTAGTTTGATACCAAGCGCTGGAGGGTCTCCACTCCTGGAGGCCCACCCAGGCTCTCCCGTAGATCTGTCAGGTCTTCGACCTTCGCTAGCTGCTTCAATGGCATCCGCGTCATTATATAGACCTGTCGAGCAGAAGGTAGTCGATTCCTACAGATTCCAGACATCACCAACGTTCTTGGAGAACTCAGAAGAATTACTCAGCGGGAATGACGTGGCCGCAAAGGAGAGCATTTACAATGACGACAGCTCTGAGACTAATGGCCAGCGGATCACACGAAGGTCACCACCAATGCAGTCGCAGCCTTTCTTCATTCCAGCCAATGTTCCAGAGCACGATGAGATCCACACGAAATCAACATTATACCTCAGCGAGAATGGACTGTCAGGTGACATGACTACGAAAATCTCGTGTGCTGAGCCCGAGTACTGTGGTACTTGGGTGCGCACTTCACCAGGACCTGAGTCGAGATCTTCGTTTGCAACCACGACTACATGTGTGTCCGAAAGCCTGCAAAACGAAGCGGGTTTTGCTCCACATTCTCCAATCGCAGTTTCGGACGGCTCTGCAAGCGTCCTTTCCAGCCCTGCTGCTAGTATTGTATCTTCGGCCATATCCACTAACAGCTCCGATATTTATGGCTGGGAAGAGGAACTTGATCGGAAATCTACCGAACCGTATAGTGGCTGGGAAAGGCAATCTGCAAGGCCACTACCCAGCGGTGGTCGAAGTGGTTACCAGACTACACGCGTTTCGAGACTCCGTCCTGATCATTGTCAGTACCAATTCAAGCGTGTGGATCCCAAACGGAGAGGCTTGCTGTACCGGGTACTCAATCTGAGTAGAGACCACAAGCGGACTCCGGTCATTGAAGAAGAGAGGACAGTCCCCTCGGAAAACATCATCGAACCACCAAAACCTACCGTTGTCACTTCAGCAATTGGCATCGATTCTTGAGAGACTGTTCACATTTTACATTTCATTGTGTGTATTGGCATTGTTAGCGATTTCATCGATTTAATTCGATATTCATCATCACCTCTTCATCATTCAATACGACTCGGACCGGTGGGGAAAGGGCTGCATTTGTTTTATTCTGAGGATATCCGGCAAACAAAAAATGGGATTTGAAAAATCTTCCGTGGTTTGCTACAGAGAAAATGGCGTTATTTTCGTGGTCAAACCTTTCTAGGGGGCAACTGAGATGGTGCAAACATTAGAAATGGGCGTTTTATGTTTTGTGGGTGTATTGTGTGATGGGAGAGATAAGCCTTTTTCTTGGGGCGAATGAGCGAAGCGGTTGCATTTGCATGGGTCTTTTTATGGATGGAATGTGTGTGGGATGCATCATACATACATGACTGATATTTTATTCTTGCATCGTTCTAGGGGGGTTTTGGTGTGACACTGGCTATGATATGAATTTGGATGGACGCGCAGATGTGCTGATGTTCAACGGGTTGATGGGTTGCATCGGGATCAGGATAGGTCATGCATGCATGGATTGTTCCAACCTTCCGGATTGGAGGTGAATCCGATATCACATAATAATATCGTTTACTTATTATACCCTTCAACCCCCGGACTCGTGAGCGTGACTAAATCCGATGCATGACCTTCACACAGCGCCTCGCTGAAAGGTAGAAGCATCCAACAAGCACCTCAAATATTTACACGGCTTGAATAATGGCGATGACATTGGCTTGCTCAGTGAACACATAACAGTACACTTCATCTGCTAGGGCAGACAAGCACAAGCAGAGGTATATTCAGACGCATCAAGAAAGACGGTAGAGTCTTGTTTCTCGATTTGACAAAAGACTTGTGAAGCTATTGGGAATTAGATTGCAAGTCATTAACGACATCATGTCGACTTTGGCAGCGTGGGGACAAGAACCCAGCAGCGAAGTCCACATATCTCATCATTCATTCATAAGTCGTTATTCTAGCACCCACTTGTTCTTCCACTCATCTAATATTTACTCCTCGCGATACAGCCGCTCACTCAGAATCCATTCCTTAATACTCCTCGGCACCAACCTACCCAATTCCTCTTCATTCCCCCTCTTTACGGTATCTCTCACCCGTGACGAGCTCACCACCTCCCCTTCCCTGCCTTCTACCAATTTGATCCGCCCCTCAGACACCCACTCCCTCCTTGCCCCAATGCCATCCATATCCCCTCTCGCCATCCTCTCCAAAAAATCATCCTGCTCCTTCCTCTCCCCCCACGAATCCCCCGCTCGGTATGTAACCCACACGCGATGGGCGCCGAGGAAATCTTCCAGTACCGAGAGCGAGTGTGTGGGCGGGTAGTATTTGGGATCCAGGAGTCGAATCAGGGTGTCGTAGCCGGTGAGGTGGACTTGCGAGCATGAGGGCGAGTACGAAGAACAGGACGAGATGGCGGCGGATTTGAGGTGGAAGTAGGGCTCGCTTGTCACGGCTATGTCGATGCCGAGCTCTGGGGATTGGGGTTCTGTGTTGGCGACGCTGGGCGGGGTCTGGAGGAGTGTGTGGGCGAAAAGCGTCATCATGGTCAAGCGTTGCGGAAATGAGGCTGGTTTGGGTGCTTTGTCTGCATTCTGGGTTGCGAGCAGGAGCAGGAGTCTTGCTTGCGATTTCTCTGCGCTGGCACTGGAGTTTGCGTGCGAAGAAAGGGCACTCTGGGCCATGTGTTGGTGTGCTAGGGTTGGAGGATTGAAGGAGGAATCGAGAATGTAGAGCTTCTCTTTTTCGTCATGACAGGGACTCGAGCTCGGAGGTCGACCGACCGAATGCAGGATTTGAAATTTGGAGTTGGAGTTGCTGAACGCTTTTAGGGCTGTCGTGTATTTCTGCAGGAGTTGCTTCATCTCCCCTTCTGTTTCTGGCGACATGGTTTTGTGGCACGAGATTGACGCAAAACCGTGGGTGCAAGATGGGAGAGATGAGGTTGTACGATCTGCAAGGCGGAGACAAGGCTGCAGATTTCGATGCAAGGCTGACAAGGAACCTTGAAGGTTTTATGGTGACCTCACTATCTCGACCCTCTACAAAATCGTTCGATTCCAGGATTGTGTTTTGCTGCAGCACTACGAAAAGATGGTGCTCGTTCAGAACTGCATGCCACCCTCGAGGGAGAATTGGGAGTTTATGGTTTGGATATGGCAATTCTTCCCATTGGTACCCACCCCACTCTAGCATTGATACACCGAACATATTCTAACAGCAAGTAGATTACCATCGCACAATGGATTCCTGCAGTCAACAGGATTTACCAAATGGGCAAGACATCCTCGGATTCACGCTTTAACATCCCCGGGCGTATTGCGTGGATAACCATGGAGATACCAGGGCCATTGAGCTTGATCTACATTATGCTCACCGTCCCTTCATCAATTGGCCTCCGCGGCCTTCCATGGGAGAACAAAGTAATGGGCGCATTCTACGTACTGCACTACATCAACCGGGCCATTATTTCACCCCTAATTGCACCATCCATCTCCCCCATCGCACCACACATCTGGCTCTTTGCAGCGGTCTTCCAGCTCAGTAACGGTATCAGCATAGGCGGATGGCTGGGCGGGTACGGTAACACAACCGCAGCCGACTGGCAGAACCACGAGGCGAACTACAAAGCCGGTGGGCGGATGGAACTCGGGATGATGATTTTCTTCCTGGGCTTTCTGGCGAATATCTTCCACGACGACGAGCTGCGGGAGATCCGCCGCGCAGCCATGCGCAACCAAGCTCGCCGCGAGGCCGAGAAGAGCGAGGATGAGAGACCCAAGACGTCCAAGGGTGCTGATAAGATCTACATGGTCCCGCGTAACGGCCTGTTTGAATATATCCTCTACCCACACTACCTCTGTGAGTGGATTGAGTGGACCGGATACTGGATCATGGCGGGACTAGGTTGTGTGCCGGCTAGGAATTTTGTTATCAATGAGATTGCTACGATGCTGCCGAGGGCGGTCCAGGGCAAGCAGTGGTATGTACAAAGATTTGGGGAGGAGAAGATTGCTGGGAGAAAGGCTGTCATCCCGGGGGTTTTGTGACGGATGTTTCTTCGAGCTAGCTTAATCTTAGTTAAAGCTGCGCGTTAGCTTCTGGATCGAATACTTGTATTAGTTCTTAGGCATTGTATTGGTCAAGTAAAAACTTTAGATGGGGCTTATATACAGTTGACAGCAGAAGAAGAGGTGGGAGGCGAACGTTGAAACGTGTTCGGAGAATGTCACTGAAAAAGTAAAAAAGAAGACGATGAGTTAAACATGTATCTGTAATGTCTGTTGTCAATTCAGCTATAACTAATTATCGATCTAATCCAAAAAGAAAATCTGAAGGGTCTCTGCTGTGCCAGGTAAACTCCCAAAAATGAGAGCCATTGATCGTTTATTCATAACCCCACATCCCGCATTAACTTGTCCCAGAGGCCATCTAGCAAAAGTATCGGCCTTTTAATCATTAACATTTCCTCCCAAGCATTCCTATATCCGTTTATTCGCACGAGTGCGAGTAGTCAGCATCTAGTTGTGAAATACCTTCGTGGTCACCACCACACATCGCGGTGTTGCTTCAGGGCCACCTCAGAAACTCTAGAGTCCTTTTTCTCTTCGGCCTTTAAGAATTGTCAGCCTCTACTCAAAGGACGGTTATCCCCGATTGTGATGGGTGTGAATACGTCTAATTCTCTGCTGCCTAGCCTCCTCCTCAATCTCCCGACGCTTCTGCTCGTTCTTCATTGGGTTATTGACGTCGTCGCCGTCCTGGCCGGGGTTGGCCATCTCGTACTCGAGCATCTTGATGAATTTGTAGAAGAACACGGCGATCAGCGATCCGATGATGGGACCAACCCAGTAGATCCAATGCTCGTGATCCCATGTCCATGTGACGACGCAGGGCCCGAACGATCGTGCTGGGTTGAGTGAGCCGCCAGTGTAGAAGACAGCGCACATCTCCGCAATGAACAGTGCGAGTCCGATGCCGACAGGTGCAATGAAGGTTGCCTTGTGTTTTTCCTTAGCCAACATGAAGATGGTGAAGACGAGTTCGGCAGTCAAGATGGCTTCGATGAAGACACCTTGTACAAGACTGGTTTCTGCCGACAGAGTAGTTCTGACATTGAACTGTGTTGGGAAGAGACCAAGAACCATTCCTGAGGCAGCGATTCCGCCGGCTACTTGCGCAAAGAGCAAGAATATGGCGCGTACAGGCGGGATGGCACCAACAAGCACCATTCCTAGCGTGACCGCAGGGTTAAAGAGTCCTCCAGAGATACGAAAGAATACCCAGACGTTGACCATGAGGGAGAAGCCGAAAATCACACTGATATAGAGATAGACGGCGATATTGAAACCAGTAGAGCCTCCAGTGGTAGTATTCGACGTACTGCTGTTGTCATTTGATGCTGTCGAGCCGATATTGGCAACCTGAGTACCTGAGAAGGCAAAGAACAAAAACATAGTCGTTCCAACGAACTCTCCAATTGTTGCGACGAAATCTGGATACCGTTAATGCCAATTCTTGAGGACAGGATTCATGAATACCTACGATTCTTCAGGTCACTGTTCATCCATTGGATCCATGGTAGTCTCAAGACCTCCTTTCTCTCCTCAGGAGTTAGGTTATGGATATCAATCTTCTTCTTGTGCTGATCGTAGTTGTAGCCGTCGATACTTTCCTCGTCGGCAGCTCTGCGCTTGTCACCGCCGATCCAAGCTGGCTGACTGCTTTCACGGCTAGTCTGTCTGTCCACTAAAGTCTCATCATAGTATGGCTTTTGCGAGGAAGATCGAGGCTGGTCGTAATTGGCGTTGCGGTATGTTCGTGGAGGTCTGGAACGCTCGTACGTATCTGGGTGCCTTTCAAATTCATCCCGCCTTGACCGATAATCTCGGTCGTCATCTCTGTAAAAGGCATCATCGCGTGGCCGATTTGAGGTCATGCTTGCCTTTCGATTGTCCTCATAATCGCCCATAGATAACCGGCGAGAAGGCTGTGTACTTGGGCGGCGTCGGAGTCCAGGAGGACCAGTGGCTTCTGTGTATGTAGCGTCGACCGGTGTACGTTCTGGAGAATAGCCGCGTCCGCCCTGGGTGTAGGCTCGAGATGGTGAGCTCAACACCAACGCCTCCGGTGAATTTGTTGGTCGCTTGACTAGTTCACCATCTGACGTCTTCGAGCCATAATAGATGGGTAGTTCTGCCCCGTCGCCAGACATATCGATTTTGAGAGGCGAATCAATCCGGATGGGTGATAGTGGTAGTGGTGCTGGTATCCAGGTATAGGATGGCCTTCTTCTCAAAGCTCCTTCAATAATGGTGATGGAGGGCTGCCTGCAAAAGGCAACCTGTAAGTTTTAAATGGTAGATGGGTAATTGTAAGGCTGCTGAGGAACAGATTCGCTTTCATTAAAGGAACGCTATATAATCTTATATCAGTTTCAAAGAAGAGAATCCAACCTCCGTCATCTCACAAGTCATCCTAACAACCATGCTTGGGATCTCCCAGATGGTTGGCAGACCAGCCACTTACGCATCCAGCCACCAGGCTCGATCTCCAGATCCTAGTCTGAGGAGGTTGAGTTCCCGGTATATCCAACAACCGCCGTTCAGGAGACGAAGGGATATAGTTCAAAAGTGGTTGGATACCAGGTTGGAATAAGCTCATGAGGAGGGGGCACCCCAGCGTCAATCAATGCAAGTCAACGTGGATCGCAACCCACAGGTCAGGAGAGGAGAATCCAAAGGCATGTTCCACGACAACGCCAGAAGCAATGTCACAGTCGATATGACCATGGAGGTGATCATGACGTCAATATAGGGATGCAGTGTATGGGGATAACGAGGATGCTGGATGAGACAATATGCGAGGGCAGGCATAACGGCCGGTTCGAGAAGGTTTCTCCAGGAGGGGTTGAGTACAGTTGGCTGAGGATATATAAGACGGCATTCGTATAGGAATTGCAGCCGGGATCAACGATGGTGGTCGGATCGCGAGGGTAGCATTGACAGCACATGCGTCTAGCCCCGTCTGAATTGCGCGGCACCCTTACGAAGAAGCCAACCACTCAGTGCGGACGGTGCTGGTACGGCCTTTGGAAAAAAAAGAAAAGCCTGCAGGCAAAAGGTTGGCGGAGGGGATCGAGGGTTGGACCTGAACAATGCAAAGGACGAAACGCTTTGCATTGAGCCGACGGCCAGCTCGACAGGTTGTCCCCGACAGCAGGTTTCGTGATGATGCGCCATGGAAGTCTAAGATGCTGAGAGCAAAAGGGGCAGTACCACTGTCACACCTGTAACATGAAAAGTTGGGCAGCACTCGCAGGCCGCAGAGGCCAACTTGGACCGCACTTTGTCCCAGCCAGAATGATGATGTTGATGAAGGAGCTGAGGTGGAGGACGAGTACGTCGCATTTCGTTTGAGGCGATATCCGAGCGCACGTGATGATACCCGTCGCTTGTCCACCAGCCCCCCTTTTCTGGAGATCATCTTTGCTCTTGATCTTCGGCTTCACGCTGTGCGCCATCTTGTCGTCACGGGGCCAGCCATTCTTTGCTCTTGATCTTCGGCTTCAAGCTGTGCGCCATCTTGTCGTCACGGGGCCAGTCATTGGATTTGGTGGCTGGTTTTGAGTTGCGGGTGCTGAGTTGTCAATTATTATCTTCCTCACGAACAATTTTGTTGAATGACTGGAGAGAAGGCTCCAGGTCTGGGCTCAAGATCCCCAAGAGGCGGCGCAATAGAGCCTCCGCAATTATTAAGGTCGGGGATGCAGCATTCAGTGCCGGCTTTCAGCCCCCGTCCACATCTCCCTTAACATAAGTCACTATAGCCGTCCGTGAGAACACATAGCTGCGTGACCCTGCAAGAGGTTGTGTACCTGGTTCCACAGAGTTTGGATATGGCTCATGTCCCCACACGACACGGCTATGAACCATTAACTATTGCCATAGAGCGAGAGCCAGAAATGGCTGCGGATGTGAAGGCTGGATCCATTTTGGTGCCATGCATATTGGGAGAGCGCACTGCTACAGCCAGATAGCCCGCGGTATATGACCTCTCGCAACAGCTTTGATCAAACTCATCGTCTTGGCCATAATCACAATGCTCCCTGTTTCATAGAAGAATGAGGGAAGGGTGCCCTATAATGAAATTGTCAATGTGATTAAATCTTAGCCAGGCGTTCAAAAATAGCCTCTGCTCAGCATCCTTACTTTCGTAGGCAAGGTGTCCTCCCGAACCAAAGAGGATGCTTCCACCATCAGTCGACGGAACTTGTAGGGAAGATGTATATTGAAGGTTGATGACTGAGACGATGGAAAGGCGAACTTGCGTCTAAGGTCGCATATCAGGTCCAGCGCCATCGTGGTAGTTTCGACTGGTAGGATCTGTATACTGGCCACGCGATCGATCTATCATCGCAGAGCGCAAAAGGGAGGGAAGTATCAGAATGGGGTCTAGACATACTGATCTGCGCATAGCAGGTGCAGACTGCGGTTTCACCGGACCCTAGCTGTTAAGTTCCGAGATAAAATGACGTCGTATATTGTGGGTAGTAATGACAAGGCGACATACATCTTCTGATCAAGACATGAAAGACTTTTACCTCTCTTCCGCTTGCTCTTGCTGCCTCGCAGGTTTGTGAGCTTCCTTATGTCTCATTGAAGGTCTCAGATTCGATGGTACAGACCGAAGAGCTTTATGGCTAGGAAAAGGCCTCAAGTATATGCCTCATCTACCTTGAGGGCATCCTCATAATAGAATGTACGCATGGTATTGTTTCTTTATTCAATTGCTTCAAATGCGGCGTTTCAGTGCTGTGCAAAGTTGTCATTCTAGTAATTGAGACCACGAGCGGTTGCGATAGCAAAACTGCCTCTTGATATATCTTGCACATATAGTAAGAATCATTAGATGGGTGTTCGATACCTGTGCGGGTACCAATCGACGACAAGTGCTGTTGTATTGTAGCACTAGATGTTGTGCCATAAATATCTGCCGGCTTGTACAAGATATTCAACCCCACGTTCCGCATCCTGTGATGAGAAAGTGAATTTTCTGGGCCGTCTACATATTTGGATTGAGTATAACAGCGGGTAAGTCTAAAGCTGTCTGGTAGCTAGTCGCTACTGCCGGCTTCAGCCTCTTTCCAGGCCCGATGTCTTTCGTCCCTACTCTAAGCTCGGCTTGTACATCGCCAACGTCTGCAAAATCAAGTAACACCTTAACTCGTTGGTTTCGATAATCGGACACTCAACAGTATGGGCAAATCCACGTGTTGCACAAGCCGAGATCCTCCCTCCCCTGATGGAGACGCCCCAAGACCAGCAACCTCTCCCTCGAAGCCGGAGAAGCAGGTCGCCAGGGACCTCGTCATTTCTACAAGTACCATATCGCAATATTCTAAACCAGAAGACGCAGCAGCCTTACGGGCTATCTTTGAAGATCCACACTATGACAATGGTCCTTCGCCATACGTGCTCTCAAAGAAGAGCTCCAACACACTCAATGCCTTGAAGGAGAGGTTGCGAAAACAAACATCGAGAGAGATTGTCCCCGTCTTCGTTGATGAGGGTTTAGAAAAGAGCGATCATGATAGCGATGCCGAAAACCACCAGACAAAATCTTTCACAGCATTAGACGTCGTCAAGTCGAGGATTCGAAAGCATCTCTCTCGAGATTCAGATCTCTCGAAACATCACTCGGTGGGGTCTAGCGAGGAGGAGCTAGAACGCAGAGCTGAGCTTCGTAGAATCAGGCGTAAGAGAATCCAGGAGGAACTAAGTCAGGAGGATGTGTATGATGAGGATGCCAGATCAATGAGCACGCTTGGTATGTCGACAGCCTCACCAAGAAATTCAGGCCCAGACATTGTGGCTTTGACCTCACTTGGAGATCGCGGCAACTTTCGTCGTTGTAATGAGTAAGTTGGAGCATTTTTTCCATCCACGAAATGCTACCTCCTTTCGGTTCACTGAGTCACATGATAGCTAACCATCTTGCAGAGCTCATTACGCTTCGTCGAACAGAAGAATATATCATTTGGTTCCTCCAAAAGAGTCTTCAAGTACTTTTACAACGCTAAGAAGACTTTCCGACACTCGAATTGAAATGGGAAGTATTCCCCATACTGGTCCAAAAAGGTCTCGAAGGCACAGCGCACCCAGCCAGGGAGAACTGGATGGCAGAGCGTTTGACATACAGAATACAATAGAATCAACTCGGAAGCGAAGTTCCATTCCGCCTATACCTCTGGCGCCTCAACTAGGCCCACAGCGTCTTTCAAGTATTGCTAGCTCTCAAATAAGAAGGTCTTCATGGAGACTTTCTTTTCAGGGACCAGAGAGAGGAACTAATCTTCGAAGACTGAGCCAAGAGCACGGGCTGTCAATGTTCTCGATGATAGAGACCGACCCTAAATCTGTGAGCCCTCCTCCGATGAGTAGATGGCTAAGAAGTCAAGGCATGCGTGTTTCGTCTCAAGTCCTCGAATCCTCTGAAGAAGCAGGTACCATGGAGCCTCAAAAGTTTCGTACTCGAACTCAAGAATCATATGGAGTTGATGGCTCTTCGGAACTGGAGGGCCCGCTCACTCTTACGAGAGAAGTCTCCAAAGCGGATAGCCACTTTTTGGCAAGTCTCGAGAATCAACAAACTTGGAACTCTCTAATAGAAATCTTCATAGCTTGAAGCGAAAACCTCTGGCCCAAGTCATCTACACGAGATGGAAATATCCAGTATCCTACGTCCAAACCTATATAGCTCTAGTTCATCTCCGCAATTGTCGACCGTAAAATTCCGATACCGTCAGTACGTGAAACCAAGCACAAGCAAAGAGTTCGACGCAAGTCAAAACGGTCGGCTTCCACAGAAAGAACCTGCTTCTGGTTCCGCAGCTATTAGTGAGATGAACCCCTCGGCAAGGGGCAATCTCGTCAGAGGAAATAGCTCGTCGTCATATCCTTCTGAAACTTCTTTCAGCTCGAAGTATTGTATGCACTCAAACCCTGCTAAAAACATAGATTCCAGAGAAGTTCAACATTTAGGTTTGCAAGGTTCGTTGATGCCATTTGATATCCAATCAGATGACTGATTGTCACTATAGGTGTTTTAGACTTGACATACCCACCAAGCGCTACAGCCTATCCAAATCAAAACGGATCCTTTACATCAAGATTTCGCGATGCACGGGAGCATCGGATAACACTTGATAATAAGCCAATCACAATGTCAGAGACAGGGAACTTCCTAGACCAAGAACTCCAGATAGGCCTCACGAAGGCAAGATTTTCAGAAGGTACTCGTGGTCTTACAACTTCATTCTCAAGCAAGTTCAGAGAAGAATTACCTAGATCAAAAGCGACTACGCCTTCTCCTGGAGACTCGACTTTAAAATCAGTAATCAAGATTTTTGCACTTCCTCCATTTCCGAGACTAGGGAGAACTGCTACAAAGAGCTATGATGGAACTGTTTCTCCATCTCCAAACTTATCCTCTATCCCAACTCCAAGGATTGGCTTCAACTATCGCTTTCCGGACACATCGTCCCTTGTGAATGTATCTCAAGGTAAGTTGAATCTGGATAGTGTAATTTTGCCAAAGACAGCAGGGAGTGGAGTGGATCCACTTGATACGTTTCCAGAAGAGGCACAAAATGCGTGGTCGAGAGCTGTTAAGATGCATGGAGATGAGAGCTTGAGGAGAATGAGACGAGATATGGCTGTTCCAAATCCAAAGCGAAAGCGGAGTAAACACAGCATTGCCATCAGTAATCTCTCAACGAGATTATCTGGGAAGCGAGATAAGAAGAGTTTGCAGAGGAAAAGCGCAGGAGACATGATGGAGTTATGGTCGAGGCATTCAAGCCGGGAAGATATAATCAAGCGAGACCAGGATAACAGAGTCTTAGAAGACACTGTTAGAGTTAAGGAAGTGGCGGAAGACGAAGGAGAAGAGACTAAAAGGCAAACAGAACGTGACGCTAGAGTCGTTGATGCTTGGGAGAAAGAATTGCTGATTGTCGAGCAAGGAGCGAAAGAAAAGAGTAAGGACATCACCCCTCGAGGACGAACAATCCAAAGAGGATTTTCCACGGGTCGGTTACCAGCTTCGTGGGCAAGATTTCCGAGCCATACTCGTGAAGAAAGAACCCAAAGAGCTGGGCCACAAGACGACGTCATTCCTCGAGACTTCGCCATTGTCCAGGAAGTTGAAGATGGTCCTGTGAAACTAATTCCGGGGAAACGATATCATTCTCACTTCAAGAGCTATTTTCAGTCGCCAGACAAGAAACACAGACGAGCCACTCTGACTGGCGCGGAAACACTACCAAAGCGGCTTACCCGTAGAATCCGAGACACTTATTACCAGTTCAACGCGCAGTGGAGCGTTGCCGAGGCAGATCGTATTGAAGGACGCAGGGGCAGTATTTCAATGACTGGAGACCTCGAATATCCCGAGTTGGAAGTTTTGCCACTTGGATCACCAAGAGAGGTTAGCCTTGAGCGCGAGGTTTCTGAGATGGTCCGAGGCATCGAGAGGGAGCGCAGAAGATTGCTGCAAGTCAATGGCGACGCTTGTATCGATAACAATCAAGAAGATGAGAAACTCGAAGAGGAAGAAGAAGGAGAAGAAGAAGACAGCTGGATCTCAATTGCCGATCCAGGGTTTTACCAAGATTGTGTTGAACAGATCGAGATTACCGACGAGGAGGATCCTACCATCCCCAATAGACCATGTGAACTTACTAGCATGAGCGGCCTTGAAACTCCTAGTACAGGATATTCCGTTGAAAACCTTGGAAAGAAGGCTCCAAAGGAGCATGGCTTCTTTGAACTCGCTAGTCTGGCGGGAAGTCATGAGAGGAAGGTCTCGATTGGCACCATGGTTATGAAACCGAAAGGTCATAGAAGGTTGTAGTGTTCTGAGCTTGGACTAGAATGTTCTTTATGACCCTTGAAGTTCATTTCATATGCTGTGCTAATGGTTATGCTGTACTCCGCATCGACGGTCTGAGTTCCCCATCTGGTGAGCGGTTGTGGGCCGTGAGTATGATAAAGGCAGGGCTTTAACAAAGTAGGACTAGACTTAAACTCTTATTCTTACTCCTCAAACGTGGAATCCCAAAGTAATTACTCTTTCAATGAACTATGAACTATATCACAAGAAATCACAGAACGGTAGTTTGACATAGCTCAGCTAAAGAGGGTTGACTATTTACTGCCAAGTATTTGTTCTCCTCGAGCTCATGACTATCGCTCGCTTAATTTCCATACCTCAGGGCCGTTCATATCACCACTTGTTACTCAGCGATCGACGCCAATCAATTAGCTAAGGGCTGGGAAACTACGATGATTCGTCAAAGCTAAATCGTTGAAGAACTCCACCTCCAGAGGTCCGCCAGTTTTCAAGAGGCCCTCCGATCGCGAGCGAGCTAAGCAACGATCAACAGCCGAACGCAAAGCCGGGCACCGCTGGACACAAGCATAATGACGAAGGTGCCCCAAGCGCAGAGCGGTGAAGAAGAAACGGGATAAGATCGATGGGGAACAGAAAACGTGGGATTGCCATCCAGGAGTCTGTTCTCGTGACGTGCAGGTGCTGCGTGAGAATGAGGTTGAAGAATCACAGGCGCGAAATCCTTCCCGGTCTGACTATTTCTAACAACGTGAATCCGAGATCTGAACATTCATTCCCTCCTATTGGACCTCAAGCTCAACAGAATCACTAAACTTGGCTGTTTTTCCCTTTCCATTGTATGTGTCTATTCACTAATGCCTGGTCTCTGTCCAGCCAACTCCTCCAAAGGAAGCTAAGCGAGCAATTGCAGGATTAATCGACTCAACTCACGGTCAGAAGTGGTCTGTTCGGAGCACTTAGGTCGCCAGGAAGAGGGTTAAGGTTGCCAATAAGTGGTTCTTATGGTGCATGTGAAGCATGCTCATCTTCTTGATTGCAGGAGGTGGTTCCAACCACCGCCGAGTCTGGATCCCATTGCGACCCCGTCGCCCAAGCATCATTCAGAAGGCAAGATCTCAACCACGGGTCTCTTACCCTCATCCATGTATCTCTTCTACTGTACTGTAAAAATTGGGATGGAAGGAACGCGAACCTACAATAATTCGGCTTGCCGCTTACCGCGCCCCTTGCTCGTCTTTCCAGCGGAATCGCTGCCGTCATTTCCACGGATCCGCCCTCTCCGCCCTGGATGGGGGGCGGAAAATTACAGTTTGTCAGTTACCGCTCGCAAGGGCCGGGCAGATGCCATAACACCAGTGACGGTGGCATGCCCGACAATGTGGCTACTTGTGCGCGTGAAGATCGTTGTTGGTTAGCCGAGCGAGGTTGGGCGATCGTCGTGGTTTGCCGTCCCTGCGGTGCAGCACCGAGACTAGCGGTGCCGTCTCCATATGTGACAGCTGCTGCTGACTTAAGTGAGGAGGGAGAGCCTTAGCAGCTCGTTTCGGCGAGCGTGAGAGCTGGGGAAGGAGTCCGTGGCTGCCTCTGGTGAGGCCGGTGGGGGATTGCCCATCGTCTCTGCTGTCATCCAGAAGGTAGACTACCGAGAGGATCGATTCTCTAGGAGGCCCTTTTGGCTGCAAGAGGCATGTCCGGAGAATGAGACTTATAGGCATCCATGCTTGCACGGCGCGAACGCAACGGATCTGACTGTTTGATTTGCCGGAGAATAACCCCGTCACATCTGAGAACTCTTCTGAAATAGATGAGAAACCTGTCTCCGTGATCGACTCTGCAGCGGTTTGGTGATGATTCGTCCGTCTGGAATGCGACGCCAGGGATGGATCACGTGTCTGAAGAACCGCTGGACCGGGAGCCACTGGGCGGCGACCAAGAAGGAAGGTTTCGCGCACGTCGCCCCAACACCCCGAGTAATAGCCGCCCCTATTATTCCCCCGTACGTTCCTTTTCCGCCGGTTTCGAGACGCTGCACGACTCGAATCTGGCGGGAGTCGACACGCTGGACATAAGATGCGTAGTATTGTAGGGTATGTGAAGGTCGCGATCAGCATATAAATAAGTCTGAAACCACCGTTGGGCGGAGGTAGCCACTCACCATTCTCGAGGCATGACCTGGCTCTTCCCGGAAGCCTCACATATGGGACCTTGCTGGCATTCCTTTTTCGTGGGAGTTTCTTACGAGTTACAAACACGCCCGAAGGAGGGCAGGTTAGGAAGGATGTGGTTCTGACAATGACGTGTTGAAGCCGGTTTCCAGCATCTCATTGAACATCGCCATCTCCAGGTCCACTTATCCTCGTCTGGTCTTTATCCTTCCGAGTCTCAGATACACTGGAAGAGCCATGATCGGCCTGTGCTCGACACTGCAGTCCTGAGCCCTTTTGCCATGCCGATCGCAGCCCTCCCTTTTGTGCAATGTTTCTGGTCGAGTCATGGGCGAAGTCAAACGGGAGTCTAATGAGTAGCGAAGGCCTGGTCTCTGCTGTACCGTACTTAACGGCGTAGCTTTGCACTGGACTCAACGATTAATTATGGTGCTTACAACCGTGGGATGAAATGGGAATATGGGATGACAACCCAATCTTCGCACGCCTCCCGACGTCTTGTGTTGCAAGGACAGCGCCCGACCCCCTATATTTATCTTCCTTCCTTGCTCAGCAAGGCTTTTGCCACTACCGACCGACTATGTGCGGGACGCATCACGGTAGCTACCCGGACGTCGTACCTGCTTCCAACACCAACTAGCTGCATCTGCCCTTGCAGCGCATGTCACTGTGTACGGATATGTGTGTGATATGTGTGATGTGCGTGCGCTGTGTGATAGGCATTGTATGACAGGTCAAACCACAAGCCTCTGCCTCTGCCTCTGCCTCTGGGGACTCCATCGCCAATTTACCGTTATCCAGTAGTGCCGGTGTCTAAATTGCATGCGGCAGGGCTGACATGGCGCGATGCGGCGATTCGACCTGGCGAATAGCACTGGCACTGTACCTCGAACTGCAATCTAAGTGCGCTTTTCGAATAAAGAGTTCAAGCTACAGTAAGTTTTCCATAGTGCCCGATTGGCGGTCCGAAACTTTGGAGGTGGTATTGCGATAGTGCCGGCCCCAATCTATATGCTTTTCACGACCCCGACCAATCTGCCACCGCACCGCACACGACACCGTAGCTTAGCCGTCCCCATAACCCGTTGCGTTTCTACCTCGAACACATCTCTGTCACGTCGACATGCTGACACGCTGGCACACGAGGCCCAACCAAAAACACTTCAGCTGAAGCCATCGTGAGACCAGAAACCCGGCCCACTAAACAAGCTCTGGCAGTTCGTGGCCAAGCGATTGCACACAGGACTTGGCCCCTATCCGCGCAACCCCCCAAGGTGCTGTACTGTAGGATGCTATGGTGCGCTGTAGTGTGCTCTCAGTAGTGTGCCCTGGTTTGATGCGCCAAACAGATGGCGCCCTCCCAGGTTATCCCCGTCCCCCCCCAGCAGCATGCTGAAGCGTAATGTAGCATGCCTTCGTCCCGGCTGGGTGGCGACAGTTCTGGACAGTAGGCTCCTTCGAGGGTCATCGTCGGCAGCCGAAAGGGCGACGCAAAGGCAAGTCGAGCGGCAGACAAACCAAACACCACACCCGGACCAGCCCGACCCGACCTAGACCTAGACCCGTCAACCGTGGTTTAAGGATAATCGCAACTGTAAATTTCATCTGGCTGCCCCGACGTTTTGTGGGATGGGCGCTTCCTAGGCCCCAGCCAGATGAGCAGTGACGACGACATGGCTGTATCAAGATGCAAGAACCCACTGGAGCCCGCCAGCCATCAGCCAAAGCCAAAATTGGGGCCCCCACTACGCATCTCTTAATATCCATCCGGGCCTTCGCGTGCTGGGAAAAGAGATGATCCTGCCGGGGTGCGAGGGGGAGGCCCGATGCTCATGGGGGAATGGGCACGACGGCGGGCAAATAATGCGTCTGACTCTGCGCAAGAGCCGGGCAGCGATAAAGACAGGTGGAGAGGGTTCGAGGGGGGCCCCTGGTGGTGTCGTTCGAAGATAGATAATAACTGGGGACTGGCAACGGCCCCTTCCCCTTCCTCCTCCCAGGCCTCGAAGAGCTTGCCTTGGCGGACCGTTGCTCAACTTAAGGATAGCCACTGCTCCACGCATCTCGCCCTGTTTCTCCTTGCTCTTGCTTCTTTGTCGCTCTTGCTGTTATCCGGTCTCGTCTCATCTCTGCTCTCGTCTCGGGGTGCTGGTGTTCATTGTCTCCTTCCTTCTCCTCGTGTACTTAGAGAGCGCCCTTCCACCTACCCCGGCAAATACTCCCACCCCAACATCAACGCCGACTGAGTGACTTCTCACGAGGAGCCGCGCCCTTGCCCACCTTCATTTGCGCCCCGTCTTTCTCTATTGACTTTCCTTCGTTTCTCACCTCCACCGAGACCGTCAGAAGACCGAGGTCTTTTTGTGTGTTACTCTACCGCCGCCTCGCACTCATTCTTTGTCGCCTCGGTCGAGGTCGAGCCAGCGAGTAGCGTGCTTGCTGATAAAGTTCCAATCGCCATGGCTGCCGCAATGGCTTCCGCCTTCACTCGCAGCCCCTTCATTCGCGCCATCTTTTTCTCCGCCTTCTGCCTGGTACTCTTCGTCTACACTCTACACCCACAGACCGCACGCCTGCAACGCATCGAGGAGAACCTCGAGGTCTACGCCCCCATCCACGCTCAGAAGCCGAGCGAGAATTTCCAGCCCGACTGTTCAGTGAACGCCACGAACTTGAAGAGCCTACAAGAACGATTCGGTTTGGACGATCAGATCGAGTACGCCAAACGCTATGTACGATTTACACGAAAGGACATTCCCCGCAAATCGATTACGAAAATCGAGGAGGATCTCCTACCCGCCGAATTCGAGACGGTTGACATCCGGAACCCCCCCAAGCAGGCAGAATGCTACCGACCATTGGAAGTAGATGTGCCCAAGTCACCCTACCCCGAGACAGTTGATGCTTCGGAACTCCTCTTCGGAATCTCTACGACTTACGGCAGACTCCACGATGAGAGAATCGGTCCTATGAAGGAATGGTCTCACTGGCTCACCGATGGTCATGGAAACTCAAACGGTGCCGGGTTGATCCTGCGCTTGATTGATGCTTCGGACGAGGAGATCGAGCACTCCAAGGCTGTCATGAAGGAGATGGGTATTGATGTCCAGGTCTTCCACTCGGACAGCCAGATTGAGATGGCTCAGCGATACCTCTCGCTTCTCCCAGCTCTCTATGACGACGCATCCCGACCAAATCGCAAGTGGCTTGTGATGTGTGACGATGATACCTTCTTTCCATCCATGCACGCGCTTCTAGAAGAATTGGGAAAATTCGATAGCGAGAGCGAGCTCTACATTGGAACCCTCTCGGAAGATGTCAACCAAGTTGCACGGCACGGTTCTCAAGCTTTTGGTGGTGCTGGTGTATTCTTCTCTATTCCACTGGCAAAGAGGGTTGCTGCAGACTACGATGCATGCAGCACACCAGACAAGCTCCGCGAGGCCAACACTGGCTGGGGAGCTCAGGGTGATGTCTTACTGCGGAAGTGTATCTACGAGAACACTGATGTTCGCTTGACCGCACTGAATTCGTTATGGCAACTTGATTTGTGCACCGATGTTTCTGGATTCTACGAGTCTGGCGGTAAGCCGCTCTCTCTCCATCACTTCAAAGGTGGAATGTGGCACACAGCATTCCCCTACGAAATTTCTCAAATTGCCCACACATGCGGAGAAGATTGTATTCTCCAACGTTTCCAAACCAAGGATAACTTCATCCTCACCAACGGCTACTCAATAGCTCACTACCCCAAGGGCATCGACTTCAATGTAAACCAGATGGAACGAACTTTCAACTCGGCACCCAGTGATTTGGGCTGGAACATGGACTACGCCTTCGGACCACAAAGACAGACTCTGATCGAGTCTGGAAAGAAAGTGTCATGGGAGTTGAAAGACGCTATCGTCGAGACTGATGGGAGCGTTCGTCAATTCTACATCCGAAACAAGGACGACTGGCGATGGAAGGAGTCGAGGAACGGAAAGCCCATGTTTAACACCGACGGAGTCATCGAACTGATTTGGGTTCCATAACGGACTTTCAGGCTCCATCCTAACAGCCCTTAAGACGGCTTTTTTTCTTTTTGTTATATCATGTTGGATGCGGAACGGAACGACATGGAGCAACTTTTGGCTGTTTTCGGCTCCTTTTCTGACGAGAGGGTAACCACGCCTTCCATTTTGTATCAACGGCGCCACCCTCGAAACGCATGGATAGACCATGCGATTTACATATTTCACATTGCTTATTTGCGTTGGCACTGGCATGGATCAGCGAGCGTAGCAACAAACCGGCGTATCTGAAGGACTATTTCCCCCCCACATTCACATATTTCCTCCGGCCTTGTTCATACGTTAGGGCTTCTTCGAGAAGATAGGTCGGCTTCTTCGATCATGTTATGGATAGTACACTGGAGTCCTTGTTTCATACGCAATATTTTTCTTGGTTCATCAGAGGGGAGTAGGGTTTATCAAAATTTCATGAGAGAGCGTGCTTCCCACGCTACTGCACGCTCTCTTGCTTGTCTTCTGGGAAGGGAAGATGCCTCTTGTTATACTTCGTTCTCCTTCCTACAACATTCACAATCTTCCCCTTGTCCTATCATCCAGGATGGGTCAGCACTCTTAGCATTTGTATCGCGACGGTGTACTACGAAGCGAGTACTCACCATTTATATATATATATATTGTCCTCTTTTTTATTTTGTTCGTTTGTGGACACATTATACCATTATAGTTCGGCCTTGGGAGCTAGCATCCCAAACGACCGTATCTTTGTTTCTTTGTTCTTTTGCTAGAGTGGGATATGAGAGAACGTAGGGGACGGAGGGGAGTGGCAGTTGAAGTTCAGAGGAGAATACCGAGAGAAGGAGGAATGAAAATAAAAAAGGCAAACACAATACTGCACAGGCCTGTCTATCTGTGATGTTCGTTCCTTATCTCCATGCCATGCGTGATTGAACATATTGCAACATGATATCCCAGGTGCATGAGAAACAGCCCAACTCGCATTGGAATCCAGCCTCTACCAACCTCCACAAGCGAGGAACACAAGCCTGGAGGGGCAAGGGCGGGTGAAGAGAGAAAACAGGGCGGGGTAAGCCGTTTCGGCCTCGACAGTAGGGCGGGCGTGCTTCAAGACTCCCCTGCTCGGTCGGCATGCTTCTTCTTCTTCTTCTTGGTTGATGGGTTGCTTGCTTATCTGCCTGCCCTGGGTATAGGGTCTTGTTTCCCCTTTTTTTGGATTTTCTTTTTGGAGGGGTTCACTTTTTGTCCTAGATGGGTATTATGCACGTCGAGTTGATGCACATGAAGCGGGCCGTTCTTGATTTTGATTCTTTTTCTAATATACTTTTGGTTATTCTCATTCCTTGATGGGAACTTTTATCTTTGTGCTTTGCTCTTCGAAAAAGTAGGACTTAATCGGTAGCTGCTGCTGCTATGTACGTATACCATTTTGCTCCTATATACTAAGATTGAAACCTATGTCTCTGTCCAAAATAGTCAATCTCTCTGTTCTTATATCCTAGAAATTTGGGGAATGAATGAATGAATGAACAAATTCAGACACCACAAATCCGTTCATCTCTCTCCCTCCTCGCGTACGCACACACGTTTAACCCCAGGTCTTCAACTTGCGCATACTGCCCTCCTGATCAAACGCCTTGTGCATATCGAAGCTGTTCCACAACAGATGCGGCTCATGGCCCCATCCTCGTCGCATGCACTCGAATTCAGCCTTGGCGAAGTAATCTTCCAAAATCGGTCGATATTCAGGATGCGCCGTCTTCTCGATAATGACCTTGGCACGCTCCTTGGGGCTCAGTCCCCGCACATCTGCGAGACCTTGCTCCGTCACGACGACGTCGAGATCGTGCTCCGTCTGATCCACATGGGTGCACATGGGTACAATGCAAGATACGCCGAGGGGATCGCTCTTGGATGGTCGCGTGGATGGCGTGTGCATGATACTGTACTTGGCCGATCGCAGGAAATCAGCGCTGCCGCCGAGTCCATTCAACATTCGGGAGCCCATCACGCAAGTGCTGTTGGCATGCGCGTAGATGTCGACTTCGACGGGCGTGTTCATGCCAATGACACCAAGCCGTCGGATGATCTCGGGGGAGTTAGAGACTTGTTGCGATCGGAGGAGTAGCTTGTTGTAGTATTGCTCCCATCCATCGTAGAAGCGCTTGAATCCGTCAGGTGAGAAACGAATTGACGTGGCGGTTGCGAAATCAAGTCGGCCAGAGTCGAACAGATCGAGGAAAGTATCTTGGAGAACCTAGGTACGGTAAGAAACTTATCCACATGTGTTGCATAGTAAACCAGCTTACCTCCGTCCAGACTTTCAGGTGCTCGAATTTTGACTCTGCTAGCCCGCCAATAACTGCATTTGCAATATTGCCAATTCCAGATTGGATGGGGAGGAGATTCTTCGGCAAGCGGTCATGCTTCACCTCGTGCTCGAGGAACTCGATAAGATGGTTGGCGATAGCGGCTGATGTTGCATCGGCTGCAGAGTTTGGAACGGTCTGATCTTGGTAGTCCGACTCAACAATGGCGACAATCTTCTCCGTGTCTACAGGAATAGACGTAGTACCAATACGATCTTCGGGAGACATGATAAGATATGGTTTTCGGTGTGGTGGCAGTTGGGTCATGGTGATATCGTGCAGGCCTTCGAAACTAGGCATCGAAGTGTTGACTTCGACGATGATCTAAAACTCCACTTAGTCCATATCATGAACATAGCTAGGACCAGCCCACCTTGTCTGCCATCTGGATCAACTCGGGGGAAGCTCCAACAGAGGCACCCGGAACGATTCCACCATCCTCGGTGATCGCCGTCGCCTCCACAATCACGACATCCAACTTCTTATTCGGGCGGTCCTTGGTGTAGAATCCCTACGTCCGTCAACTCAGCTTTCCCTCTCCAGCAGGCACATAGTGCAACTCACGTAGACTAAGTCCACTGGGAACATGCTCAGATGCTTATCGAAAAATTTGATGTCACCATTGTTGATTCCCTTGGCAATTGACTTTCCGACTTGATGTGGTGATCGTCGCTCGATCATATTCAGGGCGGCCCAACGGTTCTCGGTTTCTGCGCCAGAGGAAGCTCCGACAAATAAAGAGTACTTCAACTTTCCCTGCAGGTTATTGCTCTCGACATGGTCGGCCAGCATGGTTGGGATCTTCCTACAATGAATTCAAATCAGTCCCGAGTCCCGCAGAGCTAGTATCCTGATGTCCGCCGAGCAATTGGAATGGTAGGAAATCCAAGCTTACTTCGGGTATCCAACACCGGTAAATCCAGACCAGCCAATGTAAGAGCCATTGGGAAACAGAGAGATCAGATCCTCGGGATGTGCAAGCTTGTTCAGCAATGATGGACGTCTCACGCGCGCCTTCAAGGCCGCGGACGCAGCCAACCCAGCTCGAGAAGCCATTTCCCCTTCACTCCGGAAGCAACAGACGAATTGGCCCGATCCGAACAAGTCTCGTCGAAGCTGCGGCGACAGCTCAGATGGGCGGCAGAGGGCGATTGAGTGGAGAGCAGACTTGGGAAAGAAATACAAGGGAAATAAGGGAAGGGACCGAAGCGCACACAGGATAGGAGAAGAAGTTTGCTGGTGGGCTGAGACGGTTGGGAGGATATTTACGTTTGGATTCGAGCAGGCCGCCCCACCAGGCCATATGATGGTATGGTTCGCCCTGGAGCTTGACGTCGCGGGAGCCTCGGGTATGGCTGGTAGGGCGGACTTGGCGAGCTGGACGAGTGGAAGCTGGAACCGGCCGCCGCCGCCATCGGACTAAGTCGCTTGCTTCCTGGGCGCCCTCTGCCCTTCGTGCTTGGCCCTTCCTCGAGCCCCATCGCCATCTCGGCGGTACTTGTAGGGAACCAGCTGGAGCCGGTGATGTGCCTGGTATGGCTTGACTCACTTTTGTGGGTTGCTTCCTGCATCGCTCTCTCCCATCCCGTGCGGCACTGTGTTCTCGCGGTTGATCAACGGGGCCATGCGCAAGCGAGCATCGCCATCAAGGGGTTGTGAGAAGGGTAATAGATTGAAATTGCATATATGGTATAAGGATGGTGGAGACGCCATCAGAAAAGACACTAGCTACTATATAACATCCACCCGTTCGACTCCGACCGACCGATCTTTTAGATGAAGAACATGCCAATACCCAGGCCAGCCAAAGTGAGCGCCAACTTCCTCCCTTGGGCAAAGTTGGCTTGCATGGCATCGCTGGTAGAGGAGGTCGTTGAAGCCTCTGACGACGAAGATGATGAAGTGGACGAGGAAGACGAGGTACTGTTGGAGGAGGACGACGAGGAGTCAGTGTCCCCACTGGCGCTTGCCACCGTCGATGAGGAGCTATCGGTCGAGTTGGAAACGACGATCGAAGTGTATGAGCCACTCTCGTCCGAGTAGGTGTAGGTATCACCGTCGGTCGTGTAATCCTCGATCGTCATATTCTTGACGTACATGGTGAAAGGTGCATTGGTGAGGTCGGTATATCCACCCGCCCATTCCACCGTTCCCGTGCTTTCATCGGCGGCTCCCCCGTCCCAGATGCCCAGCTTGATATTCATGGGTGTCTGAGGATAGTTCGCGCCATCCAGAGCATCCGCGTACAGCAAGGTGCGGACGAGGACGGAATCGATGTACCAATTGGTGCGAGCACTGGTCCAGTCGATGGTGTACATGTGCCATTCATCTTGCGGATCGTCGACGGCGTGGTAGACGGCCCGGTTGTAGGACGTGGTGTTTCCTTTGCCGAAGTAGTTACTTTCCACCACAGTGGTATTACCACCAAGCCATTCCTAAATCCCTGTCAGTCCCGGGCTTCTCTAGCCAGCGTGGCCCCTTAGAAATCTCCTACCCAGTCGATCTCATCCAGATCATCGGATTCCATAACGAGGCAACTGATCACACCCGTTCCGGGAGCAGCCTTCATGGTGACATTGACTCTTCCAAACATGATGTACTTGGTGCTGACGACCGTCTTGGCAAGGCCATCCGACTCGAGGATGAATTCTGCACCATTATCGCCGTAGGTCACCGTCGTGCCCGACTCTTCAGTGAAATAGGAACTGTTTCCCTGGGTGAAGTCGATCGTGACGGTCTTTCCCAGAGCAGCATCACTTGGGCAAGCTGAAATCGGGCGAGTCAGATCAGAATGCTGGTGGGGGCTAGGCTGACGTGCGGATACATACTGGAGTTCTCGGTAGGGTTACATGATGTTGATGTTTGCCCCTTGACGGCTTGGAACACCGTCAAGGCCACAGTAGCCAATTGAATGAAACGAGAGACCATGGCTAGGATGCAGCAAAGACTTAAAGAGCGGTTGGGAAGGGAAGAAAGAAAAGACGGTCCCAAAGAAAGTCTCAAAAACAGGTAGGTAATGAGAAAAGGAGACGGAAGTCTTCATATACATACAAATCGATGATGGAGAAACAGACCCGCAACGGTATGAGTATTCAATGCAGGGCCATATGCTCGCCATAACGGAGGTCGGGACCTATGTGAGCGAATGACCCCACTCGGCCAGCAGTGACGACTTCATGGAGGCTGTGGAGGAGAACCTGAGGAGAGCCAGACAATAACGGCGTCACGGCTACGGCAAAATACGAAAGCAGCTGAGGATTTCCATGTCATCCTTTTAAGGGCGACGCAGAAGACGACGAGTGGACCGGCCGGTGGGTGGGTTCCATTTGATTACGGTGCAGTACACAAGCATGTGGAGGGCCCAGATTATAAGATAGAGCAGAGTGCAGTTGATCTGCTGGGCCAAGACCAGTGCAGAATTCCGTGGGCGGACTAACAACAAAATCCGTGAAACTTTTCATGAGCATGTTTATGCATTCTGCCCGAGCGAGCGGGCACTTTCTCTCAGCGTCCCCGAGACAAGACCTTTGAGAAGTTGCGAGGTGCCTCGCTCCCTCAACCGAAGATCTGCCCAGCCATGCGCAGACTGTTCTCTGGGCCCCGCTCCCATATTACGTGGACTGCGAAGTCGTAGGATGGCCACGAGTCCCGAAGAACGGGTGCGACGGGGGGTCGACTAGCCATCCTTTGGTGACCACGGTTCTTGCTGAGCGGGTGTGGCATGTTTGGCCTGCGCTAGGGAAGCAGTGCCAAGTGGGCAGACAGAAATCCATCTGTTCGTCGCCGCATGCCAGCGCGAAGGATGCCCTTTGTCGTGGGAGGGAGACGCGGCCTCTTATACCATCTGGATAGACGAGGTGATGAGTGGGACCTGCACCGCCACCGCCACGCTGAAGCGAGCAGAACCCATGGCGAGGATCCCTATCCATACTTACATACGCCTTGCAGACATGCGATGAACGCTCGACGATTCTAGGAAAGAGCCCTTGGTTGGGTAGCATACAGTTATTGGAATCCCATCATCTACATAGTTCAACAAGGTCCCTTTGGGTAGCATCGTTTTACTCTACTCGGGTGCGCCACACCTTACAAACAGCCCCCCACTCTGCTCTAAATCCAGATTCCGGTACCCAAAACGACGGACGCCAGACCAATGCGAGCAGCACCACTGCTGCTTCAACTCAATCCCCAACGAACACCTCATAAAACGTCACTGTGCAACCTCGCCAAAATCAAACATCATTGCCAAGGATGATAAAACGCCGTAACTCGACGGACCTGGGTATTTCGCCGGCTGCTGGATGCTCTGCGAAAAGAACAGAGTACAAGCTAAGTAATACAATTCTATCAGTGATGAAAAGGGCTCAGAAATTCCATGCAGTGAACTCTTGTACTAGCATGCACAAAAGAAGGCCATTCCCAAGCAAATAGCAAGCATTAAACCCGGCCGCATCTAGGGGAAGCTTCAGGCTAGAGTCCCATCCGAGGAAAAGCATCGGCAAGAGATGGGCAAAGCAAGAGCTGATGCATGAGAGACTGATGGACAGTTCGAGCGCCCCCAGCAAAGCTAGTGTAGTATGATATGCAGATGATTTCTTGGGCCGATGTTGAAATTTGGCGCCGTAGTGTTCAGGCACCACAGCAAAGCCAACACAGAAGCAGATCAACATGGATCCAAGAGCGGTGAACCCTGATATATGTGCTGGGGCGTAGGGGGTAATATTCCAAACGAGCAGAGAGATGCAAAGCGAGAGAAACTGAAAAAATCGGTGTACTCGCCACTCTTTGGTTCGTGGATTTTCTGGCGGGTTATCCGAGACAGAAAAAGATCCAAAGCAGTCTGCTAAGGAGTCTCGCTCATCACCTTCTATGGGCGGAAAGAATTTAGGCGGTGCCATGTTGAAACTGGTAGGTCCATCCTCATCTGCCTCAAGACTATTGGCCGGTCGTGTAGAAGGTGATTGCCCCGACTTGCGGGTCATGTTGATGAAGAAGTTCTCTTTGGTCTGTCGAGACGTTGCCCGAAAATTTGGTGGCTGCTTTTGCTTTAAAAGTCGCTGAGACTGGCTCATGGGAGCAGCCGGCACCTTGTACCAGAATGCAGATGTCTCGGGAGCAGGGGGAGCTTGATTGAAAGAACCTGTTTGACGCAAATCTTCGGTCTGAATTGGCTGGAAAGCGCGGTGCTCAGAGACATCGGGGGACCAATCCATTTGGTCGCCAAGATCGCCAGAATCGAAACGTCGTCTCTGACTAAATACCTCAGAGAAGATCCCTGGGTTTTGGGAGCGCAGTGATCGCTGAGGTTTAGTTGGGGTAAGCTGTGGGGGTGGGGAACCATAAAAGGATTGAGTTGCACTCGGGAACTCAGCCGGAGACCTTGTACGCTTTGCAAGATATGATGCATTCGAGCCGAGAGTTGATGTGGGAGGAGATACAACCGGTCTTTGGGAAAATCCTTCGCTGATCAGGTTGAGAGCGTCTGCCATATTGGAATTGTTTGGGCTCAAGGTTTTAGTAGCTTTCTCCAGCTTCGGCATCCTTTGGGGATCCGGAACGAAAAGTGTGTTCATGTTCTCAACGATTCGATTTTGACGCTGACACATAAGACTCAGTTCAGTTCTGTATCCAACAAAATCAGATGACTTACAGTTATTGCGAGAAGTATTAGGGCACCAGCATGAAGTATAGCAGTAGCTATAGAGGCAGGACCGTCCCATGCTTGAACTCCCATAAAATACCACATCAATCCTCTGGCTGCAAGTGAGCCTAAGGTCCACTGGTACCAGGACGCAATGCCGGAAAGGTGCTTAGTAAATCCTCTAGCCATTTCCTTGTAATATGGATTCCACCAACAAGATAGCAAGTGCATAACAAGACCGATTCTAGCAAACGGCTGTGAAACCGCAAAGAAAATTAGAAGGCCATAGGTATTCGAAATAAGAGATGAAAGACTTGATAGGATGGATGGATTTGGCAATGAGTCGTGCACTTCAATCCAATAGGGCATGGTCAACAGCCATAATACCGTATGATGTAGGCCAACCAGCATAGCAGCAAAGTGGAAGATTTGCCCCGCCAGTAGTCCATAATATCGAAGATATGTTCCGGTGAAGAGTGCGAGATCGCTGAGAGTTCTACTCGAAATCCAGTTCCAAGCTCGGATATAGGTTGTCAAGTGGAAGAAGCCTTCCACAAATGACATTATCTTCCAGGTCCACGGCATACGATCGCGATTTCTTCGCGCCTCTGTCTCCATGCGTAATCTGCCAACTCTATCGGCCTGTGCTGTATATTTCGTCTTCAAGATCCGCGCATTGACGATTCCGATACATTGCGAGCATACTTGAGGGTACAGCTTCTCTAAGTTCGCCTTCTGTTTCTCAAAGTCTTGAGCACTCTGCCAGTACTCAGGATCATCCTCATCAAGTACCGCGGGGTATTCCGAGACAAAACATTGCATGCGCCGCTGGTTCTCGAGGCATGTTGCGCAGAAAGGATCTTCGGATGTTTTGGGAGACGAGAAGCTCCAGCCTTTGAGAGGTTCTGGTGTTGCGCTTGGAGACCTGCCGGCGGCCTCGGAAACTTCTGCTATCGGAGGGTCGGTGATTTCACCATTCTGCCATTTGTTAGCATAGGCACATCAGGAGTTTAGACGTGAAGCATACCTCATCAAGATAGTTCTTCTCGCCGCAGCTAAGACACTGCCACTTGCGGATTCGTCCATTGTTGTTATACCGTGATTTCGTGTTGCAGTAATGGCATATCAGTTTCTTGCCACTGAAGATAGCCATGAGAATCCACCATAAAAGACATCGAGCGAGAGTGGTTGTGTAGCAGGAATCTTGTTGATGTCGCAACCATATCTGGGGTATTTTCGACAGCAATGCGGCCGCCTAATTACTCAGAACACCCACGTATTTTACTGTGACACACCTCGCTCGGCTGTGATCGTCTGGTCGCTTCTTGAAAAGACACGTCTAACATCACTGCACAAGGATTGCGATGGGAAGCAAATGGAGTTGAAATGATGGATCAAATTCTGGTGGATAGTGTCTCCAGGTGAGCCCAGGTGTGTTTCCATGAATTTGGGCTATACCAGACTTCTAAAGATTGTCTCCTACATAAACCTGATCTTGTGCATCTCAAATTCTCATTGGGATTGCTATCCTGCCTGCACGCCTCTCAGGAAGTCTGGGAGAATAAGCATCCGCGTTCGTCGCTCTCACTGAGTACTGATGAGATAAGTTGTGCAGGATGAATCTAAGCTGACTTTTTACAAAGCAAGTACCCTAATATGAAAAGTGCCAGCGTCAGCTTTATAACCCAGAATTTCACGCCAGGAATTTCAACGCAACCCTGAAAGACAATATAATCCTACAACGGAACTCAGTCTCAGACCAGCTCTATCTGTTCACACAAACACTGTCACATTGATCTTTCACGCTTGACAAGATGGCCGCCAAATTCGTGGCTATTGCCCTAGTCCCCCTGCTGTCACTTGGATTCATGTACTCTCTTGTGCGCATCCTCGGATTTGAGCGAGCAGCCTTGATTCTTGTAGCCTTAGCCATCACTGCAGTCCTCACATTGGTACGAATAAATTCCATTTCCTCTTCATTTCAGGAGTGTATCTCTAACCCTCCATAGCTTCGCATCCTCTCAATCCGCCCAGATAGGTCTATCAAACCAGTTGCGCATGGCGAGCCTGTGCATTTCTTGGCTGTCTTCGGCTCAGGCGGTCACACATCTGAGATGATGTCCCTTCTACGGAACTTCGATGTCACACGGTACACCCAGCGTACTTACATCTGTAAGTACCTTTTGAGCTGCGTGGAAGCTTTGAGTATCTGACAGCATCATAGATTCCAGCGGAGATGAGTTTTCTCGTGAAAAAGCGAGACTTGTTGAACAAAAGCTGCAGAGCAAATGTCGTCCAGGATTCAAGCAGACTCTGGAGACCAAGGATCTAAAAGACGATTCTGATGAGGCGAGGTTGCCAGAACCTTCCCCAGCTGGTCGCGTGGATCCCATCACTGGCTGCTGGACAGCAGAATGCGTCAGCCGAGCACGAAAGATCCATCAGCCCATCTACACGGCACCCTGGAGCTCACTCCTCTGTTTCATCGACTGTATCCGCGTGCTCATCAAGAGCAAGTCCAACAAACCACTCCAAACTTATCCAGATGTCATTCTCATCAACGGACCAGCCACAGCAGTAATCCTTGTCTTTGCAAGCTACTTTCTTAAGTTCTTTGGCCTTGCTCCTAGGGAGAAGATGAAGATTATCTACATGGAGAGTTTTGCTAGAGTGAGGACTTTGAGTCTTAGCGGCAAGATCCTTCTCAGATTACATCTCTGTGATCAATTCCTGGTACAATGGGAGATCTTGAGGGATCTGCTGCGGCAGCAGGGTTACAATGCTGACTGGAGGGGTTTCCTGGTTGACTAATGGATGAACTATAGATGTTCCCCATGATAATAAGTCTTGGAAGACCAGGATAGGATTTGATAAGAGATGCTTGGCAGTCCTAATGGTATAGCTCTTTCCACATTGTCTAGCACGGGCTCTGCTACCAAAGATCCAAGTCTATAATGCAATATATACAAAGTTTCAGCCACAGAAGCTCCCTGACAGGACAGAGTTTTGCCTTCTGAAACTTGCTTGTCATATAATAAACAACTGCTTCATTCCCTAAGTATCCTTAGAGGTACACGTCCACCTTTAGCAACCTTACTGCCACACCCCATACCCCATACCCCATAGAAGTGAGCAAGGTTGGGGCTGCCCTTGAACAAATACGCACTATAGGCACCCTCTATCAAAGCCGGCTTACTGGCGAGAGATATAGGCGAAAACATACTTGGACGAGATAAATATCGAACACTGATTGCAGCCCCACCCTGGTTCAAGTTCACTAAGATATTCTAGTGGTTATATCTTTTTCTCTCACGTCCTTTTTTGAGGGTTCTCTTTGCCTCTCCTTTGTACCAAACCTCTGCAGAACGACTAGTCACCGTGACCAGGGCCTTTTCAAACTATGGAGCCCTAAATCCTGTGAAACTTCTTTGATTATACAAAATCATATCTTCGTTATGCTTGCAACAAAATCGGCTCGGGAGATATAGCAAGAGCCAGGTGCTTTGTCGAAGCTGATGAAGCCCTAAGCCCGTCATGCAACGAAACAGTCCCAGTAGATATAGTAAGAATTGGCGAGTTACTCAGCCCTAAATCCGGCATGCAACAAAGCAGGTCTGACAAGTGCTGAGTGAGTTATTGAAATCTGTAACTCTCATGTCGTCATACAATGGAACAGACTTAAGAGATAACAAACGCTCAGTGAATTATTAAAACTCGTTATCTCTACATCCGTCATGCAACGAAACAGATCTAGGAAGATACCTAGGAAGAGTTGGGTGTTTTTGGAGAAGCCTTAAATCCGTTGTGCAACGAGATTAGGATTAGATCCAGATTGAGCGGACTTGTTTGGAAAGGTTTTGTGGTACAGAACCGTTCCGGGTCCCTTCGATGCGCAACGAAACTGTGATGGACTACGACGTAGTATCAAGTGATTCGATGCGCAACAAAATTGCGCTCTGCGGACTTGTTTGAACCTATGGTGGACTGCAACCTATTTCCGGGTGAGTTCGATACGCAACGAAAAGTGTGAGGTGCTGTACTGGGGTATATCAGAGGCCGGCTTCGAGTGCAGATATTACTTATGAAAACAATTCAAGACGGAGGACGTCAATTAGATGCGTCTAAACATTCGGGGATATCTTTCTATGCACAACACCTATATAGCCACCCAGCTTTTGTAGAAACATAATGTTTTTCCTGCTCTAGTTCTGTCTCAATGCCGTGCCATCAGCCTTCAACAAAGACTCCTCGGTCTTGATGGGCCCTTCACCGACGCTAGTGAGGATGATTCTAGACACACCATCCTTCAACACCTTCACTGCTCGCTCGTCAACTTTGTCTAGGCCCTGGACCTTGATCTCTCTCTCAGCTGCTTGCCATCCATCAAGACCGGACAAAGCACTCTTCAAGGGGCCGGCTACGGCGTCAAGATCCTTCTCTTCGAAGTAAATGACAGCGTTTGGTCCAGCGTCAAAGGTGTATGCAGCAATGGTCTTTCCAGCAGCGGCATTGATGTCTTCGACCACCCTGATGGCAGCACGAGACACATCATTCAAGTAGAAGATGGGAGGATAAGTGTCCAGGCAAGTGGCATGGAAGCTATTGCTCTCCATCATGGTAACTTTGGCGAAGGTCTCAAAGTCCTTCTCCTTGATAGCTTTCTCCATGAGCTCCATGTGCTTTGGTACCACAACCTCTGCCCGTCTTTGGAACAGCTCAGATGTCGCCACTGTGATCTGCATACCTGAGGTACTGCTAACACCCTTCTTCTCAGCCGATACAACCAAGATCAACGCGCGCATCGTAGGCCAGTGCGACGTTGGAGCCACTTCGACCGCAACACTGTCTGAGCCATCAACCTCATTTCCCATCTGCCAAGCGACATAGCCACCGAACAGCGAACGGCAAGCACTGCCACTGCCCTGTCTAGCAATTCTTGACAAGTCTGTAGGTGAGGAGGGAAGCTCATAGAGGTTTGCAATAGCGCGCACCAGGGCAGCGAAACCAGCAGCGCTGGAGGCAAGACCTGCTGCAGTTGGGAAGTTGTTCTCAGAGACGACGCGCAGTGGAAGTGCAGCAAGCTTAGGCAAAGAGGAATCTTGAGCCTCGAGAGCAGAGCGCAATGCTCGCAATTCACGGAAGCAGGCTTGAGTTCGTGCGCCGCTCACATCTTGGGGGGAACCATTCAAGAGGAGGGTATCTTCAGATGGGAACGTTGCGGAGCAGGCGGCGGTGGTGTGTGTTCGGAGGTCTTTCTGAGAGAGAGTTACAGAAACGGAAGAGTTGGTGGGAAGATTGAGTTTGGCATCGCGTTTTCCCCAGTATCTAATAGACAGCAGAGTGAGGGGTCAGCAAGCTTCTTCAAATATGAGGCATGGTGGGGTAATAATCGCGGGACGGTATTTACTTTACGACTGCGATGTTGACTGGGGCCGTGGTACTGGCTTGGTAAATCTTGGAGTCTGTCATTTTCTCAAACGGTCCGATCGCAAACTGATGTCTCTTTTGCAATTAAGAAGCAAGTCCACTGGAAATGGGATTGTCTATCGAAAAGGAGGTCAATTGCAGGAAGGACTCGTTGCTGCAGGGACCTTTGGGCACCAAATCTTAGGCGGTCAGTCGCCTGCCAATCGGGGAATTTCCCTTTCCGAATTCAAGCTGACAGGGGTCTTCTCAAATTTATTGTTGCGTACAGCATCATCATTACCATCGATTGTTTTTGGCTGCTCAACATTCTGTTTCGCAATCCACAACGCGTCGGGTTAGGGACGAGTAGGAAGACAAGATGGCAAATGAATCAGAAGCACCTGCAGAAGTCTGTCCAGTAGACCATGCGACACGCGCCGCATGGCTTAAGTCCAATTCCTCCAGACCAGTCTTTCCCGGCGCAACCGCAGCACCACCAACACCAGCGAATCCAGGATGCGACTCGAGTACACTTGACCAGAATCCAACCCCACCATCCAAAGGACTTCTGTCCAGGTTCAGCTCGGCCCCATCAGACACGCCGAAGTCTCTTGGTGTTGAGAGAGAGGTGTCGACCATCCCGCGAGCGTCCGCTGTCAAATATGAAAGCCAACCGGCTAACAGTGAAGGTGAGAGCGGGGTCAGCGCGAGTGGGAACTGGATCTATCCTAGTGAGAAGATGTTTTTCGAGGCGATGAAGAGGAAGGGATATCAGAGTGAGGCGAAGGATATGAAGACGATTGTGCCTATTCACAATGCTGTCAACGAGCGCGCGTGGAAAGAGATCAAGGAGTGGGAAAGGCCGTATGGTGCTGATGAGAAGTGAGATATACCAGGATTGAAAGACCCTGTGCGCAATCTTGCTAACATTGACAGGTGTGGCGGTCCTCGATTAGATTCCTTCCTTGGATTATCAACGTCCATGTCCCCTAAAGCGAGATTCAATACCCTCCTTGGCTACGCAGCTCCTTTCGATAGACACGACTGGGTTGTGGACCGTTGTGGAACGAAAATCGAATACGTGATCGACTTCTACGCTGGGCGCAACCAGACAAACGCGGATGGAAAGCTAAGCTTCTACCTAGATGTCAGACCTAAGCTGAATACGCTAGAAGGATGGAAGATGCGTGGATCCAAGATTCTTGGTCTGATATAGGTTGGAAATGGAACATTATTGTACATCTTAAGGCGTTTCTGGGGAGGTATGGGCTTGGGCTCTGGGAATCTCTGCTTCCAAAGTTGAACTGTATGATACACGAGCGAGTCCAAGGCGGCTGTAGAAATATATAGACATACGTAGTTAAAGGATATATTGTAGGAGTACGTATGATAACGACGACCTCTGCTTTGAAAGCAAATTCACCAGACTACAACTCTACTACTCTTTCAACTGGCATCGAGTCCCTGACCTCGTTTCCATAGCTCCAGTCTCAAGATCCCATCCAGCATTTTCTAACTCGGAGAAGAGGTCTGTAGTCTTCAAGAACTCATTCAAACGGACCTTCGTAACTTCAAGCAACCGCAGGATTGATTCCGTACTTGATCTCGCCTGGACTTCTTTAGTGGCAGCTGTCATAAAAGCATGCGCCCAAGCACGAACATGTACAGTAGGCAAGCAGCCATGCTTGAACACAACCAAATACATGTTCCGAGCTCGGTCATACCACAAGATATAGGCATCCTCGTGGAACAATTTGAGCAACTTTCTGATGTTTCCATCATCCATGTGGCTACCAGTAGAGCCATGACTAGGACCAAACGACTTGAAGACCGTCTGGAGACTGACTCCGAGCTGGCAATACCCCAACACTGCTCCGTTGCTTCCACGAAGGACGCCATCTCGCTCGAAAATACGTTCTTGTAGCGATATCATCTCCGGTGAAGGGACTTTAATTTTCCAGCTTTGGGATGATTTCTCAGTTCTAGAGTCGGGGCATTGTGCAAGGCAATTTGATATGACTAAATTCGCTCGCTGTCGGTTCAAAGTCCGCATACTGACTGCCTTGACCGCGAGGTAATTCGTGCTAAGGTGAATGGCTAGAAGGGCAATCATGGCTGTCCAAGTGGCCCATTGCGAGGATATGTGTGATACTATGAGACTGCCCGCAAGCATACCCACGAGTGATATCACGGTCTCCTGACTGAAGTCTTTCTGTTTAGCCTAGGTATCAGCTGTATGCATTGACAATTAGAAGTATCAACTTACAGCATTCAACTCTCCCAGGTTCCCCTGGGTAGCGAAATGCGCACTTAGTGAAGCCTTACTGCTGCCAGCTGCAACGCCGCATAGAGCACGCAGAACACTGGAGAAGCTTAGAATCAACACTCGCGAACTCTTGGGAAATGCCGGTGAAAGACAATCTAGGATCATGGCTGAATCATTGAAGATGTCGGCCAGCAGTCGGTACATCTTGCATTCTGGTTCTAGGGACGTTCCGAGTCGGTGTGCGAAAAGGATTGTTGCTATGCGTCCCATGCTCTCTTGTAAAACAGAGAGGAGGAGTGCTGCGGTTGGTGAGGCATGGCTATCTCCTACGCCAATCCCTATAATAGGCGTGTCAATCCAGTAGAGACTCGAAGGTTACCCTTCTAGGTATAGGCCGGCAGGAGATGAGAAAGGATGGTTCTCTAGCACAGTTTTGAAATCCTACTGGCTTCAGGCTCTGAAACCGGTACTACCAGTAATATGTATACCTCGAGACATGGAAACGACTATTCCTTGATGTCTGCGAGGTTTAGACTCAGGGTCTAAAACCATATTCATAGAATTGATCCAAGGCCAGGACCCATACCATCTTAGATCAATTCCGGGTATACTGCCCTCACCCCCCCCCCCCTCATCAGTTCTTAGTGACCAGATCTCCCGAGAACACAAAGACAGAACAATATAGTTCCAAAACAATAGAACCATATAACGTACCTTCAAGCACAGCCCTTGACGCCAATAATCCGGCAATAGAGCTAGAGAAGGCCTGCAAAGAATCCTGCGTTCGAAGTCTTAGCTATCAGTTTCTCACATCAAGTCTCAACTTGAAAAGCATGCTCTCACATAGATTTGATACCTGCAAGAACCCAGCCATTAGCAGACATCTCTCCAAACCCTTAAGATTCACCACGGCCAATCAAAAGGAACCAAACCCGACGGGCTTATACTCACTCAAGATAATCATTCGTTACGCTATGCGGATATCCAGCTGGGAGGAAGGCTGTCAAGAGACTCTTGGCATAGCTAGTTGTATTTTGTGGTATCTAGGCGACGGGTCAGCGGCGATTCGGGTCAACGGACAAGAGATGAAGCAAGTCGGAGATGGATTGAGTTTGGGCGTACGAGGATATCAAACCGCCCCCCCTCTTTGCTGGCCTGCGTGCTACTGCTGCAGATGTACGTTGCTACGAGATTCCCAGCTTGGTCACGCTCTTCGATCTCCATCCGGTCCTGGGAATTAGCCATCGGTAGTATGTCTCGCTTGATATAATGATCATATGTTCAGCTAGGAGCTGTTCTGGATGCTCAATTGAGCTATGGCCGTGTTGAGAGGGGGTTGTTTGTGTTAGGTTTGGACGTGGTTGCTTGTCAAGCGAGGGGCTACGCCGACTTTTGTCGTCGTCTATGTACATACTGGTGCTGTAATTTAGCAACTGAGCTGGTTTTGATCTGATCTCAGTCTTGTTATCGCAAACCGAGCAGCCGGAATTCTTTGCTTTCTCTTACTGCGACACTATCATAAATTTATCATCACATCAATGCTTTATATCACAGCACCACCAGAATGATTTTACCACAATGGATTTTATGGAGGGTATCTTATGTATGATCAAGCTTCGTCCATTCCATAGTTCTCTTCTCTCTTCTCTTATCCATCCCTAAATGAAAAACCCGGTTTTGGTAAGGAAGGAATCCATATATTGTCCCAGCGAATTTGCACCTGACTTGCGGCCACCAATCCACTATTCCCAACACCCAAACTCCAGTTTAAATCTCGGCATCCTTGTCTCCGTCACTACATGCTCCATAGCCATCCCTCTTTCACTGGTGGCTCAAGTGCTTGCAAGGTGTTGTTTAACGATATTCAAAAATAACCCGCAAGGTTGAAAGGGTATCAGTGCTTTTGAGTATACATGTACAGCAATCCTTCATAGCACCGCTCAGCAAACCAAGGTAGCCCCGCCAGTCTCGATGGCATCGATCTCGCTGAGATCTATGGGGGTACGGTGGAAGCGAGCGGGAAGCTCGCTGCGATCAAAGTATTCGCCCTTGGCAGGAGTGACGGGGCCGAGGGAATGGCCAGAGTGACCTCCAATGCTACCATCTGCTGGTCTGCTACGACCCAGGGGCCCGTGCTGCTGGGCTTGCTGTCGGTAGGAGGAGAAGGAGGTGGAGGATGAAGTAAAGTCCTTTGGCAACTCGCTGGTTGGAGAGGCTGGGTGGACATGGGGAGTGTGGTCAATGTTGGCTATGCCGGGTCAGTATCCAGTCTGCGAGAGAGTTGTGCTCCAGGGCAGAACATACCTGGGACCGAACGCTTGCCCAAGAACTTGATCATTGGTGTGCGCTCAGCATGTGCAGCCGCTGCCGAGGCCCGGAGTACCTTGGTCGCAAACATTTTCACAGTTGGATGGTTGAGAGAACGTGAACTTGAATGTGAAGCTGAGGACTTCAAAGACGGCGGGCCTGCGCGAAGGATGGAGTTGCGGTGGAGGTGAGGGGATGCTGAACAGCTGGTGGGATTATGTAGAGATTTGCAGGTGGTGGTGCCCGGAGGAGTTCGTCGAGATTTCCGAACTGCGGCTGGCGTGCTTCGGATAGCGCGTCTTCGCAAGATGGGGGTTCAGCCGGGGAGATGGCACCGCGGCTGGGACTAAGCTCTCTTGTGACAGCGAGGTCGGTGCAAAGGATTTCCCCGTGGCTGCAGAGTCGTACGAGATAGCGATTTCAAGTCACATTGCACATCAAACGCACAATGAAATCTTACTGCATGAAGAAATTCTTCCCTCGCAGAGCAGAGTGGTGGTGCACGCCCGCCTTGAAAGCTGGGAAAAATTCGAGCTTCTCCGGAGCTGGCCGAAGCTCGACCGATATGCGATGCTGCGACCAAGGCCCTTTCACAGCGAAGTTGGTGCCGCCCGACCAACGTGGGTGTCGTCAGAAGGGGGAGAATCATGCCATGGTATGATCTTTGGGTGGGGAAGCGCAAGGGATGACGGGTACCTGGTGTCAGGAAAGCTTTGCCCTTCGCGTCGCGAAAGTCCTCGCAACTGCTCTTGAGCCTTGGGGGCATGTGCAAATGAAAGTACCGCCAGCAAATAAACTTTACCACAGTAGCAGCGCTGTGGTAGTGGGCGGCCACAGCCTCGCATTGCGACCGTGCAGCAAGGAGACTTCTTTGAGCATTTCCTGAACACGAGAATCATTCCCGCCCGAATGCTATATGATTATAGCGTCCAAAAGACCATTGATACAGCACAGTACCGTGCAGGACTATGCAAGCGGACCGGCCCCCTCCCCCCGAATGCCTTCGCAGCCGATTGGGTAGCCTTGTGTGAGTGAGGTGCTCTAGTCTCGCGCCTTTGACGCTACCGCTTCCACAATTCTCAGGCCCCATGCTCTCTGTTGCCCTTCAAGTTATTCCATTCCTCCGATAGGTTCTCTTGACCCGACCTTGACTTCAATTTCAAGTCGGCCAGAGCCCCATTGCAAAGGCAGAGCGTCCTGGAGACAGAGCAGCGCACTGCCGCCGTGTCGCAGGTGTTGGGGTAGGTCAGATACCCGGAGGATGTGAGGGAAAAGCAAATGTGTAAGTGGATGTCGAGAATTGACAAGCAATGCTCGCTCTGTATCTAGCTTCCGCTAGGCCTTCAGCCTTGCATGCACCCTCCACCCCAGATTCTCTGGTTGACATGGCTATCAGGATAGAACCAAGCAAGCATGCATGAACTCTTTCTTTCTGCCTATGTCGCCTTTGACGACCACACCACCGCTCTTCGCATTCTCCAGGGCTTCTGTGGCGCAAACCCAGACCCGATCTTGCGAAGACGGTTAATATGGGAAGGTCCAAAGACCCGCGCCGTCAAAGGCGTCAATCCGGCAATCATTGCAAGGCATACCCCACAGAAGCTGCCGCTATGGAAATATCTCCACGAGCAGCTGAATCGACAGCCCTACCGCGTCACCACGACGTACGATTTGAAGAAGACTGACTTTAGCCAGGCATCTGAGACTGGACCGTGAGCCCAATGCCCGAAAAGTGGTGCATGGATTTGAGCTGACTCCTTGGCTAGGACTCTGGTCTGTGACAACTTACCCGGGACACTGTGTTGGCGAGATATCCCAGACCCAGCCTCAAACCGACCAGTAAATAGTAGACTGGCCGTGGATATTCAGGATGAGAGAGGGTTGGCCACTACCTTGCAGGCAATGGAGCATCGGTAAGTTTTTGCATTCCTAAATCGGAGACTGGATCTGAGGCTCATGCTCCCCCAGATTCGTGAAAGAATTTCTACAGGAATGTTTTCGCTTTGTTTACGGCGATGTCATCTTCTACTTGAGCCGCTATCTCGAGTTTCCTACCGGTGCACAGGATTCCAGCCAGCCAGCAGCCACAAGACCGCTAGATGTGCTTCCTACTTTTGAGTCTCTCGAGCCATATGATGCCGAGGACAAATGGATCTTGACAGCCACGGTCGAAATTCAAAATGGAAACGATCAGGCCCAACTTCAACAGGGCATTGAACAATTGATGCATGTCAAGTCGGAATTTGAGGGCTGTTTTGATTTCAAGGTAGTGGATAGAATTCGTTTCGACACACGTGTGAAAATGTGAGCGTCAGAATGGCATATCTTAAAAGTCTGCCTATGCACATACCAGAGGCCAAGAACTCCGAAGCCAAGAATTTAGAGGTCAAGAAGCTCTATTCAGTTGTTTTTGAGATACCCCAAGATCTATTAGCTGCTTCACTACTTCTCTCGAGTTGCAATACATTGAAGTGGATGAAAACCGTCCCACTAAATTGATTCTTTACGGTCATGTGACTCCGCGACTTCTGACACCAGATCTTCCACGCGACTTCTGGTATCGACTTCGCTCCAAGGACGACAGCTCTTGCCGCTCTCTGAACAAAGAACATTGCCACACATGCTAGCCATTTAAGATACAGCTGAGTAGAACAGCTGGAGAGCAAACCTGGCGTGGTTTATTCGATCCTTTACAAGAGGGAATCTGGTCAAGATGGTAAGTGCTGGCGCAGACAAGAAGCGCAAGTCAACCCTTGATCACCCAGTCTCCCCTCCACCTCTGCGCCGAAAGATCCAATCTTCTACCACAAGTAGGTGCTGCGAAAGGCTGCATCTTCATATTATCTTGTTAACGCTTGTAGAAACCTCCGTGGCCTCGTTTTTCACACCAACTTCACAGAAGCCTCCTGAAAAGATCATTTGGCAGGAGCGTGCACCTAACGATGACACGCCGGCGACGTTACTTGTTGGTAAATTCTCACCTTCAAACGTAGATGATCATCCCGCTAGCGATACCCCCAATATTACACGGAGAAAGATAGCAGCTTTTGATTTTGTACGTTGTTCCATCGTGGCAGGAATCTTATGACTAAGAAGTAGAACGTAGGACTCAACCCTTATTCTGACGTCTTCCGGCAAGACGTTTGCCTCAAGCGCAAATGACTGGAAGTGGTGGCACGCATCAGTACCAGGTGTCTTGCAAAAGCTGTACAAAGAAGAAGGGTAAGATACTTCTTTCTTTCAATTGAGCATCTATCAAAAGATTGTTTAACTGATCGAGACAAAGCTATCGAGTCGTTGTGCTAAGTAACCAAGGCGGCCTTTCTATGAAAGGGGATACCAAAGGTCCTAAGGTTGGAAAGCAAGCAAAGATAGATACTTTCAAGGCCAAGACCTCTGCTGTCTTCAATCAGCTTGATATTCCCATCAACATTTATGCTGCTACAGGAAAGGACATGTACCGCAAGCCTCGGATCGGCATGTGGGAAGAATTACTCGATGATTATGATGTAGACACGACCAAAGACTTGGACCTGGAAAACTCCATCTTCGTAGGTGATGCGGCCGGCCGACATGCGTCAAACGGCAAAGCCAAGGACTTCTCCTGCTCTGACAGGTACATTTTCTGATACACGTCGTTCTTACAGGAGAGCTGACACTTGCAGGAACTTTGCTGAAAACGTGGGAATTAAGTTCTACACACCCGAGGAGTACTTCCTCCATGAAGAGCCAAGACCTTTCATCCGAACGTTTGATCCCTCAACGTACACTGAAAGTTCCCCAACGACAACCTGTTAGTCTCAGGCAACAATTTCTACCCTGTTAATAGCTGACATGCAGTAGCGCAGAAATCGTTTTCAAAGCGTAATGAGCAAGACATTGTACTATTTTGTGGAAGTCCTGGAGCTGGAAAATCTACATTCTATTGGAGAGTCTTGGAACCGTTGGGCTATGTCCGGGTGAATCAGGATACTTTGAAAACGGTTGGCGATCCCTTGCAAGTGCTTCCGTTCTTTCCATCTGATGGTTGGCGTAGCGTGATAAATGTGTCAAGGTTGCTGGCGAGCAGTTAGCTAGTGGCAAGTCCGTTGTGATCGGTAAGTATTACTCAGACAGCATCGCAGATACTTGCTATCCTGGCTACCGATCTGCTCACAATTTCCAGATAACACAAACCCCAACGTTGAGGTTCGAGGCATTTGGGTTGAACTCGCTAAGAAATACTCGGTGCCAATTCGTTGCATTTCATTCACAACACCAATGCAAATGTGCCAGCACAATGATACAGTTCGTGCTCTAAACCAGATCGTAAGTTGTGGTATCCGATTAGCCATCCCACCCTTCAGTAGGGATGCATCGCACGTGCAGACATGCTTGTGATACATCGCTGACAGTTTTATCGTGCAGATGAACCCAGAGAAACGCGCAATACTGCCTGGCATGGCGTTCAACTCATTTACTTCTCGGTACCAGAAGCCTGCTCCTGCAGAAGGCTTTCAAGATATAACGGAAATTGATTTTAAGGTACCTGCAGACCCACGCGGAAGATTATTGATGCAATCACTAAGCACCTCGCAACGCAGTTCCAAGGAGATGAGAAGCAAAAGCAAATATGGATACAACATTGGAATTGATGAAAGTCTGGAGAGGTGGTGCCATGCCATGTGTCCCAAGCCGGGTTGCATGATGTTCATCCAGAGTCGTCATACCGATGGTTTAGTAATACTTGCTTGCCAATCATTCTCCTCGCCACAAGAATAAATCTACATCTTTCCTGCGCGGTGATGGTTATAGCATTACTTTCCATGTCTAGAACTCCACCTACTACTAGTATGGCATTGCTGGAAGGCCTTTCCTGGCTCTCACAGAGGGATAGGTAGATTATAAAGCACCGGGTATAGTTGAGTAATTTTAGCAACTGGGATGCACGTCGGTTGGGTAAGCAAAGAGGCTCTTTACCACGGGATGTTACAGCGCATACGACTCTTAGCTTAGGCGCAAACTCTCAAGAGTAGCGAGCGATACTACATTTCCTTAAACGAATTCAGTTAATGGCTTTACAATGGCTCGAGCATGTTTAGTGGTTAAGGAGGATAAGACGTTGCCTTCTAAAATAGGTTCATTTCCGAGATGACTGTGAAGAAGAGTGGTGGTCCTTGAACCTTGTTGGCGCTTTGGATCTCAGTAGGCGGCATCAGAAGCTTTCGCCAGTCACTATTTTGGACCTCGGGAAGTCGATGAAAATCACCGACCATATTCCCGAGCTTGACAGGACAGTAGTGTTCTGCAGCCGCTTGCGAGGCCAGTACGAGGAAGGATCAAGGCTGGCTGATTTTAGCTGTGGGATTGAGCTGTTTGATTCGATGGCATTGGCGGAAAGCCTCCTGCTGTCATCGTTCTTCCTACAGTGTTAACGATGCAAGAGCGGAAACGCATACATAATATAATTATGCGGGCGCGGAATGAACGGATTTGCGATTCGCTCCTATCACCCGCTCGGGGGGCGGGGGGTTCTTTCTCTCATTCTTTCTTCGCTGCATGGACTCCACCATCATCGTGGCAGCAATACTCTTGCGCTGTCATTTTGGCATCAGACTTTGGAGGCGTGTTCAGCGGTTTGCGGTCGAAGTCCCCTTGCTGAGGCTTCCTGGACTCCACACCAGAAGCCCTCTTTACTTCGGGGGGGGGGCCTCAGGCACGCGCTTACTCCCTATTCAGCACGTACTTACTCGCATTCGCACATGGCGGCGGGCTCGGGGAACAAGCAGCAGTATAAATGTGTGGGGCTGGGAAGAATAGTGGGAAGTCGATCGAGTCTTCAGGAGTCTGGAACGCCTACCAACTAGGACGCTTGGCCGCGCCAATGAAAAGCTCCACCTTTTGCTAAAAAGGATTGTCCTGGGCTTCGTAGAGAGCCTGGCGGGAAAAAGCAAGGCCAAAACTCTTCTTCTAAGCGTTGGGCGCTGTCATCGCGCTCCGTACTGACGACATAGGGAGCCGGGGTTGGACGTCTCCCTCTCCAGCTGCAGCCTCGAGTGCCGTGCGGCCGGCGTGTTTTTGAGTTGCGGCTTGCCTGCAAAGTTGCACCTTTCAGGGCACGGAATTCACCAGCCTCGGCTGTCAGGTAAGAAGGACGCGCAGAAGCTTCTGACAATACCACATGTCCGTCCAGATTTCAATAATTGAGTTCATGCGGTTTGTTTGGCTGGGAACCACCGACGAAGCTGACCGATTGGTAGACGTGCAGCAGGGCCGTTGCCCACCTTACAGACTCACATTCACCAGCGAGGGTTGCTGCACACTGCACAGTGCACACTGGCTTCGCAACGTTAGTCCCTGGTCGCCGCTGGACAGCCAGGGCCCGGGGCCCTGGCATGAACAATGTGGGCCAGCCGCCGGCACACCCAATGAGTGAACGGTCGACATGGCCAGGTGCAGATGCCGTCACAGCTCAAGACAACGTGATGTGATAAGTCGCTCGCGATCTCACAAAATCTTGGTGCGCGTACCGCTGCTGTCTCTATGCCTCGCAGCGTGTGTCACGGCGACCATCCTTACAGAATGTTTGGTTTCCTGTCATGTCACTTGCTGAGAAGTGACGAGCCCCGAGCGGGATGGGACGGGGGGACTCTCAGGAGGTGCTTGGGCTGGGTTGAAACTTTCGAGAAACAACGGACAAGTTGTTCCTCGTTGTGCTGATCATTGGGGCGAGATGGGATTTTCTGTCTCGGCGGATTTGTGCAGGTACCCGCAGGGGTGCCTCAGGGTGGAACACAACGTTCAGATTTTCATTGCGCGCATCCACACGAACCAGGGCCGGCCAACTCGTGACTTCCGCGTTTGTCAGGGAGCGGAGCGACTCAAGTCATCGGGCGGACAGCTGGTGCAGCACCGGACCGTTTGGATTCAGCCAACTATGTTCGTGTGACATCCTATGTGGGCTCTGGGTGTTGTTGGCGGTCGTTTTCATAGCTACCATACCGTCGATATACTGGTGACTGACTCCGTCGCTGACGAAAACAGATGTCTAGGATACGGGGAGCATGGCATACGCGACGCCCACGAGGATAGCGATTCGCCGTGGGCGGCGCGCTGTCCACGTCCAGCTCTGGCTACCCGTCTTGCATCTCATGCCCAGGACCTACCCAGGACCAGCCCCTCCGTACCTGCCGTTGACAGGACGAGGTCCGGCGCCTTTTTCCGCAGCGCTGAGGCTGACGAGCAGAGTGGCCTGGTCGGCCAGGATGCCATCGATGCTTCCGGCGACCCAGAGGCAGCTTTAGACGCGAGCGCGCCAAGGCCCGCAACGACGACTTATCAGCCAACAGGCGGGCGGGAGCCTGAGCGAAAGTCCGACCAGCATTTTGGGCCCGATCTAATGTCACCAACCCTCGAGCCTACGCTGCAAGCCTGCTTCCCCGAAATCAGGACGCTACTTCGGGTTCTTTTGCATCGTTACGGCAACCCTCGCCATGGAGTTGCGAACTGGACACACGTCCGACCCCCTGTGCCCACCCTGCGAAGCAATCCCCAAGCGACCGGTACTGCAGCGAGGAACAGGCCTGGTCGACTGGGCTTCTTGCTTCTTTGGGAGCCCGGGCCACGCCGGGGAAGGAAAACGATCGTGGCCAACGTTGCTCCCAACACGGTCGCGCGGTGGATGACATCGCACTACGCAACATCCGTGAGCAATAATGCCCGCGAGCTGGCTCTCCCACTCTCGCCCCCTCTGCTCGCTCGTATGTCCCTTCCCTTCGCTGCTTCGCCCCGTTAGCGCACGCTGGTTGAGCCCCAAGCAGGGAGCCGGCTGGAGAGCCATCGGGAGTAGAAGAGAGCGCGAGGGCTAGGTTGCTGGCGCGGTGCGAGGCCAATCAGCAGCGGCGCCAGCATGGACCAGCACGGAGGATGGGCAGCGCGCGAGGCCAAACTCAGTAAGCGAGACTTCTGTAGACCCGAGAGACACGAACCCCAATCCAGCAACCACAGAGCTTGGACGCTCGCTGGCTCCTCATCCTCCACCTTCCCCCTACAGAGTAAGGTTCCATGGGCCGGCCATCGCTTCCTGGTCCCTGGCCCTGTCCTGTCTTGACTCTTGACTTGGATTGTCCCACTTCCCTCTGCCCCATCCCCCTTCCTCGCAAGTCTCAAGCCCTCAGTCTCCGCCAAAACAAAGAAACATCCAGCGGCGCAAGGGCAACGGCAACGGCCCTGCTGTGAGGCGCAACCCTTAACCTCGATGCAGCTCCCCCAGTCATCGCTCATCACAACACAAAATCGTCCTGTCTCCCACGCGCCCTGCTGCGATACCTCTTCCTCTGCTCCATCGCATCCAGCCTCCGTCCAGCCGCCCACGCACCCGTCACCCACTTGTACTCCAACAAGTCCTTCCAATCGCATCTTCATTTGTCCAGCAGTGCAACTCGAACGCAAGCATCCTGTAAGTGCATGCCAATAATTCCTGCTTCTGCACGTGAGTGGTGTTGTTTCCACCTCCCATGTTGTGGTTCCCAAGCGAAGGCGCAAAATCTGATTGGTAGTGCAAAAGAGACCTGGCTCCGTTCTTTCGACTTCTACTTGACAACAACCACCGAACCTCGACCTACGTGGACACCTGGGGATTCAACCACTTGCGACGTGTACATGTGTGAAAAGGACCTTGAAATCCTCAGCTCTCACCGCCATCCCGACGAAGTTCAAAATGTCGCCTACGGTTCTATGATTCTATAATAAACTCCGGACTCATCAGCAACACTCTCGCGCAATTCCCGAGCTCACCAGAGCAAACACAACAATGTCCCCTCGATTGAAGCCGCTTTTACTTCCGCAATTGGTTGAAGAGCGAAGGAAGAGAGAAAGCTTGTCAGAATTAGAATTAGACCTCTGCTCGTCATACTATACACAGAACTCGACATCATCTGAAGGACCCTCCCCGGTAACTCCTACCTTCTCTAACCGGGGACACTTTCGTTATCCTAGCTCTACCTCATCCATTGAGTCTCCGGTGCAACCTACCGTCTTGGACTGTCCAGCATCGCCAACTTTCACTGCACCCAAGAGCAAACGATCATTACCCGACGTGCAGGAAGAACCTCAAGAGAAGGATTGCGAGCTAGATATGTTTGACGAAGACATGGATGACCTCTACGATTGCCTATGTAAGGATATCCAATTCTATACTTCAGATTGTTGAATGTGGAAGCTGACAGCTCATTCGTACAGGCGACGACATGCAATGCTTGCACCGAGATCCATCCATGGTTCAAAGCTCCGTGCAACTCCCAACGCGACACGATTTTGACGACTATGACCTTGCCGATGGCTTTTTCAGTGACGGGGAATATGCGCTGAGCACTCGGCAAAAAAAGCGCCGCGCACCAGATTCGCCACTTGCTGGCCTGGCGACGCGAATTGGTACTCGATTTCCATCATTCTCTCGAAAGTGGCGATTGAAGAAGTCGCCGAGTCTACTTTCGATGAATTCGGATCGAGATCTCACGGTGTCTCGCGGCGCATCGAGCCGGTCGTCGTCGGTCTCAAACTCTGGGCGACAAGTACTGGACAATGTGTACGAATCGCATATGCCTCCTACACCAGCCAAGAGCATCTTTGGAAGCCGAGAAGAGATCTTGACGATCCCAATTGATATTGAGAAGGCGAATCTAGATAACAGCGATCGCGAGGAAGGCTTTGCGACAACGCCTCTACTCCCTCCATTGGTGATGGAGGCAGCTGCGAACAAGACGCAGGTGATGTATTCGCCTCTCCAATCACCATCGGTGGCCGATCCTCAAGATTCGAAGTCTGGCACTCTGACTCCAATCGACAATGTTCTAGCATCGCAACTAGCCTGCATCCCTTCGCCACCACTTAGTACTAAGCAGTCCGTGTCTTCCTTCCAACGATCGACATTCAACCGACCTTCTCACCTGATTCCGTCCTCAGAGATACCGCCCATCGTTATTGCTGATGCTAACGATGAATGGTCTATCAAGCTCGGTCACGCCAACTTCACAATTCAACCAGAACCATATCTACCTGAGAATTTTGATTTGGAAGCTTGCCGACAACTACGCGCGAACTGGGATCTCGCGCGCTGTAACTACACCAGGCATCTAGTTCGAACTGGTGAGCACTACGGTGTTACCTCCAAGACATATAAGCTCACGGAAGAGAAGTGGGCCGCAACCGACAGTCTCTGGAGGAAGAATAACGACCTGACCATTGGCAACACTGTGTCCAACTCTTCAGAGGCCTTCGCAACTCTTAAGCATACCACTCTAGGGGATCCTGGAAGTAACAATATCATGACCAAGATTCCATCATTGAACGATCCCCGGAGTGGAGGCAAATTCCCTCAATTAGGCGACGAAGATATCGTCGGTCCTATGGTTCAGGCGGCTGCCCAATTACAGCACAGTCCTGGGAAGAAAGCCAAGCTCTTCCGATTTTTCGCAGAGAAGTTCCCTGTCGGACTCGGACGATCATGAGACCTTCAGGATCGATCAGCCGAGAGCCTTCAGGGGGCCTCTCAGACGAATTAGAAACAACCATGTACAGATGATTTCTTATCATCAGTAATTATTCACGAAGTATGACGACCATTCGAATTGATTTCGATACCCACCACGATCCTTAGAAGCCACGATCCTTCAGTTTTTCAATTGTTTATACCTTACATCATATTGTTTGTTCACATACACTTATAAATCCTTCTGGTCTGTATGCTTTAATCTGCGCAAGCACGGAGCACAGAAGAACCATCGGCCTTTTCTGACATACATGTGGAGTTTTTTGGGGTGCTACCTTGTTCGGAATGGAAAAAGTCATTCTTCAAAACGGCAAACAGACGGAAAAGGTCCACAGGCGCGCTGGCATAGATCGGAGACAGAGACCCGACACGGTCCGCAATTTTTCTTTCTTTTTTTTTCGATGTGCTTTTGTTACAACATGTACACAAACTGGCAATGGAGAGTGGGTGGAAGGAGTGGAAAGATGATGAGAGCGACCTTCAAGTTCATTTTTGAACTGGGCATATTTATGGCGGCTGTTACCAACATAGTCATCGACTTTCTTTTTGGAAGGGTTGATATTCTGATTGGGAGAGCGCAGTCTTTTTTTGGGGAACAGCATGGGAATGAGGATAGGGTATAACGGATGACCTTGAATTCCTTCAACCCCAAAATACACTCGAATAGGTAGAGAGGGGTGTAGGGGAAACTTACCTATTTGTTCAACTATAAAAATAGTAAACAATAAGAATAAAAACATTCAAAAATTCATCTGCTAGATTCCTTTATCGTTGTGAATACTTTCATCTCTCGGCCTCTCCACCTCTGGTACACCTTGCTATCTTGGTGTCTTAGTCCAGCGTACTCAGTGCGACCCGACTGAGAATTTGATTGGAAGGTCTGGAGGCTCAAGCTGGCTCGTCAACCAACCTCCTCCATTTCTCCGGCTCACTTTGCGCCTCAACCACAACCAAACCCGCCATGCACTAGCCAAGAACCGTCCACGACACCTCCGATCTCAATCAAGACACTTCAAACCCTCCGGAGGGATGGTCATCGCGGGGACCCTTCTCATGACTCTCCCTCTTTCTCCCCCAAAGCCACATCCCCTTTTTCCACGACGACATCTCGAGGGTAAAACAACGAAGTTTTCTTAGCGTTGGACGGCACTCACTCTATTTGTTGTCCGTTTTTTGCCTCTGACGGTATCAGCGTTCCAGCCCGATCCATCTCTCTCCCTCTCCTATGAGAAGGTAAAACCCCCAAACTATACTTATGGATAAATATCCCTCCCCATGGCAACGCAAGCCTGGATCTTCCCTTCCCCTACCATCCCATCAGTCTTTAGCCTTCAGACTAGAGAGCTGAAAACCATAAAAAAAATGTAGATCTCGCTGTCCAAGCGCACGTCGGAGGGTGGTCGTTTTTTACACCTTCGCTGCGTCCCGTGGCGATGGCGAGGCCGGGTGGCGTCGATCGATTGCCCGGTGATGGTGCCAAGGGTGCATGAGCGCTCGGCCAGCGGGGAAGCGGAGGGTAAGAAGGGGGCGAGAAAGGGAAAGAGGATGGCGTCAGGTAGTCGTCACGACCCGGGTCATGGTGTTTTCATTTCCGGGTTTCTGTCGGGTGGACTTGGACCGACTTCTCATCTAGTCGTGGCCTGGGTGTGTCGAGGGCGAAGTTTCATACTTTCACGATGGCTTTTTTCCTTGGCTCTTTCGTGGGTGGCTTATGCGGGCTATGTCACTCTTGTGTCGTGTTGTGTTCTTTTGTTTCCCACCTTTTTGGCATTGCGTCGTTGGCATCTTCGACTAGATTTTCGAGGGATGGACCGCCGCAGTTGGTGATGAAGCGGCGTGGTTTAGTTTAGACGTGTGGCTTACGGGTTGTTTACCTTGTGGCCCGGGGACGAGTAGGCTGACGCAAGGCCGGGAGGGAGGTTAAGGGTCCAAAGGCTCTAGTCAACTCCGAGGTTGGCAAGTACCGACAGCGAGCGAGGAGGACGCTGGTTTGAGGTTATGTAGGGCGAAGGTGTGCAGCGCGAAGGTGTGCAGCCATTGTTTGACAGCTGTAGGGAGAGGCAGGTAAGGTTGAGCACAATACCTTTGTGCTAGTATTGTTCTTGGAGCATGTTCTGAGTAGCCATGCAACGTAGGCCCTTACTTGCCTTGTACCTAGATCTGTCAAGCACTTGCAAAAATGGAGGGGAAAAGCTTGACTCGGGTAGCAAGACGTCAATCATGCAGGGTGCTCTTTGTATATCTCCGTACATGCGCCTTGAAACGCAGAGGAGGTTCTGTGCCTAAGACCCAGTGGGATGTGAGATTTGCCTAGCTGACTTGGTTGATCTGAATGTAAGTTCATCGATAGGCAAATCTCGTCTCATATGCGCAACCTCACTTCCTCGAACCCGTGGCAAGGAAGGAGGAAGGAACAGCAAGGGAAAATGTTGTGATGCCGTCGTGTTGCAGAGCTGGTGAAACATCAGGTATTCATTTCTGTCAGAAAATCTAACAGACGTGGATTGCTCTCGTCGCGAACGCCAACTTGCGGGATCATCTCTGCGGCGGCAGCTGCAGGTTCTGTCGTATCTCACAGCTCCTATTCCCCCTCTTGCTCCTCTTCATCTTCGTCATCCTCGTCATCTGCTCCCCCACCATCGCCATCCTCATCTCCTGATTCCTCTGAAGAACTATCACCTGACCCTTCACTGTCGCCTTCACTTCCCGGGTCGTAGTCTTCTTCGTCCTCCTCTTCTTCATCCATAGCTGCCAGCTCCGCCTCCATAGCAGCCTTCTCGAGCTCTCCACTCTCGGCGCTGCCAACCACAACCCCGTTCTCGTCTTTCATAGCATTGATATTGAGACGCTTTGCTTTCCTTTGCTCCGCCATACTCTTATCATGCAAGCCATGACGCTTCACAAACTCATCTATCCCTCCAAAGTCTTCCTGATCTAGCATGGCAAACTCAAATTCCTCCTGAGTCTCCTCCCCTCCTGGCACTGATGTGTCGACTTCCACGTTCAGATTAAACGTCCGCTGCAACACACTTGTATACGACACCGCAGAAATGCGTTCGTGAGGTAAGAAAAGCATTGGTTTCTTAAACCCCCAGAGAATGCCATTGGGCAGGAAAAAGAGATATCCATCCTTCGAGCCTCGGAAGCCTTTTATATGCACAGCCTTCTCCTTTGGCCTGTGAGCCTGCCTGATCTCAGAAGCAAAAACATCTGGATCTGCCTCAACTATTTTTGTGACTTTACTTCCGCCTGCCTTGAGATACTTTGAAAGTGCCCAGTCAAATAGCGTCTTGTAATCGTCCGATACAGCATTGGCCGCTGCACTCTCCTGCCCACTGATCGTTCCTGGTTTTGGCGCAGTCTCTGGTACCGTGAAGACTATAGGCTCAGGGGGTGCTGGCGTGCCAGCAATGGGCTTCGATGGGGTAATTATGGAATTTTTGGGGAATAAAACATAGTTGTTCTGCTTCTGCGTCTTCTCGGGGACCGATAGACAAAATGCGTACTCTGTTTGCAAAGTAAATAAGAAAGGATTCCACGTGAAAAAAAGCCGGAGCAAAAATCTTACCGATATCCTGCCAGGCATAACTGATGCCAGGCACAGGCTCCTGAGAATCCGGGAGGCGTGCATATAGGTGTGTTGATGTGAAGCAGAGTGTGTACTTCTTCCGCTGCGGTATCGAAACAGAGATCTCCTTGATCTCTAGTAGCACTGTATCACCGCTAGTCGCAGGCCCCACGACACTGGGTTTCGACCCATTCTGAGGAGCTTGGGCATCAGTGCCAGCGGACGCAGGTCGGGTGGTGAGATTTTCTTGCAGACGCCTCTTTTTTGATGCCGGTTCTGTGGGCGGCGGAGGTGTGATGGAGAGGATGTGGAGAGAGATTTGGTTGAAAAGCTCTACGTATGGGCCGACTGTTAAAGTATCAGTATATCAATTCTTCGAATGGCACTGGTCCGTCCACGTCAAAGACAGATGTCCAGAGAAGATACCCATAGCACAGGGCTTTTCGTTGTGGACCTGGAGTGCGCACCTGCCGCTCTTTTGATAGCTTCTCGTAAATCCGACCGGCCCTCAAACGCCAGCTGCAGGCTCTTCTCGTCGAGAGATAGGGCCATAGTGTATTGTTGATATGAAAATTATTCGAAAACCATGTCAGATGTTAAAATCAGGTACGCGACGAAGGGCGGACGCGGTTGGTGTAGCCTTGCGATGATGTCAGTTTGGGATACTCAGGGCTGCAGTCGAACCCAATTTTTCCAAAAATATGACTTTAGGACTAGGAGGCTGACCGTAAAGTGATAAGTAGATTCCGAAATCATTTAAAAGTTCTGGTGGACAAACCAAAACGCCAGCGCGAAAAGTTGGGGCTTGGTGCAGCTACAAAGAGACATTTTCCATTCAGGTCGCCTGCATCTATTCCAGAAAACAATTCACGGTCCAATGATCTATTATTTCCCTCTGCGCAGGGCTACAATAGCTGCCTAGTACCATTACACTTTGTATATCTAAGATTGCTTCCATGCTCATGAACATATATCGTAACAAGTGAGTCTCGGAGCTAGTCTGCTCGCGATAACTCCCTAACGCCAAAGAACAAAATACATGTTGACGTTCTCAGCCCAAAACAACCGCAAGAATAATAATAGTGAGAATGACAGCCAAAATCAATAGAAGGCAGCATGCCTTTGAACGTGCATTCTTCTGATAGCGTGCCGCACTTCTTAATTCCTGGTCCGCATTCCTGGTATCCATCCTCGTGTCATCCACGTTGGCAGCAATTGTGTCAAGCTGCTCGCCTTGTTCGCTCACAATGTGCGCAACGTCCCGGAAGAGTTCGTTCAACTCTGTGACACCCTGTTCAATGTTCCGTATCTCTGCCTCCCGCTCCACAATGAGAGAGTCTTGGAAATCAACCTCGTCCTGCGAAGCCAATCTCAACTGCTCTTGCGATTGTTGTTGTCCAAAAGGACTGCTTCCTTCTGCTGAGGGTGAGGATGCTTCTTCTAAAGCAACTCGTGCAGCTGACGCGGAAGATCGCTGTTTCTCTAGCGCTCGGCGCTGCACTGTTTGGAATTCGGTGAGATTGGCTTGAAACTCGCGCGCAAGTTTCTGTTGAGTATATTTCTGAGAAGGCTATACGTAGACATTAGCAGCGTATCGCATGTTGTTCGGTTTACAGCACTAACGCTAACGTCCTCCCATGATTGTATTGTCTTCACTCCGTCTCCAACCTCTTTAAAGGCCTCTTTCGACTCCTCAAGGAGATCATGAACTCGCTCTCTCACTCGCTCAGTGTCCCTCTTCGTGCCTAATAGAGCGATCTCGTTTGACAGTCTAGAGATGTTACCTGTCAAGGTAAACAGTTTAGTCATGAGATCTTGCGACAGGCGCTGGAACTCCGGATCGTCTGAGTAATTCGGATCATCGCCGCGTCGCATAGTCGTCGGCTGCGACTCCAGATTAGAAAGCTGATCGAATGACATTTTGATGGTGGATTTGAAGGTGGTGAAGAAGATCGATCTTGATTGTCTTTGTTGTTGGAGCCTTGAGCGGTGGAAGTCGACGTAATCGCACTAGCGGCCGCAGCTCCAAAGATGAGGTTGTCTCGCGTCGACAGCTTCAAGTTTATTTTGGTTGTCAATATCAACACAACCACTTTTCTTCGTTGTTTCTCTTCTCACGCATACTGCAGTATACCGAATAGCCACCAGATGACTTTGGCCTAGTTTTCAAGTCACATACAGTCTTTACCCGTCTCTCCTAGGCCGTTTAGGCCTTGACATCTACAGGATGCCGCCAGCCCTTCGCATTCGTCCTTACAAGGACTTTCTCACACCAGCATTGCATCGAAGGTTCGTTTCTGCAATGGCCGTCCTGATCATTCTATGCTATGCCGAATCTTTAGCTATTGGACAATATAACGGCTGTACGTTCTGCACAGAATCGCAAACTTGGGATCTCTACTGAATTCTACACAGGGTTCTGGACTTGGTTTCCTCTGGGAAGAGCTGGCATACGGGCTGGTCTTCTGTTCATCTCAGCATTCTCGGTATTTATCCTCCGGGTGGCGCAGCTTCATGTCGGCATACGAACTACCACCTCTCCACTAGAGACTTTCAGACTATATGCATTTCGATATGATACCGTACAAACTGCTTTGTGGTATTTCTTCTCAGCTTGGTTCTTCTGCGAAGTTCTCATATTCTCGTCGGCAGAGGCATCGAATATAAGATGGATCACAAGCGCCGCCAGTTTTGAACGCCCACGATTGAACGAGCGGCCGATCTTCTTGATGTCGCACTTCCTCATCCTTGGTCTCTCGCAGACCGTTCTGCACCTGTTCTATGACTATGATCGGGTAGATATGCCTGTCTCGAAGGCAAAGCCAGAAGTCATCCTGCCACCTCTTACACAAATTTACAACAAATCATTGCGCATGGCATTTAGTGCCCTCTTTCGAGCAATTGGGATGACGTTATTGTCACCCATCATCTACGTCTTTTTCATACGACGAACAGCATGGAGTTACACCCTGGCCTTCGCGAAATTCTTCTGGAGCCTACCAAAATCCACGTCTCTCCCAACAACTTGGCCATTTCATATCAAGATCCTTGGAAAGACTTTCACAGGGGGTTTCTTGATTATCTTGCTCTGGGAAATTGCAAATATCGCATTCTCAGCTTATGTAGCACAAGAGCCTCTGAAGAATGAGCGACCTATTACTCATGAATCGCGAGATCCTAACGGCAGTCTCCTGACAGGCTTGAATGGAAAGAAGCTCCAGACAAGAGTAAGTGACCTCCTCCCCCAGCTTCTAGGATCATGCTCACAATCTTAGGCCTTTGCATTTTGGGAGTTAGTGTATATTTCCCAGCGTTTTCAAGGACGACGGAAGATGATTTATGAAGACATTGACCGCAAGGGGGGTTCCGCTTGGGCGCAAATTCTTGCAGCCTGCTTAAACGTAATCAATGGCGTAGAAAGTCGCATCACGGAATACCAGACTCCGCCAGTGGTAATTCCAGCTGTTGCACCAGTAGACCCCTCTCAAGCACTTCCACACATAGCCCAGCCTCCAAGTCGAGAGAGCATTTTCGCAAACTCTCCACCACCCAAATCGAGAAAAGATGCAGCTGCGCATCTTGTAGGAGACTTTGCCAAGAGGCATGGGCACTCTAGGGATGCCAAATCACCTCAATTGATAGAACAAGCAAAGGAGAGTCTCAGAGATCCAGCAGCCATGGTACCAAGCGGACTGCAGGCAGCAGTCAAAGACAACGTCACATTTCTTTTGAAAACAACCTTCGCTTGGCCTTTCAGACACACCTACCGACGAAGGATTGCCGCTGTTGTTCTCGGTTCACCTTACGGCGATGTCGGTATTACTGTTGACGCGGTAGATGCCCTCACGAGACTCGCAGTGTGTAGTTTGACAGAAGACCAATACGGAAACGTACAACGAGACGTAAAGCTCATCATCCAAACCTTAACATCAGCCGTGAAGAGGCTAGAGTCGTTCAAGCAGAGTATAGGATTCCACTGGACCGACGTTGAAAAGAAACAGCAGAGTCCTGAAGTCGATACCATATTAGCATCAATGAAAGGCAGCTTGCAGGAATTGTTGGCAGCTTTTGGAGACTATAGCCAGGACCTGAGGCTCAGTCAAAGCGACATGAGAAACGCCAGGGAAGCGGCGGCAGATACAGGTGTTGAGATGGCACAGAAACGATAAGTCATGAAATCCGGCAGGACTGTAATGTAATGCATCAATACGAAAAAGCAACGAGATATGTACAAACCTCGGACATGATCACATAGGTCCATAGAGAGCACGGTGGTTCTCTAAATGCTTTGTATATGTGATATCTAGGGCAACGAAAGCGCTCATACCAAAACTCCAGAATCTATGGCTATAACACTCCCCATGATCTCATCTCCAGCACTTGGAAGAGACTGTCTCAAACACCAAAAGGCTTCATATTAAATAAAGAGTCGACCACGTTACTTCCTCCACATTATGTGTGTGCTGATGCTAGCTCTGTCATGCTGCCGATAGCTACCTTACCCACCTCGGATATCAATCCACCACCTTTACACATGGAATCTGTTCTCTCCAGTCTCGTCACAACTCCCGATATGTCCAGACCAATCTACTCCAACTGTCGATGTTGGACTACCAGGAACTCTGACATCGCGTGACGGTCTCCATGGAGATGTTGAGAAGTGGGGCTGCGATCTCTTCCGCCAGGACTCTGCTGTCTGAACATAGGCGCGTCGGGTTCTCTCCCTGCGCTTGATCGACGCTGATGCATAAGCAGTGGCAGGCGAGATGCTGTTGGTCGTGATTCAGAAGGAATCGCAGCAGGGAGGGACTGTGATCCTCTGCCTATCCTAGAAAAATCGTCGTCTCCATCATCTTCTTCGGCTTCACGGAGAAGTTCTTCGGCCCATGCTATTTCATCGAAATGGGATGCAAATTCCAAATTGCGTACCTGCCGATTTGGGCGGACCATACCCGTACGAGGATGACGAGTGCCTCGCATTACCTGGGTAGCGGTGTGTCCTGCCTCGTCCATTATGCTGCTTGCACGAGTGAAGAATGGTGCAGCACCTTCACGGCCCCCCCGGTTCGAACCACGCTCCCTTTCCCTTCTGGCTCTGGCAGAGGGTGACATGTCTCTTTCAGCTGACCGAATTCGCCTTCTTGGAAGACTATCAGCGCTTGACATGGAAGTAGGCCGACGCATTCTGAACTCTTCCCCCTCGTCAGGCGTCATAGACCGACCAGAGACAGGCTCCACGCCTTCAAGAACCTCCAAATGACTGTAATCGAACTCATCGTCCGAGGTGGCTGATGCAATAACTTGAGCAGGAGCTCGAGGAGAGGAGTTACTTGACTGGCTAGTTGAATAACCCACAGATGGACACGTAGGCTCCTGGGCATCGGAAACCCTGGCTGGAGTCGTTTGCATTTCAGCGTCTATCGCCCTAATCCTCTTTTATTTCGATGGTCTAGGACGCTCAGTCTTTATCTTGCTACCTTGAATAAGTTCTTGCGCCCCTCGAGGCCTTCCTTATCTTCTCTTTCTCGTGTCTTGGCAGCCTCTCAATTTGACTAGGGATCACAATAATGTAATGCTCATATCAAATAGTATCTGTTCCAACCTGGAAGGACTAGTGAAAATTCCGCCAAACCGCGAGAGATTGGGATGCTGATAAAACTCCAAAATGAATATAGAGAGGTGTTTAAAAATTATGAATGTGTGGGGAGGGAAGAAAAAAATCAGTTGAGGGGGTGGAAAGTTGGGGGGAGGTTAAGTAGTATGGAAAACGTACTTGTCTGTCATTAACTTTCCTTACCTTACATTAAAATGCGCCGGGCACCCAAAAGGTAGGGCCAGGTCTTCAGAAAAGTAATTTTAAAAGGAGCCATTTGGAAACTTGTGTAACGGAGAATGGCGCCAGCGAATAGACTTGACGATGATGAGTTGGTGTTGTCTTAAATCCTGAGGGAACATATCTTTTTCCGCTTCCGACGACCTGGAGCGGAGAATAGCGGCAGTATTAGCAGAAATATCTTATCTGAACTACCCCACCATCGCCGGCTTATAGACGACAACCTTCACAATCAGGCGTGTGTACCGTCAGGATCCTTTACAGTCTAGCTCTATCAAACTGCGACTCAATACGATGGACAAGCCGGGCCCTCAGCTCGTCCACCTTGCCGACTTTAAACCCCCGTCAGCAGCGCGCGCATGGGTCTCCATCCCCAATCCGAACGGCCTCCCTTTGATTGCAACAGCAACTTCAGAGAAGACGGTTCGCGTCTACTCGCTCTCCAACTTTACCCTGCACTCTACTTTAGAGGGCGGGCACTCACGCTCGATCCGATCGGTAGCTTGGAAGCCAAGCACACAGGACAATGGCGAGCTCTGCATAGCAACGGGGAGTTTTGACTCCACCATGGGCCTTTGGAGACGGAAAGAGGAAGGTGGTGCGCTAAGAGCTGGGGGGTCCGGCGAACCGCTAGAGCTGGAGGTTACACGCAACGGAATCAAGCATGACGAGGAAGGCTCGGATGACGGGGAGGACTGGGAATTTGCCATCGTGCTTGAGGGCCATGATTCGGAAGTCAAGCATGTAGCCTACTCCCCGTCCGGCCAGTGGCTGGCTAGTTGCTCCCGCGACAAGTCAATATGGATCTGGGAAGAGATTGGGGAGGAAGGAGACGATGAATTTGAGACAGTCGCCGTCTTGCAAGAACACACAGCGGATGTGAAGTGTGTTTCCTGGCGCGCCGCTAGCTCCTACAAGGATGAAGGGGAGGTTCTGGCAAGCGCGAGTTACGACGATACCATTCGGCTTTGGAGGGAGGAGGAAGAGGGTGAGTGGGGTTGCTTTGCTGTCATGGAAGGGCATGACGGTACTGTCTGGAGCTTGGAATGGGAGCCGTTGGTGTCCGTGAAGCGGTTCGACCTGGAAGATGGACGGCCTCCGCGCTTACTTTCTTCCTCAGCAGACGGTACTATCCGTCTATGGTCGCTGGCCCCAGCGGCACCCTCGCCAAACAAACCATCTTATTTCAACTCCGGTATCCCAAGCACAATGCGACCGGCTCCCGCAGCTGAGAAGTGGATCTGCACAGCTGTACTGCCCAAGGTCCACGACCTCCCGGTATACAGCATCAGCTGGAGTGCGAGAACCGGCCAGGTGGTCTCAACCGGTGGTGACGGACGAGTAGCCATTTATGAGGAGCGAAAACGGGAACCTGCCGAGACAGAAGCCGAGCCCAAGCCGGAAGAAACCGCTGAGAGTGCGAAGCCCAGTGCAACGACCGAATGGGTGGTGGTCACGATCTTGGATGGAGCTCATGGCCCGTATGAGGTGAACCACGTCACCTGGTGTCCACGTTACGATGCGGGCAAAAAGAGTGCCGACGAAGAACTCATCATCACGACCGGCGACGACGGGTTAGTCAAGGCCTGGACAGTAGAGGGGAACCCCATTGAGTCATAGACGGCGGTTTTGGAATTTGTATGCATACATACGGTTGTGGGGTTTTGGAAAGCATAGCGAAGGCGCAACCGGGTTTTCTGGTGGGTGAATGAAAATACCATAACAATCATCCTCTCTTTCCCAGTAGGTATGGCTCTTCCCATCTCAAGCTGCCTGTGAGATCCCAATCAATCCCGTATCACCAGTCCCTCCCACAAGATCTACGAGCGATCCGTTGGCTATCACAAAGCTCGTCGAGTGGTTCCCCTCTTTTCTTTGAATACCAAAACTCATCTCTAGACCTACACGCCTATTCTAGAATGCCCCACGAGGCAAAGTCGATACGGTCATTCCAGCGAGCTCTGATGCGATGCATGGTACTTTTCAGGTAGGTAAACGAGAAGGAAAGCCGTCGCTTCATGACCTGAGTCATTATATCTCTATTTACCATGATCTAATATAGTCTATGTACAGAAAGCGGCGCTCAAAGGCTCTGTCAAGAGAAGAGAGGAACAGATCCATGATGATGATGTCGCTGCTATTAATGATGCTGATGCTGACCATGTGCAGAAATCCATCTCGCTTCCTCACTTGTTCTCGTCTGGACTTGCCAGGCATCATGAACACAGGGAAGGGTTTTAGAGGGCCGTAGAAAGCATCAAATGAGAAAGGCTCAAAAGATACAACATATAAATATAAGATATAAGTCTCTAGAAGGAGAAGAACAAGAAAAGACCGACAAAAAGTTTGAAGTAGAAGAGAAGAGATCAAAAGAAGCCTAGGGTATCATTTCATGTACGAGCAAAGCGTAGCCGTCATCCGTTGATATTTCCTCCAACCAAACCGTTACCAACACCAAGATTTCAAACCCAACCACATCCCATCTATCATCGACCTTCGACACAGATTCCAAACAGCTTGTCCACAAAACTCTCTGCCTCACTATTTTCTTTCAGGACTTTCGTGACGACGCGGCCATATGCTTCCGAGCCTCTATCATTACTGCCACCTCCCCCACCATCGCTGTGGCCTGAAGATGATGTTGGACTTTGTAGCTCTACAAGCTCCATTCCTGTGTCGTTCCGGTCGGAGTTCCGCACGTCAACGCTGATTTCCTGGCTGACCATGATGCCACCAAAATTCTGAGTGTGTCCTCCAGAGCTGCTAGGATCCACAAGACCTTTCTCGGAGCTGGCGTCGTCTTTTAAGTGTTTCTCGGTAGGATTGAATTGACTTTGGTTCTTATCCCAGAACTTCAGCTTCGATGAGGGTTTGGCTGAGTGAGCAGCGGATGACCTCCTACTATGTGTTGGAAGTGGTTCTTGGATATGGGCAGCGGCGTCTCGTTGACTGGATCGAGCATGGTAACTGCTGATACGCCTGGGACTGTTAAATATACGACCCTTTGTAGAGAAGGTGTCACTGATAGGACTTTTAGCATCGATGCTATTACTTGATCTTCCCAAGAATTCAACCACGGGAGCAAATTCTCTATATGTCTTTCGCGCAAAAACTGCATGGTCAGGCGAGTTCTTATAGACGTGTTGCTGTGCTCGGAAGAATCCTAGAGGAATAAATTCAAGCCTGGTTCCAGGGGCTTGACTGTGAATAGGTGCGATGAGGCGGAATGCTAGGAGGGTCGCAGTACCAGGTTGAGAGTTTTCCGTACTGCCACGACAAGGCGCTTCAATCGGCTTCGCAATGAGTAAGGCCTCCCCGAAAAAGGGATCATCAATGGCTTGCTTCAGCGACTCGAGAGCCGTCAAAACCTGGGTAGCGAAGGTTTGCTCTCGAACGGAGAATGATGGTGATTTTGAGGATTTTGTCAAGGTGTTTATGACGCTTGATACACTGTGTGAATCCAGATTCTTGAGGTAATCGGCTTGCCACTTCTCTAACCTGTCGAAAGGCAATTGCATAGTTGGTAGTTGATTCCTCGCATCTTTACGGACCAGTACGTCAAATCCACCGCGAACCGAAGCTCGAATCGCGAAACAAGCGAGGTGTACACCGGGTTCTAGGATTTTCGTCTCTTTCACAAACTCTTTCATGCTCTCCAAATGCCCAGCAATCTCTTCGGAACTCACTTGCATACTTCGAGCCAGAATTGGCAGGACATTCTGTGCGTTAGCGAATCGGTATCCAGCTGCTTGAAGATGCTCGGCCTCTCGTCTACTCGCTTGGCTAACTAGGAAGAGCAATTGCCCTCTTCCAAAGATGGGTAGAGCGAGTCCGTTGCGCTCAAGGTCGACGGAGCTATCAGGAGTATCACGCTTCATGCCTGATTTTGGCTTAGGTGCTGCCCTTTGACCTGTACTGATGATTGCATCAAACAAAACACCAACGTCCTCGAGAGGTAGACGTAAATCTTCGGCCAAGTCCGCGGCAGCAATACAGAATAACTCGCGGAAGACCAGGGAATAGTCTTCAATAGGCAGGCCTTGATCAGTAGCCAGATCGATTTCAGACGTAGTGCGATTTCGAGAGCTCTTAAGACCAGTCCGAAAGATGTGATGACGCATACCGGGAAGCAAATTAGCGACACTGCTCCAATTACGTGTGGTCCTGAAAATCCATAAGTAGACCGGATGAGCAATACCAAAAACATCGTCGAAAGACTACGTATATGTCAGTATGGCGTCTTAGCATGAATGGGGACTACTTACTCGTTCGATGAATGAGTTCGTAATCTTGCGATTGGGCAAGAGACCTTCCGGCGAAACCATGAGCCTGCCATCTTTATCAAATATTGCTGCAGCGAGTACAACCTGCTGAGCTCGGTTGGCCGAGAGAGCTCTTCGTCGTTGGGCCAGAAAAGTCAGGGTAATCAATAAAAGACAAGCTCCAACAGACTAACTCAATTAGCTTTCCTCTTACCGGACGAGAGATCTGCGCGGCCGACTAACCAGAACAATGACTACAATGACAGTCGCATTTCTTGAAATGTTGTTTGCAGTACTGTTATCAACCGTCTTCAACCTATAAGCTGTACCAACTGATGCCAGCCAATGCATGCCAGACACAGCACCAGCTAGGATAATAGCACAGATTGCTCGCTTCCACCAAGATGTTTCCCATGATGATCGCCAGATGAAGAATACGGTCAGCGCTCCAACACTTGCGACAACGGCAATGACACCAGCGCCGATGACTTTGGCGATATCGTAGATGCAGTCGTAGTTTGATATTCCTGCTTGTCCGAGGTAGTGCATTCCTACAATACCTAAGCCAGCCAAAGCACCACCAAGTCCAACACGAGCTAGGCTGACTCTCTCATTGGAACCAACCGCCCAAAAGGCCAAGAAAAGTACGACAATCGGGAGAAAAAAGGACAAGGCGGTATATCCAGCACTGTAAGCGATCTGTATGGACTGCGTACCGTTGCCGAGAATGATCGCTCGATTTCCAATGAAGTGCATGCACCAAATAGCTATGCCTCCCATAGAAATGGATGATCCCGCGAGGAGAAACCTGGGTTAAGTTAGGTGAGTGGCTCTCCAGGTCGGGTGCAGAATTCGGCCATGCATACCAATTGTAGTATCCTCTCATAGCCGTCCTCCGATGTATCAATTCCAGAGTCGTCCAAGCTCCAATATAGCTAACAACATATGACAGCACCACATAGCCTGCATTGAAGCTTTTTGGAACTATTTTCCCCTTCCATTCTGCCCATTCGTCTACTCCACTGGATGACATGTCGATTATATGGTAGTTGGGTCTGCTGGGTAGAAGAGCCTAGCAAAGGTACGAAGAGTTCCCCGACTGGCAGCTGCTGAAGTACTTCTATTTGGACGGCCAAAGAAATGGCGGCAGCTACCCAGGGATTGCGTTAATGCCGGGTTCTAGGTTCCCCTTTAAAGATAGATGGTAGGGCGAGGATGGGATGGCAGATTCATCCGTGGGCCGGAAATTGGGCGCAATGAGGAAAGGAGCATGAGAGGTGCCGAGCGAGTATTGCGCATTGACTAAAGGACTTACTAGTGAATTGCTCCAGAGGGCTTTTCACTACGGAGCTGGTCGATGCTCAAGAGTTCGGTATTCACCCAGATGGCGAGAAAACTAGGCTCAACGTTCCCTGGTTTTCGGGACTCGGGGAACAGTTGCGAAGGCCCGGCTTTCCCACGAGTGTAGGGAGGAAAAGGACTGCCGGCTACAGGTCAATGATGCCATACATAAGTGCAAAGCCCGTGCTATGCAGTGGTCGTGCCAAAGTGTCTAGCCGCGCAAACAATATTGGGAGGCGCACCGTGGGGGATGAGTTGACAAGATAACGATTTTGCAAAGAGTCTTAGGTGGGAGATGCAACGGTAGCAATCTACTACAGCCAGCGAAGTGCCATGAGGTGAAGATGTTCATGTAAGGGCGACGAACGGGGAAGAGGGGACAACAAGCTGAAGACGTGAGGAGAATAAGGAATGAGATGCGCTTATCTGGGGTCTCGACCTGGAAAAAGCAAGACTTGTGCCTCGCGAGGTGTCACACAGCTCCACGAGATGGAAGGCGCGCCGTGAGGAACAGATGGAGCTGCGTTGGACCGCCGCCCCCATGAGGGCCGCGAGGAAGGGACAAATGGGAGGGAGCGGCTGCATTGTCGACACGCAAGAGAAGCAAACAAGGACCAGAGCAGACGTGCCAGAACAGGACAAGCTAGTGCTAGCTTCCATGGCACTGGGCTCGGTGGGCATCGTAAAGCATCGGCCGGCGAGTCGTGAGGAGCAATTGGAGGCGGCTGCAGTTGATGGACTGCAGCTGGCGCATAGTGGCGGCGCGTTTACCCAAGGCGAGAGGCAAGCCAATTCCGACAGGCGGGATGTAACCTCGTAGCAACCAGTGAGCGGACGTGCTGGCGTCCCTTCGCACTGGAGATCGACGACGTGTAGTCGCCGACGCAGGTCGCTTAGGATGGGGAAAGACCGGTGCGACGCGATGGCTGTGGGCTCTCCCTTGCAGCATCTCGTCGGAGCATTTGTCGAATCGCAAGCTGGGACGATATGAACGAGGTGGTGCGCAACCTTGGTTCAATGTCGGCGAGCGCCAGCAGCAGCAGCAGCAGCAGCCGGCCGACCGTTGCCTGCCAGAATATGATGGATGAACGGGACCCGACTTGGCCTCGAAATGACTTGTCGGCCAGCAGTGGCGCGCACAGTGGCGATCGAGCAGCTCGCAGGGGCCAAACGGTTCAAAGAGTTGTCATTAGAAGCAAATAGTTGCTCGGGCCGGATGCCTCGATGGGGAGTAGCGCCGTGGGAGAATCTGATCAATGGCCATCCGAGGGAGCGAAATGGAGATAAGAAAACGAAGTGAGCAAGCGCTGCCAGCTGGATCTGACACGACAATACGATGCCGTCCTCTCGATGCTATTCCCGTCCTGTCCTGTTCGGTCCGGTGCCTTTGAGGCGGGGTCCACCGAACCACTGCCTCGTCGGGCCCCAGTGCAAATCTCGTCGGTTATCTGCAGATCTGCTCATCGGCGCAGGGTTTGCTGCTACTGGACTCGACCATCCAACTTCGCAACGAGTCTGGGCCGGCCAATAATGGCTACCAGGTCGACATGCACCATGGCCGACTTGGACTCGGCCGGCATCGCTCAGTCAGCGCTTGGTCATACTCCTTTCCGATGGCGATGAGCAATCTGCAATATCTTGGTCTGTGGCCCTCAACCGAAGGTCCATGCTTCGTGTCTCGCGTTGCAATTTGTGCTCGTCCAATTCCACTGGAATGGAAGAGGGCTCGAGTCGAGTCGGCCCTGCTGTCGATTTCGTGCTGGCTGCGGTGCGTGCATCTCTCCTCCGCAAGTACGGCTGGACAGCAGCGCCGGTGTGCCGCTTCAACCAGAAGTCGATGGGGTCTCGCTGAATATGAACCTCCCGACCGTTATTGGCCCAATTTCTTCTTTGCGAGCGTTGCAATTCCTGCAGCCCAAGGTCTTACGTCCAGTATGTGCTTACCCAACGTGCCCGCAGGTCAGGTCCGCAAATCCTTCGCCGAGAATAAACACTGCTCATGCATCGGGAGAAAGTCTCTCGGAGGGACACTTCCTATTCTAGAACCCGGATCACCTCGTCCGCAGCGCGAACCATTCAGATTGACGCATTCTTAGACTTTTCTTTTCTTTTCCTTTCTTCCGTCCTGTGCTCTGGTCCGGGAAGTATATCAGTTGTCGGTATGACTTGCATGGCAGAGCCATGTTAATGCGGGGAGATATGCCCGACATGGCTGATGTGTCTGCCTATGTTTCAACCCGAGATTAAGTCATGACTGGTAAAGGTCAATGACCGTGACAGAATCCGGGGTTAGGAAATTAGACTCACGAACCGTTCGCACATATGTATCTGTGCTTCCGAGGCCTTGGTCACACTTGGATCATCGTAGCTGAGAGTCAATTTTCAAAGACGCTCCAATTTCAACGAATGATGACCATGGTAGCAGGTTGATTATAGGATTCAAATTGATTGCGAGTTAAACTGTGCTCATTTCTCGACCGCCAGTATGCAGTATGCGGCTGTCAGAGTGGTGTTGGTTGATCATTCATTTCACGTAAATCATGGGCAAAGCATGCCTCCTCGTCCGCTAGCATCTCACATTACCACATTTCAATGGGTGATTGAAACCTCAAAGAAGCTAGCAAGGTTTAACATATTGTTTGTCATATTGGTTACCATGACTATGATGATGTGTCTTTGCTATGGTCAACCCAGACCTTGCACCGGCGAGCGCCCAACCTTCTACCAAGTTCTGACAGCTTGTCACAATCATTCTGGTGGTTCATTTTATGCCTTTCGAAAATCTTGTATTGTTGAGATCCTCGATTCATTACCACTTACATACACCATATGGTCTGAGTGTTGTTACACAGTGTGTAAGACACCTGGCTTTTAAATCCCCGTCCATCAAAAGAAATCTCCTACCAATCAACTGACAGAGAATGGCATATGTCAACGCATGGCATCCAGAGCTCGTTTGAGCGGCCCGCCACTGGCAACTCTGAGCCTCTCAAGATTTACTCCACAATCACCTTGAGCACAAGGTCAACCTTGTGGAAAGATCTCCTGGTGAGACCCATCAATGTCGTATACTCCCCAAATGAAGGATGGGGTATAGTGAAAACAAAAAGCATAGCACAAATGGGGGAATTTCACAGCAACAAGCAGACACCAGCAGAGATTCGAAAGCACTAAGCGACCAACCTCTTCCTCCTCCCGGCTGAATCACAGGCAACAAACCTCCAACGCTGCGGATGCCACAACGGAACCAGAACCTTCAAGATCCATCGCACAACACCGGGCAGCTCGGGGAAGCCCCTCCACATTCCCCCCTCAAACTCTTGCCCTTCCATGTTCAGGAGGAAGCAAGGCATAACATTGAGCACGAAGTCGAGCGACACGCTTTTCTTACCAGTTTCGCGACCAATGGAAGCGAGGTCAAAGTTGTTAGAGGCGGTAACGAAGCGGGAGAGGGAGAGGAGGACCTTGGGCTCCGACTCCAGGTGTGCGTACAGGGGCCCAGCCAAGTCGTCCATGATATCGAGGAGGCGTTGCGGCTTGAACTCCTTTTCTGCGGCCTGGAGAGACTCCAGGTAGACCTTGAACGAGTCTAGACCTGCGTGGAAAGCAGCTAGCGAGTATCAATGTTGGCGACCTCTCCATAAGGACGTAGCACTACGTACCATGCTCCTCAATCTCTCCGTCCATCACACCCTTCTGCCCCGTTGCTTCCTCAATCGCGGGGAAGAAGTAGAGCTCTTCATAATGGTGGTGCGTCTCTACCAGACGGTGCCATGCCAAGCAGTAGCTAACGAAGCTTGCGTACTCCGACGAAAGCAAGCGTGGGGCTTGCTGGTAGATGGAGTTATAGCCTCGGATTAGCGAATTGTGACTGAGAGTCATATGTGATGCTTCTTGGGTAAAGGAGTCGTTCTAGGGGAGGTTAGCCTTCCCGTCCGTCCACTTGTTACCACGAAATTTGAGGGGCCCTGACTCTCCCATTACGAAATTTCGGCGTCGTGAGAAGTCCCAGAGGGGTGTCTTCATAGAATGGTGGTTTTGATGCTTTCGCCTTCTTGATTGTTGCGGGTCGAGATGCCATTATGATCGTGGAATTGAGTCTTGACTGATGACTCCAGTGTCAATTGGCATTGGGGAATTTCCGAACCTGAATATTTGACGATGGGCAAGCTGAGCACTGCTAGTGCTGACTCGGGTGAGCTAAAAGCTACGCCGTTGAGTATCTAGCTGGTGAAGCCGCGTCCCCGCTCTAGATCAACCGGTTCTTTTATCACAACAATCTAAATAAAACCCCCCTATTATCAAGGCTTGCTAATTCTCAGGACCAGACTTTACTTGGTTCTGAATTGCGTTTGTTGAATCGCTGGTTAAGACTTTGGTTCACCCATGAGACACTGCCCGCTCTGACATCATCACGGTCATTTACTCAGACTTAAATATGAAAAATCATGACTCTCTCGTTCATGGTCACCAGATTTATTGAGTCTATAAATGCTTAAGGAATTGTGATATAATTGATTTTATATCTTTATTCACATGGTGTCGTTACCCGTGATAGGGAACATATGATCTATGAGCTGAGATACCCATGGAAGATTTCACCGACGTCTCTCGTAAGCACGACGAGTACTGGCATCAGCGTGCAGGCTATCTCAAGGCAAACGTGTACGTGTTGAAGCGTAAGTGCCTGGGGCGAAGGCTGGTAAGATACTAGATTTGGTTGGTTTGCCTTGGTTCGTTATATATAAATACTAAGTAAGGAGTGGCTGTTGTCATAGGGAGGATCAACTCGTATTCCGATCCAACAACGGAAATGTATAACTGACTTTCAGCTTCTACCTTCTTCCCGTGACAATGTCACGCAATGGCAGCGACAAGCGAATAGGAGACGATGACACTACCGCTCTTGAAACCAGTGATCGCCTTCGCCACGAAAACTTAGATCAAACACAATCGCTACTTGTCCGGTTTGTAGGTCCAGTTGACACAATCCAGATCACGGTCGAGGGCTGTCCGCAAAGCACTTAGCCATTGACCGACAGGTACAAGTGCAACCGATCACCTGGGGTTGAGATCCTAGCACCCGCGAGTCACGGGGTCGTCACTCAGCGACTGAATTGAGTCAAGGCAGCTGACGAGAGAAATATCGGACGGAACAGGAACCAGCAGTCGGAAAATGATTAGTGGGAATAAGATCGGGACTGCTGTATTGGGCAACCGTACTGACGACTGAAATATGCGAGCCGATCGTCAGTTCTTGCGACATGAGACATGTATCATGCCAGATGTGCGGAGACCAGCTGGTATGATTGCCATGGGACTCCTCGAGTAAAGCAGAAGTGAGGCCAGCTGGTGGCAGAGCCTTGACTGGTATCTGAAGGGCTTGCTTGCATTGGCTGGTCCCGAGTGCTTGCTTGCATTGGCACACATCATCAATTGTACCACTGCGCTCGACAACGGCGATGGTGCAGGAACGAGCCAGGAACGCGATGGCGAGACTGCAAACGGGCAAAGCGAGCAGCCTCACGAGAAGTTCCGCGTGCAGAAGGAGCGTCTGGAGCCTTTGGACCCTGTGGCCATCGTCGACTCTTGCCGCACTAAGCACGCGGACCACTTTCGAGAATCGCAACTGTCCATAAGGTTTCGAGGATCTTCTGCCTTTGCGCGCATGCCTCCGTCCGGTCATTGCTTGGCCAGGGCCACGAGGGGTGAAGTCTCCAGGCCAGTTAGAGGTAGATGTGAAGCTTATGAAAGCACCCCGCCACGATCATTCTCGCCGCCAACGACTGGCTGACCGGTGACAGAATCCACAGGTCTGCAGGTCGCATCCTGTTCCTGACCGCCGCAGCAGAGGGTGTAGATAAAATCTGAGGCGGAGACACAAATAGCCAAACCATAATCTCCCCAGCTCGCCAGCCGCGGGTGTGTGCTGTGCTGAACAAAAATGCCGTGAATGCATAAAGTACTGCACAGGCGCAAAGTGCCGCAAGATGACGAAGCTTGAACCTCGAACCGCCAAAGTAAAACTGGCTGACTGGGCTATTGAAAACGCCTAGGCCAAGCCGAACGCCGAGCCAACTCTTCGCGATCCTCCACCTCAATCGACCCATACTTCACTCGACTTCCACCCTGTCTAAAGCAATCCTCCGCTTCAACACTACCTCCCTCACACGACCACCGGCCTTCGCGGGTTCTGAACTGGACTGGCCAGCGTCCCTTCCACTCCCGATTCCCTTCAATCTGCACACAAACCACCTACGAGAAGTGAAACCGCAACCATGGCTTCTCAATGTCAACACATCAATCAGCACGCTGGTCGGGGACTTCTTTAGGAATGACGCGGTGGACGTAGCCATCAGTCTCGAGAAAGATACTTCTACTCGCGTGGAAGTAGAGGATTGCGCCCGAAACAACACTTATATCTTGCGCAGAAGGCTGCGAAAGAATTACAGGCACGTAGGGGAAAATGTCCGACGCTTCTTCCCACAAGATGATCTCGAGGAGGTCAACTAGAGTCTTTGCACAGGACTTGGAGTCGTGTGACTTTGGGAAAGGTGGCGGATCACGTCCAGGCTCATACTGCGAGGACAAGGAGATAGAGAAGGATCGATTAGACAGGGCAAGCAGAAGCTCTTCTGTCGACCAAGCAGACATGGTCGAGGCTACAATTATACGAACGGTTGATCTAGGCAGAGACATGCACGACATGTTCCCCGCAAACTACGAAGATATGGACAAGCAGGGTGAGTACACCTTCCAGACCACGCCGTCGCTGTTGCTGCATACTCGTGACTAATTTCTCCACAGTGGCAAGGATACTTCAGACCTCAAGAGCGGCGGGCAAGAAGAACCAAGGACGCCCAATAAACTTTGGAGACGTTATCCCTGGCGTTTATCGTAGCAGCTTCCCTCAAACCGAAGACTACGAATTCTTGAAGAGCCTGAAGCTCAAGACCATTGTGTAAGTCGTTTTCCAAGTCCGCTCCACGAGTCAGACGCTTATGAGTTGCAGTACACTGGTCAAAAAGGAGTATCCGGACGGCTTTTGTGCTTTCATCAAAGCAAATGGTATTCGGCATGTGATTATTGACATGCAAGGGACCAAGAAGGTTGCGATCCCCCACGAGATGATGCAATCGATCATGAAGGTTGTGCTCGACAAATCCAACCATCCTCTACTGATGCACTGCAATCATGGCAAGGTATTATGACATCCTTCCAAGTGCGCATCAAATGCTGATATCTGATCAGCATCGGACGGGTTGTGCGACAGCTGTCATACGACATCTGTCTGGCTGGCACGTTGATTCTGTTGTTGCCGAGTACACAAATTATGCGCAACCCAAAGTTCGTGATTGCGATATCGAGTACATCCAAAATTATCAGAGCTCCAATCTCGAAGGGTTGTTTCTCCTGAAGAAGAAGCAACCTCGGCCTTTATTGCCTTCGAAGATGCTGCGTATGCTCTTCCTGGCGGCAACGGCCATCGTCCTATTTTGTACTGGTTTTCCTGTTTCCACTGTACATTTCTGAGATTCGCCATGGAGTTGTAGGATGTGGTTTTTCATCAAAAGAATGGGAGGTCGTCGTGTTTGCATAGAGAGCGCTCGCCAGCCGCATTTCCTTTGTCTTAGGGGTTGGAATAAACGGAAAAGTCATCGGGCATACAGAGCGTCAATGCCGGTGCTGGAGTTATGCTTAGGACGGTGTTTTGGGAAGACAGGATCCAGAATCATGCATGGGTGGGAGGTATTAGTCCTTATGTATGATTGACACTGTAAACCAACTTTATTTGATTCAAGAACAGAATGAAGTGTTTTCTAATCTACGATATCGTACGTCCTTCTGAAAGAAGCTATGTTCACTGGAAAAGTTATGGATGCATAAGAACATCTGCTAATTTGTGAAAAAGAAAGAAACCAAGGTCCTTGAATTGTTAGCCATGTTTACTTGCAGCCCCCGTCGCATGGTGGAGTGGGCACAGGACCCCTATTATATCCACATCTAATTTCGCTCCTGCACCACTCCGTTCCTGCAGCCCACCAAAACAAAACAAAAAAAGAAGGGTCAGCCATGCATGATAGGGGGCCAAAACCAAAACAGAATCAGCTACGAATGATCAGGCTGGGGCTCGATCCCAGGACCTTTTCGGGGCGAATGCCTGCACCTTCAATTGAAGGAGCAGAGATTGTTAACGAAACGTGATAACCAACTACACCACCCGACCATTGTATCGAACCGTTCTACCTGATTAGGAGGCGGTCTGAGCTTGGGGGTGCTTTTTGTTATGTGCATTTATATTGGTTGGTTACTATGGGAAATTTCTTATGTTTTTTGTTTTTGCTATTTTGAGAAAACAACAATAACAACAACAACGACTTTTCTTTGCTCTTGTAAGGATATAGTACTTCTTAAGGGGAGGGGGGGGGGGATCTATTATATAACAATGCTACCCCAAAGAATACTTATGTAAGTTCTACTGAATAGGAAATATATTTACTCAGTTCTTAGGGTAGTAGAAATAATTCTATTCTGGGTACGGCTGAGCTTTTGTATCGCTCTATAATGTTCAGGTAAAAGAGTCAAGCCCACCCTCTTCTCTATGTTTTATCTCTTCACTGATTTTCTCCTAAGATATACTTTGCTTCTCCTTAGTGGAAATTTTAAATTGGGCTTAGACCTCGGACTATTTGTCGAGCTTGCCTTTAACCCTTTTCTAAACTTAAATGCCAACTTTCCGTACCTTAGTGTTAGTATACTCTTCCTTTCCCCAACGGCCACTTCAATCGACTATATCGCAATTAATTGAAGTCTCTAGCGCACTTGTATTGCTTGAGAGCGACGTCCCACTTAGTTCGTATGCTCATCCAAGGCCAATTTACACTATATCACAAAGTTATCAAAAACATCTCCTTGGTCTCTTAAACAGCATAATTCGTGGGTTTCAAGAAGCGAAGCCCTGTTTCAGAATGTAATGAATACAAGTGGAGCTGGCTTCGAGTTGTAAAAGTCGTTGAAGAGGTGTAGTAATAACAATAGAACTTGCGTTGGTGTTCGGAAAGTAATTTATGCTATTCTAAGTGTCGCTCTTAATCAGAAGACTCATTATATGTCTTATTTGCATGTCGAATACCAATAGTCGCTGATTATTCCCTTTGAGAGTTAACCATTACAGACTTTTGGGGGGTTTCCCCTTAAAGTCTATTCCACCTTCCACTAGTCGTACGGTTTCTGCTGCTTTCGGGGCATCTGGGAGACGTGGTTCTATCGCCAAAAGACTCTGGACTGGAGAATCCCGGGTCTTGTTATCTTACGGAAACTAGAGGTCTACCTATCCTTATGTAGTCTTGTATACTCGACGAATAATTGTGTCTTAGCCTGGGTAGTACTGTAACAGCCATGCTTACTTCCTAGGTAGTTTAAATTCTATAAAATTTATGAAATCAGCGTAAATCTTTGTTATTTCTTAAGAGAGAGATGATGTATAGGATAATAGGATTACTTCGTATATTCGTATAAGTTAGTTTTCTTTGAGAGCTATCGAATCGTACTTAAAGTCGACAAGCTAAATGAAAATGGAACCTTCTCGCCTAGCAACAGACTCTTCTACTAGTAGTATCTTTACTAATTTCTTTACCCTCTTCTTAAAAGGAAGGGTTTGTAATCTGATGCATGAGTCACGTGTACCAGTATTGTTTTCAAGTGGATCGTGCTAGGTTGGCGTGGTAGGCTGAGTTTTATTATTGACTTACCTAGGTAGTAGCATATGTTAGGTGTGCGTTAACAGGTTCCTGGGCTATTTGTTTGAGCTGATGGCTAAGTGGACAAGAGAGGGATATCTTACCTCTTCATATCAAGTCTCGTTCCAATGACCCCCACTTCAGCTTCCACAGTCAGCTCGTCTGCATCCAACGGCATCCAAATCTTAATTAGCTATGAACACTTTTATTGTTGCTCCAAGCCTCCAGCATACCCATACGGTCATTTTCCTGCACGGCCGTGACAGTCATGCTAAGGAATTCGCCGAAGAGTTCTTCGAGAGCCAAGCAAGTGACGACCGTTTCTTTCAGAATATCTTCCCTACTTTCAAATGGGTCTTTCCATCAGCAAGACCTCTTATGTCAGCGGTATTTGGCACCGAAATGTCGCAGTGGTTTGACATGTCCTCAGTCGAGATCCCAGAGGAGCGCAAAGAGCTCCAGCTCGAAGGACTGAAAGAGAATGTCGCAGTGATCAAGGATATCATTCTCTTCGAAGCAAGCCAGTTTCCTACCTTCTCACCCAACTGCATTATCCTCGGTGGGATCAGCCAAGGCTGCGCTACCGCAATCCTCGCATTACTCTCCAGCCAAATTCGAATCTGTGGATTCATGGGACTAAGCAGCTGGCTTCCTTTCTCATCAGAAGTGGAACAGCTAGCCGGCGGTGCCAAGCAGCATTCCTTTTCGATCACCGACATTGAGAGTTTATACCACCTAGGACATACTAGTAGCTCAGAAGCCAAGACCGAGATCGAGAAAGTCAAGTCGACGCTCCACACTCCCGTCTTTCTTTCTCACTGTCATTATGATGAGGTTGTACCAATTACCGATGGGAAGAAATTATGCCAGAGCCTGAAGAAAATTGGAATGAATGTAACGTGGAAGGAATATGGGGATGGAGGTCACTGGATCAATGAACCGCAAGGAGTAGATGACATGGTGGAGTTTATGCAGAATATTATTTTGTGATTTCGTACGACTCAGTCTACTTCATTAAGTAGGGTGGCGTAGCTCACCCTCTAAACTAAGAGCGGCCTCTCCAAGTGATACTCTGATGGAAGCCTCAGACACATTAGATTGGTGGAGAAAGAAGCCTTTTGCTAGTCTTGGAGCACACCTACGATCTACTAACACTGGACGTCCTTATCATTTAGCAAAGGAAATAAGTCTTGAAATAGCCTTTGTCTATCCATTTGTCTTGTCTAATGATTGCGTGAACAGAAAAGACAACGCTCGATAATACCTGAGCTAGAACATAGCATTCCCGTGCTCTTCAGCGACTGGGACGCTTACAAGTTCTCACGCACCGCGACATCTCCAAAACGAAGATCGATGCCAATAAGGGCATAGAGGGCTTGAGGCCGCATGTGACAGCCTACCGCCGCGGTGTTTTCCTCAGCCCTACCATGCATACGCTCAGAAAGGAAAGAAGGATATGCCCGTTTAGAAAGCTTGGCATTGCTAATTAAAGTATAATCCGCTTCCCAGCTTACTAACTGGTGGACGCTCTTCAAATGAGTTCTATCATATAGAAAGTTCTTTGACTTTGTAGTTGAATTGAAGATATAATCCGATCCGGCAAGGAAAAAAAGTCTCGATTGTCCAAATCGGTCCACATGCATTTAGCCGCCTGATGCAGTAACAATGTGGGTGGTGGTGCATCCGCCCCGCTCTTGCGGACTGTGGGCAGCTTATCTGAATCTTTGTTTTGAACTTTGTAACATAATACAATGAACATCAATTGACCCATACGCGACCAACTATGTCTTTTTTCATCTATAGATCACTCACCCCGCACAAGAAGAGAATCCGTCTTGTTCACGTCTTGCCTGAAAACTCCTTTGTACTGTCAGAGACGGCGGAAGATGTGATGTATCGAGAACAATGCGAAAATTACGTGTCTCAATCAAGCAACAATATCTTCTGTACTGTCTCCCATGTATCGCTCGACAGTGCGCCTCCCTATACAGCACTTTCATATAATTGGGGAGATGAAAGTCGGACCAAATCGATTTATATTGATGGAGCAAGTTCGATGATTACCGAAAATCTCGAATGCGCACTTCGACATCTGAGGCGGCCAGATAAAGAGCTTACCCTGTGGGTAGATTCTCTGTGCATCGACCAAGGCGACAAAGAGGAGAAATCTGAGCAGGTACAACAAATGCGTGAGATATACTCACGAGCCATTTCAGTTCTTGCTTGGTTGGGTCCTGAGGCAGAGTCTAGCAATGTTGCTATGGATTGGATAAAAGACTTCGGATCTCGATCCTCAAGTTTCGGTATTGGAACCAAACCCAACTTGCGACTCCGTTATCTACGTCAAGCAGATGAAAAAATCCTCGTCGACCTTGGCGGGTCATATAAGCAATTTATTGACGATCTTAAGAGCGAGCTGGGGCCATCAAATCCCCAATATTACAAGGTCATTTTTGCATTGAAAGGCGTTTTTAGCCGTCCATACTGGGGTCGTATTTGGGTGGTCCAGGAGCTGTTCACTGCGACCAAGACTTCATTCGTATGCGGTACGAAAACGGTGACAGAAGATGAACTTCACCACGGCTTGAGGCTAATAAGAAACTTTGGACACTATCGCCTATTAGAATCAAGCCACGAGGCACAATTCGGAATATCTGATAGCAACTCCATTCTTTCAATTCCTACACTCGCCCCCATCAATCTTCTAAAGATCAGAAGAGCAGCTACACCTTTACCGCTTATACACCTTCTACGAAGTCTTCGGACATCCAAAGCTAAACTCCATCAGGATAAGATTTTTGCCTTGCTAGGTATTGCCGAGGATAGTCAATTGCTCTCTCTTAGTCCAGATTACGACAAGCCTTGGCAGGATGTTTATATCGACGCAGCTGAAGCCCTTATTTCAAAAGGCTATATCGAGGTTTTGTCCCTGTGTGAAGCTTCAAATCGGACGCCAGAACTTCCTTCGTGGGTACCTGACTGGTCACATGAGATTGAGAGGTCGCCCATTCAGCAACGTACGCGAAACAGAGTCTCAGCATCACCGACCACTATTCTTCAGCCTGAATTTTCCGCATCAGGTCCACATCACTTTTCAAATGGTCGGGTTTTTAGATCTGGACAAGGCCACCTAGGAAGATTATCTCTTTCGGCGACGTTCATTGGGGAAGTGCAGTCACTCGGCACGACATGGGTAGATGGAGGTTTAGGTACATGGCTTAGTGATTTGCAGAGACTATCGCAGAAATCATCGCAAATCTCCAAGCAGTCTGTACAAGCGCAGATAGTTTGGCGGACTGCTGTAGCAGACCAAGAGATACGGCAGGGAATGATAAAGCCTCGGCTCTCAAATCATATGCTATCTGCAGTAGATGAATTATTAGCAAACCGAGATCTCAGACATGTCAACTCGCAAACATTCATTGAAGCAGGTCTTGGTGATTATGTCCAGCAACTTCAACAGATTGCTCAGAGCCGTCGACCAATGCTCGTAGGTAATGGTTATGTGGGTATCGTACCGGTCGAGACAGAGCCTGGAGATCAAGTATTCATTATTCTGGGTGCTGATGTCCCGCACATTCTTCGGCGTCGACGTCAAAGTGAATCATTATTGCTCATTGGAGAAGCATACGTGCACGGAGTTATGGATGGTGAAGTAATGCAGGGAGTTACAGATATACAGACAATCGAAATAAGCTAGAGTATCGACAAATACTGATTTTAACTTGTAGATAGCATGATCCAAACTTTTCATATACGAATACGGTCTATCAAATTATCTTAGTTGTTTTACCTTTATCCTTTAGTATAGCTATAGTTTAATTCTTATTTTGGTTATACCTATAGAGTAAAAAGAGAACTTGGATCAATCCTGCTTTACAATACTCGGACAAGATTCAAGGTAGAAGTAGATTGTTAAAAAGAAATAGGTATCAAAGCCAAGATATAGTTACAGACACCTGCAAAGTCGCACTAAACGTCCATAGACTCTTTGATGCAGAACTACTCGTTGTGTGCCCTGGTTGGCGGAGATTTCGGCTGTAATATGATTTTGTTTCAAGGCTGTGCAGCCAATCAAGAACGCTTACAAAAGCAGGAGCGCAACGCAATTTTCTCAGCAGGTTAACCTATTTTTCCTATGGCCTTCTCACAGCTTTCTATCCAGCATCTTAAAAACCTCTTTGTGATTTGCAATAGCTACAGGCTCTTGAGATGATAGTCTTGGTACTGGAATTTTTCGCTAGGCCTTGGAGACCTCTCTAATTACGAGTTAGGTCGCCAGTCGGTATTTGTCGACAGCCCAGGCACGATTTATTGGAACTATGTGAGTGAGCTATAGTGTCATGCTTTGGTGGGCCAGGAACGCTCTACAGCAGCGACGAATTCTCTTTAGGGCTTCTTGGATGTATAATGTTTGCGGTGGGCTCGGTCGCATGGTGTATAAGAAAAAGCATGGATTCAACGCTTTGTGGATTAAAGTTGCTATATGAGCTGAACTGGTGGGTCCAAGTGCAATGTGTCTGCTTGGGCCTTGAAAAGAAAGTCGTCTTTTATCTAAGTGCCTAGAGTATACAATACTCCAGGCATAAGCCTTTAACCAAATCAACCTCCATTCATATATCTGTACACACTCCATACGTCTCAAAATCCATTAATGTGTATCACATGACCCTCGTCTTATTGCTCTGATTTGGACCCCCATAAAACGAGCTAAAAAATGTAATCAAAGCCGGTCCAGACAATAATAAATCCATGAGATAGCCCTTGCCAGATTGGATGCGTGCCAGGATTCCTGCGCCTTGGAAAAAACTAGCGATCAAAGATGACCAGAATCTCGACTTTGGGAAAAGCAATGTGGTGCCCAAGATAAGGTCCATACATGGGATAACCCATGCATAGGGCACGTCGTTGGCTGCGCGGTCGATCTGATATGCGAAAAACTTTGGTGTATACCTCCCATCAGTTAGGCGTGAAAATCCGCCATAGAAGCAGAGTCCGCATGTCAGAAAGGTAGCGAGGTAATTAATGAGACGAATAGGTTGGGACGCCATGTTAAGACAGTTACAATATAGTATATTAGATTGGTTTTGTTCGTATAGAATAGTTACAATGTAGAAACTTTTGAAAGAGTACGCTGTAGAAGAAGCTGAAAACTGGCATTTAGGAGAAGCATACGCAACCAGAACGCTATACCTAATCTAGTTGTGCTAGTGGGTAGAGATCTGTTAATTTACAGTACAAGTGAGGAGTTTGAACCCTGGAAGATAATTTAGTATGCTTACTGTACTATAAGATTACGGTCCCAATACGAGAGACTGGCGCCATGGCGTCAAATAATAGGCTGACTAGGCACATTTCTTGCACCCTGTCACCCTATGTACGCCTACCTATGGAAGTACCGACATATGCTCAGTATAATCACTTTTGGTTAAGTTGCTCCAAGCCGTGGTTCAGACCGGTCTTGGGGACTTTTGTGAACCCAATGTTATGGTTCCAGCCAGTTGGGCCTTCTCCAAGGGCGTTATTGGCGTGGTATAAAATGCTGTAGATGGAGTCCTCTACCAGGTTTGTCTTCAGAGCTGACCAGGGGCCATAGAAAGTTCATCTAGTTAACTTGATGCAGTGTGCGGCCGTCAATTTTGTAGCCGGGGCTGATTCAACTCACAGCGCTTGCAAGAATGTAACAGGACTTTCTGCATCATACACTGCCGATGCTGCATTGTCTACTCTACCAGCAGCTGCTTCTTCGCCAGTATCTGGGTCAGGCTCGACTGTAGCCACGACCACTACAATCATGAGCTTCCGCACCAGCTCTACAAAGCTGTCGACCGCTAACATGATTGTCCCAAGCGTTGGACCAGGGCCAATTATTTGGTTGGGTTGTGATCATTGGATTCACAACTATGTTCGCTTGTTTCCTATAACACCCTAAGTTAGACAACATAGATGAAGTGAGCATGAGGATTAACAGAATTTGATCGAATCTAAGTTTTATGTCAGTTCTTGGGTTGGAAGATGTATTTCGTATTATTTACCTAGGCAAAGTATGCGCTGATGATCCAAGAAATGATTCGTCACAAGTAACTCCTTGATCTCTTAGCGTAGTCAAATGAGCGAATTGGTACTGCAAAATAAACATATATGGTGTATCAAAAAGGACCCCGCCAGTTCATGAATGTTCATCTCATGTGCTCTCTCAAGCGCCTGCCTTGTGGCTGCATCATGTTCCTATTGCGCCGGGATAGTTATTGATAGTTTCGCCCCAACCAACCTGCTGGCTCCCTAATTAAGCTGAGCGTTTTGAATAGATGCCATTCCAGATGTAGAAATCATTCCAAACCCCCTCTTTCAGCCAACCATGCATGAACTTGTGCCTTTACAAATCTCATCCTTATTTGATCTGTAGTTGACTTCCACATCGAGTCCCTCAGACTACACCATAATTGCACTATCACAGCCCTCCTGCATTTTCAACTGTCTGATTCCCATTGGCCTAGCCAACCTATCTAGCTGTAACGACGTGACGGAAGGCTGTGCATGCCTCTCTGCTCCTGCAGATGTTCTTGGCGTACTCACCGATTGCGTTGCGACGGTCTGTCAATATAGCACCAGCGCTTATGCTATAGCTGCCACGAGCCTATATGAAAGCTACTGCAATAGTGTCTATGGGAGTGCTGTCTTTACATCGGCCTTTTCCGCTTAGTCGACAGCTGCAGCTGCAGCTGCAGCGAGCAGTTCATCGGCAAGGGTAGAAGTTTCTACTACGTCGGGGAGCGCGTCAACAAGTACGACTTCCACTTCCACTGCTGCTTCTGCGACAGCAAAAAGTGAGTCAACAATCTGGTCGCCTTCAATTTGAGTCTCTTGAATGTTTAATGAAGGAAGCTGACAAGGTTTAACAATTTACTAGGGTTTCTATTGCTTTCTTGTTTGCGGGGTTCGTGTTAAGAGCTCTGCTATGAAATTGCTGCAATCGAGGTTGTCAAACAAAGATGTGAATATACTGGAGGATGGCTTATACTGTCTTGAGTATTGTAGCAATAATCTTCCATAGCCAGTTGAACAACAGCCATCAAGCTGAAGCTGAAAAATGAACTTTAGTTGGCGATTGAATTTACTGAGATACTGGAAGATTCCACAGATGCCATGTCCTCAATTCAACTTCTTTCCCACTGCAACAATCATAAGCCCTTTCAACTTCCTCGGAAACCCAGGATGCCTCTCCTCGATCAACTTCAAGATCTCATCTACGAACGCATCCAACTCTACCCCCGAATAATCGCCTACGAAAAACATCGCCCCAGGATTTTTACCTCGAAGGAAACTATCAATAAAGGGCTTCGGATTCGTCACATCTATAAAGAATTCAACAGTCTCAAGATATTCCGCATTGAATCCGACTGCTTCGAACTCAGCTCGAACGCCTTTGAGTGTGGAATAAGCTTCGGGGAATTGGTAGATTGGAGCTGTTTCGCCGCGAATCTTCTTGGCCGCTAGGCCCATCTAGGACCAAATTAGTACATGCTTTCACTAACCCACCAAGATGAAGGAGAATGGAGTGGAGGATAAGCAAATGGGAATCTATGTCGAAGGAGCATAGGGAGCAACCGCGAAGAGATTTACTCTTACCAGTTCCATCCACTCTGCGCCTGCGCCGAGGGTCATCCCAATGACACCTGCAGGCTGGAGCACTCGATATGCAGCTTCGAGAGCTTGTCGGCCGTTTGCCACTAGGTTATAGACCATAGTGCCGGTGATATGGCTGATAGACGCGTCTTCGATTCCATCAAGCGCTTGAGCATCAAGCACTTTCGCCTCCACTCGGGTCCAAATTGGACTGCCGTCCTGTTTATGCTTCTGGAGTTTCTGAACTTGCTCGATCATCCCAACGCTAAAGTCCGATGCTATCCTACGCAAGGGTAAGTATCTGCTTTACTTCAATTTAAGACTCAAAGCCCAATCATCAAGTTGAGGTTGTCAATGGAAATTAGTCATTGACACTTGTTCATAACTTATAATGATAAATGACGTTGATTCTCCAACTTGAACTCAGTGGTGAGCTAAAGTTGACTCTGGTTGACCCATTGGGAACCAAAGAAGTGCATGGGGAAACATCACGACTAGAAAGACTTGTTTTCTTACAATCGCGTATTGGAAGGGAGTTGAGAGCCGTAGCTTTCAACAAGCCTCGCAATAGTGACCCCAGGCCCGCTACCAACATCAAGGATCGCGGTGGCGGTCGAGAACGAGAGTGTATGATTCATTTGCGTGAACAGAATCTCGACAGGTGCATTGCTGAGATGTTGGCTGCCTTTAGCATATGACTCTGCGTTGTCGCTCCATTGGTCTTTATCTTGGACTGAGGTCGACATTCTGGTGGATTGTACGAGATAAGTAAAAAAGTCTGCTAGCTACTGTAGAAGGACGTGGAGGAGGAGGAAGTATTCATAGATGTGAGTCTGTAGGTGTGCCTCGGAAACTTTTCGGATACATTTGTTGAGCATGTATATGGGACTTTACTAACCCTGACCAACCATGTTCTGGCGTCATAGCTGCCCTATCCTCCAATAAGACATGGTCGAGATTGCTGTCAGACCTTTTGATTAGACACATGAAAGTTGTTGACAAGAAGTACTACAGCCCAAATCGCAGCCTAAACATAATCGCAGCGCCTGCGGAGGGGCAAGTTGTATCAAATGTTTTGACATGGCTGCAACTTGGTCGTATTCCTATGGGGCTTTGCTGATGCTCTACCAAAAGTATAATGTGGTTAACCTGCGGGCTATTTTAGATAATCCATTTGATATGATCCTCGTGATATATTCCGTTTGTCTATGTCCTTTGCAAATCAGCAATCGGTTATGCTCTTGTTGACATCGCGAAGTGACTGATAGTAAGCGTTTTACTGTTCTGGGTGCTGCTTTGTAGGATCACGTTCACTTTTCATTGGTAGAAGCTGGTTTCTCAAAGGACTGTATGCAATACACCTGGGAGACCTAAGAGGCCTAGGACCCCCTAAAAGTAGCTATGAAGGCTCTGGGGCTCTCAAGACTTAGAAGCCGAAGACCCTATTTGTTTAGGCTCTGGAGGCCCTCAAGGCTCTGAAGCTGAAGGCTCTGAAACTGAAGACTCTGAAACTCTACAGGCTTTAGAGCCCTGGCTTCGGTTACGGAGTTGTATAAGCTGGGTACATGGATGCGGTGTAGGGGGTGGTGGTGGTTCGGCTGGTGGTTAATCCTTTCTACCATCGCTGGATGGGTAGTTTTAGCTAACACTCTCCCATCTAACGATGGCCAGATTAAAAGAGGAGCGTACGGTAGTGGCGCACCACTGTACACCCGGCTCAGCGGCAAAGTTCATCGACATCTGACTTGTTTGTTCGAAAATAAGCCCGATTTTGTAATAGTTCTGACCGTGTAAAACACCAATAGAGTCTGCTACATATCGGTGATTTATGCCCGAAAATAGTATGTCTGCAACCCTCGGTGTGTGTTAAAGATAGAGAAGTAAAAGTACTAGGGCAGTAAGGTATATGATATTAGTCTATGCTTAGTAGATTCAACTGGAATAAAGGCACCGTCTCCTTATCTGACCCTTGATGTTCTTTGTTATAGTTTTCTATGCCGAAAAACTACTAGGATGCTGTTGGATATAGTCGAAAGGGAAATGGATCGGTTGCTTGCAACCCCGAAGTTGCACCGTCATCTAACTATAATCCCCTTCTCTTTCCAACTGTTGATACTTGTCCTTCTCTCTTAGGTGCCTTATAACCGTTTTATAAATCGGGAACTTGTCGCCCGTGTTCGGCCAAAACCTCTTTCGGATCGGGCCCCACGCCGTGAACCGTTTCCATATTTTGTCAATCGTCGACACGTTGAACGCAATGAGCAGGAGAGGAAACGCCATCAAAGCCGTAACCCCCACTAGATCACCATCAGTATACATATGATGAAGAAACATTGTTAAGCATATCCGTACCGACAATCCCAAAAACGTAATTCTGACGCATTCCAACAAGATCGGAACCTGTAGGTGATGTTGCGGGAATTGTAATGCGTGGGTATTCGATAATGTTCAATTGAAATACTGTTGTCATGAATGTCAAAGGAAGCTGAACAAATATTAGAGCCTGCTTTCGGGCGTCTTGAGTAGAAGACCACGCACGAATATAATAGTTACGACCGTGAACACCATGATAGTCTTTCCCTGTTCACCAGTAGAAATGGCCTGCCTGCGCGTGATTCGAGCCTCTAAGACGTTTGCCTGCTGCTGTTTGAGGTTGAGAAGATCCTTGAGCTATGATATTTGTAAGTTAATGCTTGATAGAAAGGGTGTAAGGGCTTCTTATACTGTTTCATAAGCTTGACGCCCTTGAATAAGCATACGTTTTACATCTCTTCGCTTCTGCTCAATACTACTAAGTGATCCTGTGAGAGAAGTATCCAGAATGGGATGTGAGCTACGACGAGAGAATGAGAAAGTAGATATACTGCCGTCCAGAACCGATAGCTGCTCATCAAATAGGTTGTTGAGCATACCTAGCTCGTCTCGTATATCCTGCACCTCTCTAAGCAGATGTGTTTCCCGAGTGACGCTGAAAATTCGTTCGAACTCAATCACAGAATCTTCCGGCTGCGTCCTGAACTTTTCAAAGGATGTAACGAATTCTGTTAATAGATTCATCGCATCATCGACCTGGAAAGTAAATTGTAAGGAAACAAGGTCAAAGATGACAAGAGTGTTGGGCAGACTTACTGCTTTATTTGTAGCAACACTAAACACCCTCATGAAGTCTATATCAGGGAGGTCTCCAGGACCGGGGCTCAGAATATTGACACAATATGATGCTATAAGCTCTACAAGATCCGCGGGACATGTGATAGGGTTTCGGTTGGGATTTCGTAGATGGCGCAGAATTGCATTTAACACGTCAGATCTGTCTTCCGGGTCTAGGTCACCAACTTCAAATTGCTCAGCTCTGCGCGGAAAACTTGTGATAACACAGTCTACGAGTAAAATTAGCCGCACGTAAAAATGTGTTAGTTCATTGAATATGACCTTCGAATGACCAAATCCACAGTTGATCCACGACCAGTAGAGGGCTACGAGGATCCTGGATTTTCTGCTCGGTAAAACTAGTAACACATTCTTGGAGAAGCTTGAGGTCATTATTACTTATGACCTTATCGGGCCGCATACTTTTCCATCGCCTAGGTGGTTCAATTGCCTGTTCTTCAAGCCTCTTCATATCCTCAGCAATCTTGATTGCGTCGTTAAGATGGTTGATTTCCATGATGTCTCTCAGATTAGGTGCATAGATCTCTGTTGCATGATTTCTGGATATAACTTGGTCGCGGTCACGTCGAGCAGTATTCTCCAACCAGGAATAGTAATATTGATCTAATGTTCGCCGAACGTGAAGGGGTGGATCCTTTAGCAAGTACGTTGAGAGAAGTTCCTTTTCCTGGCGATTCGTGATACCGTCAAGATCACCATGCCATCGCGTTGGCCTACCGAAGCGTCCGAGAGAGTCGAATTGCCTACCTCTCCTGTCTTGACTTTTGCTTAAATGACGCCTCAGGTAGTACATCAAACGGTTATTATGAAGTCGGTTCCACCAAGAGGTTTCGAGAGCTTCGAGACGATCGACAAGAACTGGATTGGACTCTTGCCAGGTTGACCGATGAGGCATGTCATGTTCAACATAATCACGGTCATCGTAGTCTCCGACTATACGTTTCGTGACTCTAGCTACTTCTTGTTGTGCTCCTGTTGATTGCCAGTGAAGATATGGGGTCTGAGGTACCTCAGCATTATGTTTGCAGAAATATTAAGAGCTGAAAAGTCATACTCACCGCAAGGAAGAGCACTGGCTCAACACCCTCTGATAAAACTGTGATGTTAGATTGTTCCAAACTTAGGAATAAAATCCATACCGGTCAGTATCACTTTAGACTGCGGGCGTATCGAGCGCGCGTGCGGCGCTGTTTTTGGAGAAAAGCTCTGAGAATCAGAGCCCCATATTTCTCGTCCTAGAGCAGGCAGCCCTTTCCGCTGACGAATCTGATTTATTAATTCCTGCGACATTTGTTACTTATAATATCGGTAATTGTTGAGTACACGAACCTCCACCCAGATCATCTTCAGTATTGTCATTAGCTGGGTAATCTATACCAGAATTGAATGCACTCACATTGTTTGCTGGCAGATGAAACCATCGTAGCGTTGGCTTCGCGTTTGTCCCAGATTTTGGGCTCTCAGGTGCTGGCGATCCACCATTTCCTGCATATGGAGATGTATTCTCAACTTTATCGGAAGTGGAGCCCAAGAGTTTCTCATCATACAGAAGCTTGTCAATATCCGGTTTGTTTAATTGATGAGTCTCAGACTCTCCAACGAAGAAATCCACAATAGCTGCTTTGAAGCCCAACCCTGGGTTCAAGAAAGGTGCTGAAAAGACAGGTCGTGCCACATTTTCTTGCGATGCACTGTTCAGGGCTGGGCCGATAATGAGTTGACCAAGTTCTTGTGGATCTTTTTCGCTCTGTGTTTCCATTTCTCTCGCGGTCTGGAGCAACGCTACTACTTCATCTGGTGCCCATTCTGTGTTGTTTTGCATGGATTCTGGGGCAGGTCGCAGCCTAGATTTCTTTGCCTCTTGTAACGGTGTTCGACCCCATGCGTCCTTTGCCTCAAGATATCCCACAACGTCATTCCTTAACCTTGAGACTTCGTACTTTTTGAGAATCATTTCCACGATTCTAGGCGCACCTTGCCCTGCGGCAACATGCAATGCCGTCCTTTTCATAAGATCCTTAACAGTCAGATCTACGTCGACTTCTATAAGCTTGGCCACGACCCCTTCTAGGCCTCGGAATACAGCAATCTGTAAAAGGTTTCCATACTCATGGTCGAGTGACTTGTAATCAGCTCCTTTATTAATGAGAAGAATGGCAATTTCTTGTGCACTAGCCGCAACCGCCGCTCGTAACGCATTGCCAAAACGGCCACCATTTGAGTTGATAGAGGCTCCAGCCTCCAATAGGTATTCAACAACCGGTTTTTGGGCATACCAAGAGGCAGCGTCTAATGGGTGGTGGAAAGAATGTCCGATAGACTTGCAATCGACATTAGCTCCGTGCTCAATGAGAAGCTTTGTGAAATATAATGGGTCCTTGCTCTCGGAAATTGAGAACATCAGAGCCTTCCCATACATGGCGTCGTTCGTATCTCTGTTTCCTTGAACATATTCCAGCACTAGATTGACCATGGTCCCTTCGCCGGAGAATATAGCCCCATTGAGAGCGCTCCCAAACTGGCCACCTTCTAGCTTCAAGGCAGTAAAGTCATTTTCAAGCAGTATCCGAGCAATTGCCAGGTACTGTTCAAGGCTTGGTCGCAGGTCTTCGTGTTCATGCCTTAGGCCTTCATTTCCCATGTTAGGCCCTTTGGTAGCTGCTTGAAGAGCAGTCCCATAGATACTATTTTTGGACGCAACATTGGCATTCTGCTGAATAAGTTGCTCCACGACATTCTTCATCCCAGTGCAAGCTGCACCTTGCAGTAGATTGCCGTGAATTTTACATGGCATATTGACGTTGCGAAGTGTTGGCATCATTGCTGCGATTATCTTTTCATTGCCCCTGACAAATGCAGCTTCGAAAGCATTGCCGTACTTTCCACCTTCGAGGTTGACATCAGCGCCCTTTGTGAGCAGCTGCGTCACTGTAGCCTCGTCGTTGATATATGCCGCTGCCTGTAGAGCTGAATAATAGGGTCCGCCAACAGCATTCACATTGACCGATGTAAAGCTAAGGAGATTTGCAATAGTGTCTGCCCTTCGCGAAGCAATAGCTGCGTGTAAGGCAGTGCCAAATTTGCGATCGACTCCGTTGATATCAAGGCCGCCAGTATTCACCAATGTTGCGAAGACTTGCATATGACCGCGAAAAGCTGCAACTTGCAATACACCTGCGCCATCCTGATCGAGAACTTGAAAACTAGGGTTTTCTCCGAAAAGAATTTTAGCCGCTGAGCGCTCGAGGATCTTGGCCACGCTCTTCTTCGAATTAAGTACGACGAAATGAATAAGTTCTTGCTGCAAAGAAGTGAAAGGGTATGGCTCTTCATTATTAATCGGCTGTTGCGGGGTCACTATCCGTTCTCTGGAAGCTAGGTTCACTTAGAAGACTCTTTTCCCATTAGGTTACAAGAGTCAGCTTACTCGTCGCTTGAGCTTCGACATCGCCATTGAAAACAGGTAGTTGAGATGGCCTTCTTTCAGCCATCGTATAATTGTTGTTCTGAGCTTTGAATCGGACTAGCAATAGCAAGGCTGCATGAAAGTATGCTTTTTTTTAACCCTCAGAACTGGATGGGGCTGCAATGCCAGTAGTTTATAGCATCGGCGACCACCTTGACTGCATACACTGACATGGTGCCCGAGGGTGTGCTTGACAAATGGTCATTGGGGGCCCAGGATGGTTTTCTGATCAAAATCAGCCAATCACTGCCTCGTCACTACTTTTCTCCTCTATGCAGGCAGTGCTTTGGCTTTCATGAGGCTGTCTCTCAACATTATCTAGTGGTTCTGCAAGCGAATGCGACTTTGTGCTTGAACCAGGTATCACCAGGTAGCCTCCGGGAGGTTGAAGAAGCGGCAAATTCCTAGACTAAAAGAAAGCTCGTGTACTTTACTATAGAATAGATGAGAGTCTATCCAACCTTACTATACCATCGCCCCTTCATACAATCGCGACCTGAGAAGTGGCCGTAGGATTTCACTTCTTTATCTACCCGTCACTTTTAAGCGACTAACCCCACAAAATTTGACGGTTTCTTGTCATTCTAGGAGACGGAAAGTACAGCCTCATCTCTGCAACAGCTATTATTATTCATACCTAGAATAGCCGATATCGCCTCCTACGATCAAAATACGAGGGGAATTTATATCATTTTAAGCGTTGATACAAGTGATCCCTAATGCTTTCCGTATCTGGGTTCTCGAAAGACTGCGGGTCGGGTCGGGCCGTCCCATACAATGTTAGTTCTTTCCTGTGTTTTAGCCTCGGATCACAGGTGTACTATTCAAATGATATGTAGTATAAAGACAAAAGAACATCAGAAGACAGGGGAGAGATGTTATCAGTTATCAGGTTTTGACGATCACCCATAACAATGCCACCGTAGAAGATGCGAGCCAATACTGAGGCTGAGCAGTCGTGCAGCTGGGTCTACTTAACACTATTATTGCTTCAATTAACATGAGGCTTATCTACATATAGGCATACCCAGCCTCCGGCTTTATTTCGTCAAGTATGGCAGCATTGATAGACGGCGTTGCCCTGAACGATACAGCCTGCCGAAGCGCTATCTTTAAACTTGGATCCTTTTGGCTTTTCTATGCCTCCGTCATGTGCCTCGTTTGTAGTTGATTTCTAATCTAAATCCTTGCAGCAAGTTGCTTTTAGCGATTATTCGAGTTAGAAAGATACTGAGAGGTGCATAGATACCGAAGCACCAAGCAGTCTCGCTCTCCGCTTTACCCCGCTCGCACTTCTATGCCTTCGTAACCTGGGGTTTCTGATTTTACTCCATGGCATTTCGCACTGGCTTCTTCTATCCACGTCTGCTCAAACAGTACGGGCTTCTGATTCTTTTCGGAATATTAGTGGTCGGCTACTTTGTAGGGATTGCATTGATCATAAGAAAATTGGCTCTAGGGGGACGATTATGGCTGATAAGTCTGCTGTTTATGCTAGGTTTTGGTGTCATTGCCCTTCAGGTAGGGATCTGGGTATTATTGGAGGCAGCGGAACACTTCTTGAAGCTCTCAATCGCCGCAGTGTTGTTTCGTTGTTGTTACTTGCCGCAAAAGAAAGCAGTGCAGTGTGGCTTCTCATTAAGTTCAGGGTTTGAGACGGAATTACATACCAGGAGCCAGATCCGCCTTCTGGTCATCCTACCAGGTCAAGCGTCTGAAGAGATTTCATGTACCCTCCTACCCGTGGAACTAGGGCCGAATACACGCAGTTATGAGACATTATCCTATACATGGGGCATATATCACACCCCTCATCACATCGTTCTGAACGGCTCCAACTTCGTAGTCACTCCACACCTCTACGGTGCATTGAAGTATTTACGACGCGATGATACGCATTTCTCACTCTTGGCCGAGCATTTGCTGACTTCGAAATCTCTAGCTGGTGAAGGAACACCCACATCGCTCCGTTGGGCTCCTAGAAATGGCGGATCTATTCCACTGACTATCAATCGGCAGCGCATAGCAGACGTAGAAAGTAGCGAACTGGAATGGTTTGAATTTGGTTAGGGAACTGCTGGCAGTTATTGTAATAATATTTATATTTTGGCTATTTTGACTCCTTGGTACGCAAGGCCTTGCGGAGCATTATAACCCAGATTTCAAATCGACAAAACAAAGGAGGAAAGTAAGCCGTATGCTAGTGGCTTTCCACGTTTTAATTCATGCCTGACTTCAAGCTTCGTTGAAAAAGCGAAATCTTACTTATTCGACATGCCAAAACTATGGCAAGGCCAAACCATTCTTGACAGATGATCCCAAGTGAAAGTGTACTGGATATGTCACATATCAAGCCAATGTGCGAAAGAGCAGGAGGTGTCAGGGTGAGAACAGGTTGCTTAACATGCAAGTATGTGTGGCTTTCTCCGTCTTGCCATCCTATAGCACCGGTTAACACAACTAGGAAATGGTGAATTAAAGGCGATGAAATCAGGCCACTGTGCAACCTATGTGTAAGTCTTGGTGTTGAGTGTGACCGATACATAACTCCTGTAAGATACTATATTGGGGCTCATGGGAATTCAAGGTATGGTATATCGTAGATTACAAGGTACAGATGTACATTTCGTATAATACAAGAGCTTCATACCTCGCACTCTTGTCTCGTAAGCATTCAACTACTCGTTCTATACTTAGACGTTAAAGTAATACTACGAGGGAGCGAGCTCTGTTGTTTGAAGCAATACAGTTAACGAGCATTTTACACTTGATTCTAGAACGATCTAATCGGACCCACTTCTGGACACCCCATGCAGAATGGAGCTTCGCTTCTAGTCGGCGGTGCAAGTATCCACGCTATTTATCTACGGACAAATTTAATTCATATCTGTGTAGCTAAGATAGAAAGACGTAATTGTGCTATTATCATGAGCGCGTTTACATTGTACCTTACACTGTACCTTGTAATGACGCGACCACGCAAGTGTAAGCAATTAGCATATCCTGGCTCCATGCACATGATTGGACATGATTCTTGATAAGAGTGGACTGTGAGAAAATAGTACAACGATATCTGAGTAGTTTCTGACAGCGATCTCAAGTTTGACAAAAGAAACATGAGCTGGAACATACCATCTTCAAGTCCGTTGTCGCTCTTTTCAATTGGTACCCTTTTCGAATCGCCTTGCTTTAAAGTACTCGTCGGCACTCGTCGTTTTTCCTAAGCCATCTCTTTCAATTCACCATTCCACGTCTCGCAATTAGTTTAGCCTAATCTGTTCATTCTAAATCATTTATGTTGAAGTATGCCTATAGCTCGAAAGATATCGTCAAGTCTTCCCTCTCAAGCTGACTCTGAATTTCCTTAGAGAATGTCACTCGCTTTAGGACCTATGGGGCAGATGCCCCGTCTCTCAAAGTACATGATTGTCGCTCTTGGATTCGCCCTCGAGGATGGATCCGATATCCAGTCGACCCTTTACCGAGCAGCCAATGAGATTGTGGACTCCTTTCCTTGGCTCGCGGGTCAAGTAGTCGTTGAGAAAGCAGCAGAAGACGCGTCGGTAAGCTCTGGGACATTCAAAATCATTGAATATGAGCCACATGACGGAAAGAGCAAGTTCGTACATGTCAAGGACTGTAAAGACTTGTGCCCAAGTTATGCTGAGTTGGTCAACTCACGTGCACCGGCCTCCATGCTCGATAGCAGCATTATCTGCCCGGAATACGCGTCAGCAAGTGTCTGTCAAGAAGACGCTATCAAGCCGGTGGTGATGTTGCAGGCAAATCTTATCAAGGGCGGTCTAATGTGTGTATCTTCACATTTTACGAGCTGTATATGTCCCTGGCGATGAGGTTTACTGATTGAAACCTAGATTGACAGTATGTACACACCACTGCGTCATGGATGCTAATGGGAATGAGCAGCTCATTCTCCAATTTGCCAGCCTTTGTAGGGGAGAGGAGCTCTTGGAGGAAGATATCCGACTTGGTAATGCGGACCAAAGCACCATTGTTCCACCTCTCAAACCAGGACAAGACTTACAGCCTCTGGAAATGTACCGCTGCCCATCGAGTCTAGGCACTCCACACGGGGTATGGTCTCCTCCTCCTCCTCCTGCGTTATGGAAAACCTTTCGCTTCACGCGGAGTAAAATTGCGGAATTGAAGCATCAGGCATCGACTCTCTGTTCCCCAGATTCAGACGTCAAGTACGTATCCTCCAACGATGCTGTCTCGACGTTCATCTGGACTCGAATAATCACAATTCGTTCTCGCTGGCTTCCGGAGTACAGTAATACTAGCCTTTACCGAGCGGTGAATGGCCGTCAGAAACTTGACCCGAAAGTCCTTGCCGGCTACATGGGCCACTTCATCTTCATGCTGCCCACAAAGCTCCCGGTCCAAACTGTAGTTCACGACAAATTGTCATCAACGGCCATCAAAGTTCGCCGCTCACTTATGGCAGTCAGTGACAGCCATATACGGTCTTTTTTCAACCTTCTCCAAAAACGAAAAGGACAAAACGACCATCAACTATGGCGCGAAGGTTAACGGGGAGGCAGATTTGTTGATGTCTAGTTACGTGGCTCAGAAATTGTACAAGACAAGTTTTGGGGACCTCTTCGGCGAACCAGTAAGCAACTCCAAGGAAACCTGAATGTGCTACGCGCCAAGCTATGCTCGAGGCACTGAGTTTATAATGCTGACTTTGGGGGTTATCAGGATTTTATCCGACGTCCTAACCTCCCAGGTGGAAAGAACCTTTATTATATGATGCCGGCTACTAGAGAGGGAGATATTGACCTCATTGCAGGCTTGACAAAAGAGGAGTTTGATGGCTTGCAAATGGATAGCGAGTGGAATGAATATGCAGAGTACATCGGTTAATGTATTAGATAAATGGAGTCACGAGGGCTTGGTAGTGAGGCGGCTAGGCGCTACCGTGGGACCGTGCTATCGTCATTGCAAGTTTCGATGATTGTAAAGCATGTTGATTTTCATGGGTGGTCCAGATCGCAAGGTTCTTATGAGCGATCGTTTTACAGGAGACCTTCAGGGTGGTGGGCTAGGTAGGCAAAATACAATGGCATACACATGGTAATAGAAAGCAATTTCTGGACAAGACTATTCCTCCAGAACTAGCCATGATGGCTGCTTATTTGACTCCGATGGTAAATATGGGGTTGCAGGCCATGGATCGTGGTACACTGACTAGCATTATACCCTCGTTAAACTACATAGCTCTTTTGCGGCAGGGGAACGTGCCCTATGGCATTTACTATGATACAGATTATTCGCAAATTACAACATCTTTACTTCCAATATACCCTTCCATCCCTCAATTTCAGGGTCCAGAAAATAATGGCATCTTCAACTGCGCCATCGCTGTCAAATTTGGCGCTGACAAGCGGCTTCTGCCCTACACTAATCCTTTTACGAGCACATCGCAAGAGGTCTCATCCATCTTCTAGCCACCTTACCAATAAATACTTCCGGGTCACATACTGTTACCGAACGGAAAATCAGCGCTTTCCTTTTTGCTATCAAGGACAAGTTCCTTGACGGCAACACTCTTCAAGTAACCCGGTTAAGGCCCCTCACATTTCGGAATGACCTGTGCCTGTCCAGATCTATGGAACTAGCTAAGACCTGGTGCCGCGCGCCGATAAACAGAATCTGGATTGAAGAATGGCTTCTCACCCACAGGTGACACTCTATTAGCTGTTGTCTTCCTCGAAATGGACGCTTTGTATCAGTTAGCAACTGCTTTGACAATGTGCAGAGGAACTTCCTTTTTGTAGCGTGAGCGATAGCACGACTAAATAATTCCTACGGGTCGGGCCGTACAGTTTAAGCCAGGGCGCTAATTTTTGTGGCCTTGGATAACAGGCTGACTTATCGTAGCGTTAACTGATACAAAGACCAAAGAGTATCGAGAGACAGTGGAGGGATGGTGTCCGTAGCCGCATGTCATTTGTTGACGATCCTCCACCGCAACCTTACGGTGAAAAGATGCAGGCCTAAAGTGAGGCTGAGCAGTCGCGCATCGGAGTGGCCAAACGGCTGAGCGGTTAGCACCCAAAAGGCATATAAACTTGACCTCCCAAACAGACGCTTCTAAGTTGAATAATCGACATGTTTTTTCAGCGACTCTAGTGACTTGCGATAACCATCATGTCTATATCACCTCCCTTCGCGAAAATTCAACAGCTGTGCACGGGTCTTGATGCGAATGATGACGATCTCGAGGGACAAAAATCTGCTTCTTTACCAGGGCGCCCTTGGCTGATGATTAATGATCCTAACATAGCCCAGCTTCTGGAGGATGAAGTTTGGGCTGAGGATCTTGAGGCTCTAGCTCCGCATCTCTGGGTGATGTCGACCCAGTCAAGCAAGAATGTCAACGCTTTACACCGACAGCGAGTTAAAGGGCGAGAGATTATTGTGACAGAGGAGCCTCGACTCCATCTAGTATGGTTCCACGATCGTATATTTATCAAACCTCTCCCCCGATATCTCCTGTCTTATAGATTTTGGGAACTCTTTCTCATCCACCAACCCTCATTACTGGGCAATCGTCAAGAGGCCATCCGAAGAGCAGCACTGGGATATCTGCGGACCTACCGCTACTTAATCCGGCACGAATCAGACTTCTTTATTGCCCAACAAGAGCATCTTCGCCTCGTTCCTCAAGATATAGACTGGGTTAAGTTCCATCAATTCATCTCAGCCTTTGACGTTGTCAAAGACGTCCATGTCTCGCATCGATATCACTACGGCGAGGTTAGGCTATCACGTCTCAACCTCTACGCTCCACTACTCCTGAGAAAGTTTCACTTCGAACAGATTGATGGGCAGTATGGGGATTATTTCGCAAGACTATATGGTCCGATTCTCTTCATATTCGCTTTGGTATCGACCATCTTGAGTTCAATGCAGGTTGAGTTAGCCATGGACCAGGTGGCCGCCGTGCACTGGGACTTTTTATGGTCTGTCTTTCGTTATTTTAGTGCAATCGTGTTGATTGGTACGGTCATCATATGTGGCTGCTTAATTCTGCTCTGGTTATGGATGGTTGTGGATGAATGGGCATTTGCTCTTCGATCAAGGCGACAGAAGCGAAATACGAGCAAAGAGCTCCACTGTTAAGAAATGTCGAACCAAGCCAAGAAAATACATTGAAATGTCCAATCAGCCGTCACAACATGCAGATGCCTTCTGAATCTGTATCCCCTGCAGCCCACCCACCACCCTGGTGATTATACGGAGAGCAGTCCAGACCAGCAATGTCAACCCCAGAAAAGAAGGTCCAGCTTATCTCCACAGCCGCACAAGGCTGCGACAACTCCTCAAAACGTTCTCTGAATCTATTCTAGCATGCCTTTGTGATATCATCTTTAACTACTAGTATTCAATATCCCAGTATACACCCAAGTACATCATGGCAAGCTATTGAATAGATTCCTGGCCCCACAGAACAAGCTAACAGGCTAAGGTTCGGACCGTAACGGAAGCGGACATTGGCCTGAGAGTTCTTCGTCTACCGTCTCGAGAGCCTGCGGGACCTCCAGTACCGATCATCGAGTAAGCCTCCCAATATTCCCGCATGCTCGAGACCTTCTCATTTTATCGGCAGCATCGTGGCGATACATGGCATCGGTGCCCATCCTGATGATACCTGGTGTAAGAAAGTCAGCCCAGATGGCACCGAAGCCAAATATGTCAACTGGCTGAAGGATGACCACATGCTACCGTCAATAGCTCCAAATGCGCGAATCCTACGGTATGGATACGAATCTCGATGGTTTGGGAATGATGCTATTCGCCAGAAGGCTTCGGATGTTGCTAAAAGGTTCCTTATCGCGCTCAGACGCGAGAGGAAGGTGAGGTGCTTGAGATCATTAAACTGTCACTGTTGACTGGCTACAGGACTGCCAAACCCGCCCTCTGATGTTTATATCCCACTGCTTTGGTGGGCTAGTGGTTTTGAAGGTAATTTGATTAAGACCTGTCCTTCAGATAGCTAACTTCATAGGCACTCCTCGAAGCCCTATACCATAAGGATGAGTGGCCAGGCGTATTCGACTCAACGACAGGCTTAATCTTTTTCGGCACTCCTTTCAGAGGAGCAGGAGGAATGAAGCTGAGCGAGCTGCTTGAAGCGGCTCGAAGAGAATACGAAGAGCATCAGATACAAACGGAGGTACTTCGGATCCTTGAGCCAGGAAATGAATTCCTTCAGGACCTGGTAGACAACTTTGGCAAGACACGATCAAAGGCAAATAAAGCCCTGGTGACTTGCTTTTACGAATTGAAGTCAAGCAATGTTGGGGCTATTGTAGGGAAGCAAGACCGAACGGTTGGATTTCCTAAATGTTTCTGAAGCCTTTACTGACCATTCACCCAGAGATTTGTTGTGAACGAGAGCAGTGGCTGTCTCGATCTTTCGGACCTCACAGAAAAATATTCTCTTTCTCGAACACACTTCAATATGAACAAGTTTGGCAGTCCAGACGAGGAAGACTTCCTAACAGTTCGTGATGTGATTGAGAAAATGGTGGAAATGTCGCCTAAGCTTGTGCTAGCTAGGTCGCAACGTAATTGATCCCCTTAAGAATAGATTCTGTATATTTCAATTTAAAATTCTGATATTGTCTTATAACTCTTTGGCAATACGTTCAAAACCATATGTCTAACTTCTCATAGTGCTGCCTCCCTTCCTTGTACCATTTACGAAGAATTCCAACTTTGTTGGTCGTAGCTCATATATCAAAGAGCTTGACTATAGAATCTCTTCTAACCCAAGTGCCCGTGTAGCAATCTTTGGCCTTGGTGGCGTGGGAAAAACTCAGATCGCTCTTCATTATGCATACCAGCGAAAGCAGAAGTCTCCTTGTGCAGTCTTCTGGGTATCTGCAGTGGATACTGCAACCTTTGAGCAAGCTTACCTTGAGATAGCTAAGCTCTTAAATATCTCTGGAAAACAAGATAATGGGGCTGATATCAAAGCGCTTGTTCGACAGAAATTAAGCACTGAAAGCTATGGAGAGTGGCTGCTTATCATTGACAATGCTGACAATGCGGATGTTCTTCTTAAGGCTCCAGATACTGCGTCTAGCTTTACATCCTTATTGCATTACCTTCCAAGCAGCAGTCTCGGCTCAATTATCTTCACCACTCCAACCCGAAAAGCGGCACAAGATTACTCGCCTGGGGCTGCTCTTGAGGTAAAACAAATGGAGATGGAAGAGGCAAGACAGCTCTTTCGGCAATCCCTTCTGCAGAAACATATCGTTGATACTGAAGCTACAGCGGTAATCGAACTTCTTGACTATCTTACTTACCTTCCACTAGCTATTACCCAAGCCGCAGCATACATCAATAAGAACGACACCTCGGTCGCTGAATACCTATCTCTCTACGATGAAAGGGAAGAGGATATAATCAAGGTTCTTAGTAAGGATTTTGAACATCATGGAAGGTATCACGGCATGAAGAATCCAGTCGCAACAACATGGCTCATCTCGTTTGAGCAGATTAGCCTTGAAGACGAACTTGCTGTCCAATATCTCTCCTTCATGTCAGCCATACTCCCAGATGAGATTCCAAGATCGCTCTTACCGCAAGGGGAATCAAAAGATTCAGAGATGGAAGCAATAGGAACCCTAACGGCATATTCATTTATCTCCCGACGCGACGAAGAGGAAACTTTTGATATGCATCGACTTGTCTACCTGGCTACGCGAAGCTGGCTACGGCGGAAAAGCGAGCTCTTATTCTGGGAAGAGAGAGCGTTGGAACGGTTACAAGAGTTGATCCCAGCCGGTGGGCATGTTGATTATCATATATGGATCAAATATCTGCCGCATGGGGAGCATGTTGTTGATAAGTATAAGTCTTCAAATGAGAACAATACGTTAAGTATAAAAGTTTCAGATGCCATCGGTCGATGCTATTATAGTCTGGGGCTATATTCTCGCGCAGAGAAAATACATCGGCACGCCTTGGCACTACGAGAGAAGGAGTTTGGCCTAGAGGACTCCCAGACATTAATAAGTATGAATGAAGTGAGTCTCGCACTCAGCAGCCAGGGGAAGCACGCCAAAGCCGAGGCCATGCACCGAGCGACATTGGACATGAGGGAGACGGTGTTAGGGAAAGAGCACCCAGACACGCTCATGAGCAGGAACAACCTAGAATGGATACTTCATATATAGGGAAATGAAATCGAAGCTCAGTATATACACAACCAAATCAGACTCCGAGAGGGACAACAGCTTTCAAATCAAACTTGTAGGAGAACAAGTATCTCGTCAAACATACTCGTTGTTCGGCCAGTAACAAAACAAGCTAAACCAGATCCCCTCCCTCCGGCAGATCTAGACAGTTGCTGTCGCGTCAAGAGACAGCCAGCCCGAAGAACATTTTACTGGTGTTTCCGTTAAAAGTCAACTGTGAAGCTTAGGTCATGGTGTTCTAGGAGTATCGTGGCCAATGCCGACCGAATAGCGACCGAACAGCGACCGGAAAGATGGTGTAGCCGTTTCTTAGAGTGAGAGAGCGCAAGATCCCTTATCTGTCATAGCACAAGTTTTTCTGGTGGCCAATTATGTTCATACGTTAGTTACTCCAAACCCTTCTGATACTTATTATCCCGTGACTCATCGTAACGTGCATGTGTATGAAAGTCAGCAATGCTTTATCATGCCGGTTGGTACAAGCTGATAACTTGCCTACATGCAATTTTGTAGGGCCAGCGGCAAGGATGTTGGCCGCCAGGTTAAAACTATCTGCAAGGTAGCTGGTATTCCTCTTCTAGGTATGGCACAACCATCGCGTAACAAGCTAGCTAAAAAGACTTGCCATAACACCTTTTAGTTGATATATTTGGTTCCAAGCAAGCCATTGTATCACACGATTAGTTTGTGTCGTCTGCAGAAAAGCTGGTTTCTTACTTCCAGGAAGAATATAAGCGAGAAGGTCCTAGAACGAAGCAGTTATGGCATTGTTTCGGCTGATCCTAGATACCGCGATGATATGTATTAGGGCCATTTCTTCGTGAATCTGACGTTGGGAAGCTGTGTGCGAGAACGCTTCAATACCTGAGACATCATGCATGTGCTGTGCTTGCTTGGCAGGCTTGTGGGTTTGTGGGCTTTTCAGGGTTCATGGCACGAGTACCAATGGGGAAGAATGGCAGTCTGTGGAGGGGCATAGTCTATCCTGCGATGGGTATCTTTGCAACTACTGTCGTTTGTCGTTGTGTCCAAGGTCTGTGCATTCCAGAGATAGGGTCACTTATTTCAGTTGGAGATGCCAACCTAACGACCACCAAGGTTAGTATAACACAGAAATACATGTCACAGACTGTTCGTCAGATTGCTGAGCTGCTAAATGAATTCAGGTAGTCAAGTCATTAAAAGCTACCAGGTTAGTGATCTTGGCATCATTGGTTCATGTTCCCTGCACGCTAGTCAATATCTTACATCGATGCAACTTATAGCCCTGTTGGGTTTTCTCCAATATTTGGGGCTACTGACAGGCTATGGTTTGCGTCTCAGCAGTAGCAATGAGCATAATTGGTTGCTATCAGCAGACTTGTCAGTATCTTACCTCTTGGCCATTTTTGGTACCCGACTGGCCCGTGCAGGCTTCTCTTTGTACTGTAAATCTGGGGTAAGGAAGTTGCCCTATTGGATGCCCCCAGTCGATGAGCGCGGTTGGGCTAGCACCCTTGTCTCCTCTTTTCACCCTGCCCAGCTCTTTTCGCTGATACTAGACGAAAGTTGTATGCTTGAACAGCCCTAGCGATAAATTTCCTATATGACTGCATGCACTTTATAGATGGGGCAGGCAATGGTCTGCAGACTTCCAGCATGAAGAGAAAAGCGGCATATTCAAGGCCAAATCTATTACAGGGTGTGTAGCACTTCGCGACATCAGCCATGAAAGTCAACATATCAACTCAAATACGAGCGTCTCTCTGTCAGCATAGTTCAATATCCAGCCTCCCGCTAAATCTCTTCTACGAAAAGACGCCTTAGCCAAGATTTCCTTCAACGGACTCGTGGATCGTTGTTCGGAGATATATAGCATGCTATGCTTTTGTCCTAATACTATGTTCTTCTGGCCAAATCAACATCCCACCATCCACGCTGCACAATCTCCCTCATGCCGACTCGCACATCACACGTTCTATACTCTTCTTCCTTTTTCTCTTGTCCTTGGAGAAAAATCATGTGCTATGTGACATGCTGTTCTCTCATAGACTGGCTTGGCTTCCTGCCCAAAGAGAGCCTATGAGCAGCAAATCACGCGAGGTCCTATGAATGAGAATTAGCTCTTGTTCGCATATGCATTTTTTCCTGTCTCTTGATGATTTAGAGCTTTGAAAGACTATACGAAGTAATGACGAAGGAGCTACCAAATATTGAAACTATAACTCTTCCACCCCTATTCTAAGAGACCTTATCTTATTACTCACACTAACAATCCGTTCTGGTATTGAAGTAACCCCACCCGTGGGCTTAAATCTCCTAAGGCATAGGTTTGAATCGGGTTAATAGCGAGAGGTGTAGCGGCCTTAAGTTTGACGACAACTGTGGAACTTCCAAATTCTAGGTGACCAAAAGATGTGATTTAGCATCTTCATCGATGTCAGAATTCCTTTTCGCTCACTCCTTACTAAAACTACCCAGAAGTCGCTGTAAGAGCTAGATGCGAGCATCTCTTACTAATAAATATGAATTCATTGCCAAGCTCTCATGGTCTAGGTAGTGTTCGACAAGTTCTTCAATCTTGAAGATGTATGAAACTACTTGTAATTGGTTGGACATGGTTAGAGATGTGTCCACGGGCTATGTCCATGATAAACATTACCATATCTGCGGAGAGCTATGATCCAGATAGAACAGCTTCTGATGGCAGTCACAGTCTGTGTAAGTGCAGTAAAATCATTCCGAATGCAGCGGTTGTTGTAAAAGTTGCATCGTATTCAAAACTCCTCGACTATTCTTGTCTTGCCTTTTTCCAATCTGTAGTGACTATATGTATATTGTTCGAAGACTTTTCGGAGATCTCTTCGGCAATTGCTAGAAGTTCTATTCTAGAGACCGCTCCGGTCGATTTCAAGGGCGCGGCATGTTGACTGTCGCTAGAAAGCGGGTTTTCAGGGTTCACAGGCTAAAAGCTAGGCAGTAAGAATCGCTCGATTTGGGTAATATACTTAATCACTAGTTGGAATGTCCATAGCCATTTGCAACCTAATTTGCTAGTTACATGTGATTAATAGGCCAATCATATCTTAAACGTGCTTCTGAGCCTCCGCTGAGTGGATTTTTGAAAATATTGACGTTACGCTTATTGTACAGGCTAAATACAACTTTAACACCATGATATGTTTGCTAAGCCACTTTTACAAATTACAGATGCCATTATGCCCAGTGCTCTTTACCAGTTGCACGTAGTCCCCCAACCATAAAGTACACCTGCAGCCGTCACTTCGTGTTGTTACAAAGACCCAGTTCCTTCGCAATTCTCTTTTCAGACGACCCTCTCCTCCTTACTTCTCCTTCCCAAAGCATAGGTAGTTCCGCAACCCACAACGTTAGCACCAGCAAGCAACATAGCTGCACCCCTCGTGAGACCTCTGGCCCCAAACCTGTTTCCAAACCGAGCACTGAAATTGGCTCCACCAGCCCTTCTCCTCCTGGCAAGCAACAGGTATAATCCAGACCAAGCAGCTGTCAAACCTGCCGAGTCGATAACGAAATTGTTCAGGTTCAGGTATGTGCTGAAGAGCAGAACGGGGGTGAATGCTAAGGGCAGCTTTTGTAATGGTCGGGCATGTAACGCAGTTATCAGTGTTGCGAGCAGGGTGGGAGGCAGTGGTGATTCTGTAAAATTGATTAGATTTGTTTTGTCTCGTCAAGATCCATGAGGGGATTTGGTAGCTTACTGCCCCAGTCTTGCGCAATTGCGAGAGCACCTTTTCTCGCCTCCTGGACATTTTTATCTTCGGCCACCATGACGAGAGTGTGAGAGTGACGAATAATCTCAATTAGAGGCTTGGAGCGTTCTCAAGGCTCAAATTGTTGCAATTGATGGCTTGAAAACCTCGAGGTTCAGTTGAGCATGAGCTCATGATGACGAGGCTGAACAACCTCGTGGGTCACGTGCTAAATGTTTTTATAAGCGGTTGCTAGTATAGGAAGTGAACACAGCGGCAGTAAACAGCCTCTTTTACATCGCAGCATTAATCCCAGGACACGAAGCGCAATTTGCTTGATCTCCGATCCTCGAGCGAGCAGCCAATTCGCCGATACGAATCGAACCTGATTTCATCCACCAAGCCGCAGCCATGTCTGCGAAGGCTTCTGGCGCAGATACGGGCTCGAACGGCACGGCCAAGTCTCGCGATCACAACCAGGGAAACCAAGATCGCAAATACACCGTCGAACAAAAGGCAGCTGTATTAAGAGTGCGACGATGTTCACCAACAGCGTTTTACGATATCTTGGGTCTGGAGACGGTCAAGACGACAGTGACGGAATCTGAGATCAAGAAGGCTTATAGGAAACTGAGTCTGTTGACCCATCCAGATAAGAATGGGCACGAACATGCGGACGAGGCTTTCAAGATGGTCAGCAGGGCCTTTGGTGTCTTAGGCGATGCGGACAAGAAGCTCAAGTTTGATAAGTTTGGCGGTGATCCTGATAGTAGATTTGGTGGGGGTGCGCCGCCATCGAATCCCTTCTCTGGCTTTGGGGGTGCAGCATCGAGGGGCGGAGGTGGTGGAGGTGGTGGAGGAGCAGGGGGGAGAGGCATGTGGGAGGAGGAGATCAGTCCTGAAGAGATGTTTAGAAGATTCTTTGGCGGAGGTGGTATGGGTGGTGGTTTTGGAGGCCCTTTTGGAGGTAGGTTCGAGGCCTGTGAAAACAGAAAAAATAGCTAACAGGATCTCAGGTGCGGGAATGTTCGATGCAGGGCCGCAGTTTGTGTTCAATATGGGAGGAGGGCCTGGAGTGCGAGTACATCAGTTTGGTGGAGCAAGACCTCGAAGAAGACCGAGAGATCCAAACGCGCCAGAAGAACCGCCCGCTTCATTACGCTCTACCATTATGGGACTTTTACCGCTTCTAATACTCTTTGTTGTACCGCTTCTCTCTTCATTATTCTCGGGCTCCGGTACCACGGCAGCCGGTCCTTCAATGAGATTCGACGCGGCGCATCCACCACATACTATGCATCGACTGACTCCACGATATAAAGTTGACTACTGGTTGAATCCCTCGGAAGTAGAGCATTACTCGCTCTCTAAACTATCCTCCCTCGATTCAAGTGCCGAGACTCGTTTTATTCAGCAGTTGAGAATAGGCTGTGAAGAGGAGAAAGACTACCGGGAAAGATTACTTAATGAGGCACAAGGCTGGTTCTTCCAAGATCCAGACAAGATGCACCAGGCCAGGACTATGGAAATGAAGAGCTGTAAGAGGCTAGACGACATGGGACGAATGCGTTGATTGGGAAAATGATACGGATTTCTTTGTTCCTTGTACAGATGTTGACTGGTTCTCAGAAAGCATGGCGTTTCGGATGGATGCATTTTGTGGTTTGGACTCAGTCAATTATATGCCATGGTCCTCTCGATTGCCGAAGGCCATAATAGATAGCACACTCCAATGCTTTTACGTGGTCCCTGTACCTTACAGCTGTTCGTGACCTCTTTGTTGGGGCACGTGCTATTTGACTTGAGAAATCCGGGAGGGTCCCTCTACCATGTATGTTGGTGTCAGTTTACATCACTTCTTTGTACTACTTTTGCCACATCGAGATTAAATAATTAATTGTGGCTTTACAAGAGTTTACGGTCCTCAGGCTTCTTCTCTTCCACCACTTACGCGAATTCCCTTTGGCATTGTCAGAGAAGCTTCGAGAGTAGGATTACCCATCCCACGGTAAGATCCCTGTTGGTCGATAGGTAATCGACTCGCTAAGTCTCGGTCCGCGATAAAGGGACCCAAGAACGTCAGAGACAGCTTCACGGCTACAAGGCTACCACTACTTTTTGTCCCACCACATCACGCTTCTCCATAGCACATCGCCATTATGGAGAACGACCAACAGCCCCCACAGCCACCGCCGGCTAGCACTCCAGATGCTCCAGACAAGGAGAAGATGGACCAGGTTGGTGACTTCGGAGCTCTACTGGCGTACCTTGCATGGTAGCTGTGGCTAATCGTGGTATTCTACGCCAGATTCGACGGCGACGTATGGAGAAATTGTCAGGACCGCCAGTCCAGAGGTCCGAGGTATATGCCGATGCTTCAACAGAGGCTCCCTCTTCTGCGAAGCCGACCCCCGTCTCTACTCCTCCACCGGGCGCCGTTTCAACGAAGCCAAAGATCAACGTTCGCCCCGCGCAACCCACGGCCGAGAATCCATTCACCAAATTAGGAGCACAGCAGTCGAACGAGAACTCACCTGTAAGCAACGTATCCAAAGCTTCGATGCCAAAGCGTTCAAGAGCTGAATCAGGCGAGCAGACTCCGAAGCCAGTCAAGAAGGTAGTAAAAGAGGCAGTGGAAGAGACGATTGAGGACTACGAGCACAGAATCTTGTCAAACATCTTCAGAATCACGCTTGATCCCAACCAGAAAGCCGATTCTTCCAACCACAGACTTACCTACCTTCCGAACCTGAGACAGGAGCTTGAGGATAGCAGCGACCCGTTGAAATTCTCCGTGGTCAACCTAGACTCTGCGGTGCTTGAAGCTTGTTCGACAGTTCCACACAATAAGCCTATATTAGACTATCTGCTTCCATGTTGGAAGAGATGCATCAAGGCTCTGAAGGGACTGAAAGGCTATGCAAGCGCAAAGGATGCCATATTGAAAGAGGCCAGGCGGCTATGTATGAGCAACTGCATTTTTGCTGTGACTGTCCCAGAACTTTTCAGGTCAGTATGGTCGCATGGTGAACATATGAGACTAGCTGATTTTCTGTAGCCGTGAACCAAATCCTGCCACTGACTCACTAACACCATACCTACTGCTGGAGCCCGAGGACGATCGTGGAATCTGTCTCGACTTCTTGACAGAAGCTGTTTCTCGATTTGAGGAAGATGATTCAGTCAAGTCTATGTTAGTACAAGCTGTTACTGGCCTCAGTCTTCAATTGTCAAACATAACTATGAACGACAACTATAAGCCTTACGTTAACGTAAGTAAGATGATTGCCCTATAGGTAGTTTCTTTCAATTGCTAGAGTTTAGAGGCAGGTTTCACGGTATACATGACTGGGCTTTCGTTAATGGTATCAACGAGTCCTGGAATGTATATTTGAACCAAGAACTTCGCTCAGCTGTCCGAGTCAACTTTTTTTGTCAGCTATCTCAAGTATCGAACTAACATTGAAATTAGGCTCTAAAACGCATCTCACATTTCGCACCAGCGGTGACAGCTATATCCGAGAGCCCGCTGTTTGTTATGGCCCAGTCTGCTCCAGGCATCGAAAAGCACACACTTCTCGGTCCATTTTTCCGTATTTCACCTCTACAGATGGAGGTTACGCAAACGTATTTTGCTGGTCCAAAAACGATGGACAAACGGCATATCGCTAGCGCTCAAGATGCCTTACGACTGACTCTTCAAAATCATCAACAAGACCTCCTTGACATCATAAACTTCTTCGTTCGAGCTAGTCCTACCTCGAAGAACAAGGTACGTTTCACCCATGAGACTCCTTATCGTTATCACCCCAACCCTCGAAAGTACATGAACTTACCACTGAGAGACTGTAGACCCTAGACTGGTTCGCCTGGATTGTCAATGCAAATCACAAGCGTCGAGCTCTGCAGCTAGATCCAAGAGCAGTATCGACGGATGGCTTCATGATGAATGTTACTGTTGTTCTTGATGGTCTTTGTGAGCCGTTCATGGATACTACCTTCTCCAAAATCTCAAAGATTGATGTGGAGTATCTTCGACGAGAACCAAGAGTAGAGATCAAGGACGAGACAAAGTTGAATGCAGACCAAAATGCATCAGATGAGTACTATAGCGTCAAGGCACCTGGCGTGTCAAATTTCATTTCTGAAGTCTTCTTCCTGACCCTTGCCGCCCATCATTATGGAAGCGAAGCTACAAATACAAACTTAAAGAATCTTGAAAAGGACATCAAACATCTTCAAAAGCAGATGGTTTTGATGGAGGCAGAGCGTCAAAAGCTACAAACCGTATGTTCTTGAATTGATTTTTTATCTTCGTACATTATGCTGACTCATTAAGCGTCCTCGTGAGTTAGCAGCTCTAGATGCGCAGCTGAAGAGATATGTAGATGCCTTGGATAGAGCAATCTCGTTACAATATGCTATCCAGGGTGTCTTGTTCGATAAGAAAATGCAACAACGATCCTTAACCTTTATGCGATATGTTACTGTCTGGTTGCTCAGAGTTGCCTCGGGCACTGACTACACACCTGATCGAGCCTTGAAGTAAACCCTCATTTTCGCCTACATTTGAAGAAACCTACTCACATAAATTTAGGTTACCCCTTTCGGAGGAGCAACCTCGAGCGTTCACAGTTCTGCCCGAATACGTTCTGGAAGACATTGTTGGTAACTTCAACTTTATTTTCCGGTAAGTTCACAGCTTGGTTTGCATAGTCGCTGAGATACTGATTTGGTCAAGATACGTGCCAGATGTTATGATATCCGCAGTTGGCGATGAGATCATGACGCTATGTATCACCTTCCTCACCAACTCCAAGTACATCAAGAATCCTTATCTTAAAGCGAAGCTTGTGTCATTACTGTTCCACGGAACCTGGCCTGTCTATCACCGTACCAAGGGTGTTTTGGGCGACACGTTGACAGGAAGCAAGTTTGCAAATGAATATCTCCTACATGCTTTGATGAAGTTCTACATAGGTATGTGGAAGTACTCCAATTGCGAGTTGCATATCTAACAAATGCAGAATGTGAGCAAACTGGCGCGCATACACAATTCTATGATAAATTCAACATTCGATACGAGATCTTCCAAGTTATCAAATGCATTTGGACGAATGATGTGTACAGACAGAAATTGAAGCAGGAGAGTCGGTATGTCTACTAGATAGATATGGCCATCATACAATGCTAATATTGTTGGAACTAGAACCGATATAGACTTTTTCGTACAATTCGTCAATTTGCTTCTCAACGATGCCACTTACGTGCTTGACGAGTCTCTAACCAAATTTCCGAAGATTCATGATCTGGAAATTGAGCTTAGACAGCCTCAGAGCGCCTTGACACCAGAGGAAAGAACAGCAAAAGAAGAAGAGCTACAAACAGCTGAAGGTCAAGCACAATCATACATGCAATTGGCCAACGAAACAATGTCCATGATGAAGCTATTTACTGGTGCGCTTGGAGAGACCTTCACCATGAAGGAGATTGTTGGCCGACTAGCAAGTATGCTTGATTATAATTTAGATTCGTTAACTGGGCCAAAGTCAAGCAATCTCAAGGTCGGAGATCCAGGGAAATATGGCTTTCACCCAAAGACACTTCTGTCGGACTTTGTTGAGATCTACCTCAACCTGGGCATGTTCGAGCCCTTCGTAGAAGCAGTGTCCAAAGACGGTCGATCGTACAAGCCAGCCAACTTTGATAGCGCTTCACGAATCATGATAAGGCATGGCCTGAAGTCTCCCGAAGATATGGAAAAGTGGGAGAAGCTGAAGGAGCGATTCAAGCTTGCCAAAGAAATTGCAGAGACCGAGGAGGATGATCTTGGAGAGATTCCTGAGGAATTCAAAGATCCGTTGATGGACGAGATCATGACTGATCCAGTCATCCTGCCGATGAGCAAAGCAACCCTGGATCGGGATACCATCCGCCAACATCTACTGAGCGACCCTACCGATCCTTACAACCGCCAGCCCATGAAAATCGAAGATGTCATTCCGAACGTAGAATTGAAGGCACAAATCGATGCTTTCAGAGAGAAGCGAAAGCGCGAGAAGCAGGAGAGAGTCAATGCTTTGAAAGCTGAGCAAGCCGCCACGACGGGTGATCCCATGGACACTTCATCCTGATTCTTTCGACAAATAATTCAGTCACCGAGCTTCACTAAATGTCTGCCAGTTGTTCGCAGCGTTAAAAGCGCCCATCTTCAGTCCCTTTCTCTTCTGCGGCCCTGGCGTTGAAGGCCTCTACCATACAAGAGTGGAACAAGAATGCTTGCTTGCTTGGTCTTTTATCTGTGGTCGGGGCGTGCATGAGTGGATTTATGAGTCTGATGTCTTATTGCTTGCGCGCTTATGTTGCGTTGGCATTTATTTGTAGCTACCTGGTGAGCTGCTTGCTCAGATGTAGTGTACCTAGAGCCGAGGCCAGAAAATTACCTTCTAGGTCTAGGAATGCAACGAATAAATAAAATCTTTACCATGCACCTGTTTGCACCTAACAATGATTTGTATCTAATTGTCTATGCTGAGCTGTATTGAGCTGGGCTGTTCTAACATGTCAATTGGTCTTAAGTCTAGTACTCGTGACGGCTTCAGAATAAACGCGTTCGAAGTCCACAACAAGCACCACATCAACTCAGCCGAAACCAATCTCACAAAAAAAGCTCTTTGGATTAAAGGCACCCCCCATGCAAAGCAGCAAAATGCCCCTCTTTTACTACACTAATGCCATTCCCACTCCTCCCCTCCCACCGCTCCCACTCTCTCTCTCCTCTGTTGGTTGGTTAATTTTCCAACCTCTGCTCGTCCAGATGAGTGAGCTCGACTATTCTGAACGTTTGTTCAACTCTTGAACAGAGACAAGTGCTAAAAAGAAAAAAGAAAAGAAAAACGGAAAAAGAAGACTAAGACAAACCCAGACAAAATCCATAACCCCATCCACACCCCGAGAACCCCTAAGCACCGCCGAAAGAGTGCGCTATTCAAAAGGACAGACCCCTTTTGTTGTGGGCATCCATGCTTGGATTTGCCCATGCTTTCAATTGGACGTACGCGGCCCAGAAGAGAGCGATTATTCAAGTTGGGAAAAAGAGAGAAACGCCAGATGCCACCAACGCAAATATCAACTGATTCTATGCTCTTCGCTTTTGTCATCCGCATGCTTGATGTGTGTGTGTGTCTGTTGCATGCATAGTATCGACAAATTCGCCTGTAATTCTTTTCATCCATCCATCCTAATATTACACGCTAAATTTCTATAATAACGTTTTCTCCATGGTCTCGTAATCATCTCTGTTTGTTCCTATTATCCAATTATCTCAGCTCTTGCCACCGTTGAGGCCAAGCATGCTGGGCACAGCTTTCCGGCCAACTCGCTTTCCTGGTCCGTCGATTCGCGGGATGCCTTGGATGGTGCGCGGCTCTTTCATCAAGGCTGGATCTAGCTGGGCGGGGATCCTACTCACAACCGTTCGATAGTCTACCCCTGGAGGAAATTTGGCACTCGGGGTTGGGACCGCGGCGGAGCGCCAGAGGTGGTCAGAAGTGTCGGAGATGAAGGTGCTAGATGAGCCGGCACCGCTTTTAGATGAGAAAATGGACATAGACTTCGTAGAGAAGGCAGAGCGGCCTCGAGATCGTTTAGCTACAATTATCGAGTCGAAGAGAGCGACGCGGGGATCAGTAGCGGCTATAGTCTCACGCTCATGGATGAATTCATTGAAGGCTATGAGCGTGTTAGACTGGACTTTCTTCTTAACAAACAATAGAACTTACCTTGTGTTTGTTTCAGCATTGTAATGTACTCAAGCTGATCTCCAGGCAAGCTCTTCATAAATCCGTCCATATCAAATCCATACAATTGGCCCGCATTCTTCTGTTCCCGAGATGGTCGACCAAGATACTTTCTATATGTATAAAACAGACTCGCAAAGCATCGGACAAAGGCTGCTCGGACACGATCTGCGTAGAAGGCTGAAGGGCACACAAGGGACACTTGACCGAGGCAGCGTCCGTGAGCGGCAGTGCCGCAACCTGTGCATTTATAGATGCCGTCCCCTTCTGGTCTCTCATCACAAATAGCGCATACGGATGCCACATCTCGAGTATGCAGAGTGAAGCAATGTCCCTCGACCCAAATAGTAGTATCGGTATTGCGTACAGGTTGCATGAGCATGTTTGGCATGATTGTTGAGGCAGCTAACGTAGATGGTGCATAAGTTGAGGGTGCGTAGCCATAAGTGGATTTGCCATCTCCGAATTTGCCATCTCCAATTGACAATGCTGATGTCGAGAGACTTTGTGCATGTCCGTTTCCAAATGGAGCACTGGGTCTACGAAGGGTTGGCGCTCGTTCCATGCCGAAAGACGAGCTACGTCTAGAAACGGCATCAAAATGGCCCGATCTCTTCTCTCGCAAAGTAGCGGCAAGCGCAAATCCAGAATCGTTTCGAGAGATTGGCGTCGTAGGCGTGGGAGGGAAGACCGGGAAGTGTGTAGAGACAGGCGAGAGAGAAGAAGGAGGACTAGTCCTGCTTGATTTGCTAGTCGATGGACGCTCAACTCGAGTATGGTCATTCTTTGATTGTAAGAAGGCATTGAAGACAGATACCTTGACTACACCCGGTGGATCCGGATCGCCAAAGTTTGTCGAGTTTTCGGTAACATACTTCGCAAGAGTGCTCTTGCTGGCATTTTGGGTAAATAGTGATGGGTTTTCCGACGAAAAAGCATCATATGGGAAGGTTTCGATTGCGTATGGAGGTGGTCCTACAGCAACGCCTCGGTTATTATGGTGAGGAGCTGCAAGTTGCAGCAGAGATATGAGCTTCCTTCTTTGTTGGCGTGGTAGCGCAACAGGAGGTGATGTTGATTCGATGATGTCCTGGTCCAGATCCACTAGGACATAGTCGTCCTCGGGAAGTTCTATGTTTTCATATCTTCGTTCAATGCCGACGATGTACGGGCACGGGGCCTCGAGTGCTGACAATAATCTGGCAGGGAGGACTGGAATGAATATGCTCGCCCATTTTAATGGGTAAAGCAAGCTAGCCAAAGCTTTGCTAGCAAGGTGTAGCATAGCAGTATGTGACGAAAGGAGGATTATTCTTGATTCTGAGAGCGCGAATTCAAGTAAAGCAACCATGTTAGGTATAGAAAGCGACCGGAAAAGTGCATACAGATCCGTGTTTCTTGACTCTGGAAGCTCATTAGCAGCCTCTTTTCGAGCAAACAGCCGAAGCTCTCTGATAGCAATTTCGACCTGGGTCTTGGAAGATATTGGCGTTAGGGCCTCAGTGCAAAGGTTGATCACATAGCGTTCCAAAGGCTGCCACCGGCCAACCTTCGGAGAGCTTGCAGGCACTCTCAGGATGCCACCGTCAGTCATGGGTACCACGACAGCTCTGAGCCACTCCTTCCAAAAGCCCGTAAGACTGGAATCTCTTCCGAGAATACCATAAGCCCTAGGTGTCCAAAGGCCAGTCTCGCCATCGGTGAGTCCATCGATCTTAGCAGCTGCACCGTGTCGTACAGGCCGCAACATATCCGTCATCAGCCCAATTTTCTCCTCAACAGCACTGATCTGTTCCTCCAATGCTTCTCTAGCGGCTGAACCAGATACTGCAGTTGGTAATCTTGCCAATAGCTGCGACAGATTTGCTCTTTCAGAAGCCAGTCTCTCACCCAAACTAGCGGCTAATTCTCGCTCCTCGTTTGACATATGTGCTTGTCTCCATTCTTCGCATCTTCTCTCCACATTCGCTGCTGCATCCTGGTTTAAAGGCATCCAGACAATGACAGTGATACCATATATCTTCGAGTTGTCATCCGAGGTCATGGCAAAACCGTGCCATGTAGATCGCGGTCGCTCGTCTGCGGAAACAATACTTATATCGTTGGGAAACGCAAACATCGGTACATAGTCGGGAAATCTACCCCGTCTCTTGACTTCATCTACTTGACTTTTCGGGGGATATCTGTCCAGTAGAACGGGCTCGAATCGTCGCTTCAAGGGATGCATTGCCGGATCTGCATTTAGGGGTTCTGGAGGTGGTATAACCGAGTTGTAGTTGCTCATTCGTCTCGAAGTTCGCACGGAAGCTAGATATGTCAGTCAATGTATATTCTGGCTAGGCATTCCATAACAGCAGTAGAGCTGACAAAGTCGCGCCTGCTCACAGCTGCTTAAATCTCGAAATCCAAACTTACTTGCTCGTTGCACCATAGAAGGTTGTCTTTTCGCGCTATTCATGTCCCGGAAACTGATCTTTCTTCGAATACTGCCTCCCACACTTCGTAGCTGGCTCTTCCGCGCCAGACCCAGTCCTGGTCCATCATTTTCGTCGAATCGTAATCTTTCGGCCTTTGGACTGGTCATGGGCGGTCTGCTTTGTATGGGGGCCCCCGCCGCAAAACTTAAGTCGTCCAGGAAGTTTTCCCTCTCACTCGCAAATTTCAAAAGGGCCTTGTCAAAGTCGAACGTCTCGATAGTGGGGATGGTGCCGTTGGAGGGACCGGCCTTGATCGTGACACTACTGCGGTTGCTCTCGGTGCGCTCGAGCTCGTCGAGGGTCTGGATAGAGTTTCGCGCATCGTTCGACAACTTGCTGAGCCGATTCCACGAGTTGTTCCGCGAGTGCTTTGCGGTCGCTCGGGATGTGCCATTGCTATTGCCATTACCACTGCCATCGCGTAGCACAGGGGACGTGGGTTCTCCTTCGCTGCCCTCTTCAATGGTGGCCTCGACCTGGGGGGATGGAGGTGCGCCGTTCGCAGACTTGTCCCGCGCATTGGAGCTGGCAAAGTCCTCGCCGTACGAGAGCGAGTCTACACCGGCGATCCAGAAATAATCTGCCAGGGGAGCGGAGCTGGTGTCCATGGCATACCAGAAGTCTGCCTGACAGCAGCAGCGTGCGAGAATATTAAGGGGTGGGGCAGAATTGCCGTGTGTAAAGTTCCCGCTCCTCCTCTAGTTCAGCATCGAAAGCTCCGGAGGATGAGTTAGGCGAAGGCAAAGGTCGACGTCGTAAGGTCTATGCAGAAGTGATGTATATACGCGGTGATGTGACACAGAGCCAGGTGCAAGGGCCGTCTGTAGGTGAGGTCGCTCAGTAGCAGGTGGTGGTTTGGAGAAGGAAAAGCGTGTTGACTACGACGCGGTGGAGCCAGGTCGGGATCGAGTCGATGGAGCCGGACGGTTGGAGCTAGGAGCAAAGTCGTCGCGCTGGACTGTGGGGGGAGGTAGAGCACCGAATAGAGTTGAGACTCGCCGGTGGAATGCACCGCAACGAAGGTTTCGGTGGCCAGAGCCGGCAGCCTGATTAATTGATGCAATAATGGAGAGACGAGCACAGCAAAGCAATAGTCAGGCAACGGCCCATTAGTATTGTACAAAAGCGCGATGGTCAGGAACAGGAGGCCGCTGGTGTTGTGATCCACGGCAACTAAGTTAGGTCTTCTTCCTCAACAGTATTCGTCTGGCGATGCAGCGCTCCTGTCTTCGCTGCCTTTCTCCGTTAAATAACAACCGTGGCATGGTGCGGTATGGGTCAGTCTGCAGCAGGAAAATCCTCACAAATCCTTATCGCGCACCTGGATCCCCTTTTTCTCGTGGAGGGCGCCAGGAACAGGGTCGGGTCATTAATGTCAGGTTTCAAATGCGCAATCCAGCAGCAGATCTTTGCCTGTTGTGCCGGTGACAAAGGGTGCCGCTGTCCCAAAGCATCCAGCAGCAGCAGCAGCACCGCACCGGCACCGAGGGCCATGCGGTCATCTCATCCCATCTCATCTGAACGGCTACCCTTCATCTGGACGCTGTGCCCTCCTTCCCCGTCCTCCTACCCGACCGCTGCGCGGCACAGAGCCAATTGTGACCTGTACTTTCATGCAAAGAGCCGCCATAGCACTGTCCTTACCCACCCGCCCGGCCTGTCAGACAGCGCGTCTCACGGAACATTCTCCCCCAGCGCGTCGTTCGCGTTGCGCCCACGCCACGACACGTCGCCGCCGGACGGTCCCTGCTGCCAGCCATCGCCTGCAAAATACCGCTACCCATAATAATCAAAATGAGCATGGAAATAGCAACGGGAAATCAACAGACTACATCAAGCGACTCCAAAAAGGAAGCACCGGTCGGGATGCATGCTGGTCGCACGCCTCTCGGCTGTCGCCTCAGCGTCGTATAGAGTCCGTGATCGCCAGGGACTGTGGAGGAAATGGCATCAGCTGGCATAATTTGCCCAAATGAACCTGCCAGTCGCGCTGGCCTCAGAAGGGTCGGCGATCTGCAAATCCTCGCAGTATCGCTGCTGCCACGTCCAGGATACGATGCAATCAACGCCCGTCTTGCGTGCTTGCTGCGGTGCTGCGACAATATGGCCGGCTACCTGGTTGACGGGGGGCCATGTCTTCCCAAGAAAACCAAGAGCAGACACGAACAGAAGAAAGCAACTTGGTGGTGGGCCGCTCCCATTGGACCATCACGCTGAAGCCTTCATTTCGGGCACCTGCAGCATCTTGCATCGGAGTCTAGTGTATGTGCTGAAACACGACAGACTGGGAATCTCGCTACCGATCAGGGGCAAATCTGGAGTAGCGCTGGGGCAGAGTGGTAGGGCTTGGAGATGTGCAATGTTATGGAGTGCGGACGTTTATTGAGTTTGCTCAAACAGGAATGTCGTCAAGGAAGCTTCCTGATCTTTCTCCGCCTCCAATCTCTGCAATAGATCAGTCCTTGTGCTTGGTCGACCCCGAATCTTCGTTCTTCCACCCGAACGACCTCAGGAAAGGAGGTCGCGGTGGAACTTCCCGAATCCGTGTAGATTTGCGAAATACACTTTCCGCAACACATGGTTGACTGCACTCCATGACCAATACCCGCGAGCTGCTGTCCATGACAAAGCTTCTTCGGATCCTACATGGCTGGTCAGGGTCGTACTTGGGTATCCTCGCTCGTGCTATCTCCGCGCTTTTAGTTCTAATTGTCTCAACGCAGAACCTTATGTTTCTCTTCTCAACTGCACCACATCCCACGTTCTTGGGCACCTCATCTTACGAGAGTGATATCCGCCTCCTGGGCTTGGACGGCTGCATGCAATGATAATTTGCTGCGTTCCGTTCCAGGTCTTCGATGCAGACTTCTGCGTGGGCTGGTTCACACGTTTGCGTCGACGACTCTGCTTAGCGTGATGTGTAGTGTCCTTAAGCGCTGAGGCTTCTGGCTCACTTCTCTGAGATCCAATGTCACAAGTTTCGAAAGGACTTTGACTATTGTAAACAAGCAAATCGATCGCCCCACTATCCATTCCCGTTCTCAGACCCAGAAATTTGGGTTCTTCAACCATAATCCCGAGTTTGGTCAATTCAATTGTTTATGAGGTAAGACTAAGGCTTTGGCATATAAAATAAGATTCGAATCTGTGGAGGACGGTAGAATCTTGCTAATCATGAAATCTGAACGGGATGAACGACAATTGACACTAGCCTTATACGTTGTCAATTATCAGACAGACGAAATCGGTAGTATGAATATCAATATATCTCGTTACACCACCTCCTACGAAATCAAGAAAGAGCTTTCAATCGTCAATTCTTATTGTATCTCTCTCAGTCAACCACACTAGTGATGAGTCGATTTATGTCGTCAAAAATGCTCCCCATTCCGATCATTCCGAGCCTCTTTTCACTCAAGCTAGTGTTCCCCAGACTCTCAAAGCGAGGCAGTCCTCTTACAATCAATGAATGAAATAGAAACTCACCAGCGCACCGCTCGCACGGCGTAGCACGAGTGCATTCAGTTTAAAGCATGATAAGTTGACCACAGCGTGTGGGCTTTTCTCCAACCCAAATATGATGAGACAGTACAATTTATCTCTTGTAAGCGGGTCGTCGTTTCTTCTGCCGAATCTCCATCTCCAACCTCCATGTCCGACACACATCCAGCTCAGGTTGGCAATGGTGGGACATTCCTATCTTGGAACTGCGGTAAAGTGACATTGTGTTATCTGTTACCAGTGCCTGCATTGAAGATTATATGATCAGTGCGGGTCATAGCTGCATAGGCTGTGGAGCCTGGAGAGATCCCCAGCAAGAGCGAATTTCCACGACGACACTGTTAATTAAGAGAATTATGTGTCTTTGCTTCAGTGTATTTCTGGCAACAAACATGCTTGTCAGGTGTAGAGATGAAAAAAATGAGTCACTACAGAATTGGGAAATACGCAGAATCGGCGTCCCTCCCTTGTTGTTTCTTCTTTTACCAAAGGCGGCTCATTACTTTAGCTCACTCATACTGTTACATGTTTGTCCTTTGAGGAAGTTTCAAATGGATTATCTGTGATTGTGGGGAAGCATTTCTTGGATATAAAATGTTGTTTTGAGCAGAAACAATAATTGTTTCCACCTCGAGTATTTACTATATTTTCGTGATTAACCCAAAACAAAAAACCAAACAACCCTTTGAACACACATGTCAGCAACCAAGTCAGATACAAACACAATATGATGAGAATGCCCGATTTTGAAACCCTCTTGAAATATTTCTTCCGCATCTATGAAGCACATCCTCCACTACTCGCTTAACCCCCCCTCCTCTTCGCGCATGTCGGAATACCACAACATCACCCGATCCTCACCTCTCAGACTCCCGCGCACACCGATGATGAAATTCTCCCACTCCTGCCCACCAAAGTCCATGCACACGGGAGCAAGCGTCAGCCGCTACGAGAAAAAACCCCCTTTCACACGACCCCCAACCCGGGGATCCAGGAACCAGTCATCGGGCAAGGGGCACGGGCGTGCGGGCGTCCAGATGCTGCAAGATGAGATGGAACTGTTCCCTCGGCACGACGAGTCCGCCAAAAGCTTGTGCCGACATCCTTGGGCTGGACTAGAGAGCCCACGCGTGAGCTGAGTTGTTGTTCGTCATACCGTAAGCTGAGCTGGCTGCGTTGCGTGTGCGCCTAGCAGGGAACCTGGTTCGAAGGGCAGGACTAGCTGCCGTAGCTAGCAAGCAACCACCAGATCTTGGGAGAGATCCGTTGCAAATCGTCTCAATGGCACCACGGAAGGAGACTAAGATGTGTGTTGGAGCTGAGTTCGTGATCTTGTTGGGGTGGTTATTTTATTGGTTGCTCTCCCAGTTTACCCAGCATGTAATCCTGCCCTGCTCAGGATACCACCGTACCATCGACCCCATAAATAGTCGAGCAGCATGCTGGCAACTAGTTTTATGACCCATGACGACTCACTACGACCACACTGTAAGCCAACCGACGTATGCGCAGCCCAAACCGTCGACTGCAAAGAACAGCAATCAAACCTACCGAACTATATCTGATCCAATTTACACCGAAAAGGATCATGTCCTCAACCCAGCAACCCTCTAAATTTAGCCGGCTACAACCTCTACTCCCCCTATATCTTAGCGAGCAGCCAGGTATACGCCAACCTCAACGAACGCAAGTCGATACGACCTCTCCGTGGCGAAGTCGCGCGACAGGTTCGTGAGACTTTCGCGCAGGCAAGATAAACCCAGCGAACAAGACCAGCCCAACCAATTTCATTTCCTTCCACTCTGCCCAGCTCGGAAACTCCACAAAAACAAAACCGGGAGCTGGTGGATGAGGAAAGCATTCGTGGCCTCCCCACCCCACCTCCACGATCGGGGATTTTTGGTACAGTGCAGTAAGGGTTCGGCAATTGCATCACCACGACCCTCCGACCTCGTCCTCGCAACCAAGAAGAGAAACCCCCAGCCGGCAAACAGGGGAGGGAAGAGAAGAAAAAAATCCTCGAAAAAAAAAGAAGCCAAGGTTCCGAGGAACGCGCAAATAATGCGATGCACTGCACCTCTCCCCCCCTCCCCTGCCGGAGATAGAGTTCCAAGCCGTCTTCCGCTTCAGGCTGATCTTCGACGCGGCAGACGGGCAGGCGTAGAGGAACGAGGTGCGAGAGGGTACAGTCAGAATATAGCTAGGATGGTTGATAGGGGAGGCGCACGCCATTCCGAGTTTCCGAGAGAGAGAGGGATAGTGTGTGCAGGGAATCATTTGGCATCGCTTGATTGGTATCGGAGGCGGCTACCGCGTGCTGGCAACTACATTTTTCGGGCCATTGCTTTGTGCTACATTGTTAAAATCTAGTGGTAGCCCGTTTCGTGATATGTGTGGGTTTGATTTCCATTACGAGAATGGTGGGCATAGATACCCGATTGCGGAGGTCGTCTCCTAATATGCTTTCTCATTCTGTTGTGAGAATGGAAGAGAGCAGATATGGGTTTCGGTGCCATGAGTCGTTTACTGGCCCGCAAATGAACTTCAGATGATATCCATTCCTGTTCTTTGCTGCTAGTTCGTATGCATCAAATACCAGAAAACTTTTAAAGAAGGATAGATATTTGTAGATCGTGTATCCAAATCTTGCTCAACAACAACAAGTCCTTGCGCGATATCTGCAAGTAGGTCACATGTTTTCTCTAGAGTTTGCCAGTTCGTTTGTGATGAAGATATTTAGTCGTATGCCCGGCTATACCAGAACTGCTGGTAACTTGTGCTCTAATCCAGACGAGACTATCTTCTATACCTTTTAAATGTCAAACTGCCCAACAACCTATGTGACTTCCAATAGCGACAATGGCCCCTATTCCTGCTGCGCCGATGACCGCGAATGCATACCAATACCCTCATCAGAGGCAGGCAGTCTTTCGATTCACATATGCCCTATCACCGCAACCGGGTACCCAGACTTCCAGTACTCAAGTAACCTCTGTTGCCCATGGGCCCTCTCCAACCAATACTCAAAACGCCAAAGATCAACCGGCCATCTTCCGGTTCAGGACCCCGCTGGATCTCCTCTACCATAAAGCAGACCTGTTGCACATCCCCCGGATTCAAGATCGGGCGCTCGATCTCTTCACCTCGTGGAACGAGATCCCAATTGAGACCCGTGCTCTTGAAGCCCTCATTCGTTTCTAATATCACCGTGTCGAGGGTGATGGTTTCCTCGCCACAGTTCTCCAACTGTGCTTCCAGTGCCCATTTCCGAATCTCGTTCTCTTGGTTCGGCAGCTTGGGCGAGGACGGCAGCACGCCCGTTTTTGTTCGTACAACCATGCAACCTTTGCACACGAACTGATATAATTTCCTAAAAGTCCTAACCCGGCCGCTCGTCGGAGTTGTCTCGGAATACGTCACCGTGACGGCGAGAACATGACTGCCCTCCTCTTTCAGGTCGAAACTAACGACCTTCTGTAAACTCTTGCCCGCGTCCAATTCGTGCCCATCCTTTTCTTTTCCCCCTTCCGCCCCAGCCTCGTCGGTATCGTGCAGTGCGGAAGAAGGCCCAAGCTCAAGCACAATGGGTGTTGCAGAGCTAGGAATTTTCATCTCGGCTTCAATGCGGACATTGCTAATCGTTTTCGTCGAGGTTGAAGGGGAGGGCAAGAGCTCATTGTTGGCGCACAGAGTACAACTAAATGTCTCACCAACATAGGCCGATCCGAAGGCTGGAGGGAGGGTGAGCAGGGGCGAAAGAATAAAGTTCTCGTGCGAGTCGGTGCTGGGGTATGCTAAAGATGCAGCAGGAGAGGCGTAGGTGCCGGTTGGTGATGGCAATGGAGTGGGCAAGGGATGCTGAGTTGAGAGTGATGGTCGTGAAAGTCTGTAGCGGGGTTAGCAGCCTCCTAGATTTTCTGCGATGCACTCTGGGGAGGAGGAGCAGCGACCTTAGAACCTTGAGAGAGACCGAGTGCTTCTCTTTCACGCCCTCAAGAGTGGAAACATTGCGCTGATGCGCCATCTTGGGTGGACCGTCGGTCAAGCCATATACCTCCCCCGGGCAACACAAAGTCGAGATTGTGGGATGAAATTCAAAGGACTGGAATGTCACACGGAAGGCAGCTCGTGGATTTAGAGTTCCAACCCCACCGCACTGCCCTTTACCTCACCGCCAGCCTTATCTTATCGCACCCATGTTTTTCACCAGTCTTCAGAGCTATGTCGATCTCGGGTTTTTTTTACCAACGCCTCCTCTTCTCTCCACTTGCCCCCTCTGTACGCCCATAGGGTCCACTCCTGCACGCAGACACAACGACATCCAACACAGTATGGGGTCCCTGGCTGCGGTAGACGTTGACAGGGTCGAAGGGGTCCCATTGCTCAGGGCTCCTGGATTGCTTCTAGTCATGGACACCCCGAAAGGTATGGCTTGGGTTACGTGCACATGGCGTCGCTTTTGGGTCTTGGGCTCTCCTTCATACTGACAAGGCACTAGGTCGAGGTGTCTTTGCCGGCAGATATATCCCAGCTCACACTCTTCTTGAGGTATGCCCAGTGCTGGTGCTAGACCCTGTTGAAAACGAACAGCATGTTCGAAAGACCGACTTGTACAACTACACGTAGTAAGAGCCCCGCAAATATCCATAGGTGGCAAGGCAGATGATATTGATTCTGCTCATAGCAATTGGCCCTACACACCTCCCCAACCCACCGATGGTTCCACGAACCAAGACACGAAGACTCCGACGACGACGCAAGCCGTAATACTCGGGCTAGGAAGCATGTTCAACCACTCCACGATGCGCCAGAATGTCGGATGGAGACGTGATGTGAAGAACCTCTTGATGACGTATATGACGCTGCGGGATGTGAGGGAGGGCGAAGAGCTATGTATATCCTATGGTTCCAGACTTACATTCAGGGACACCGATGCCGAAGAGTTGGCGAGTGGTGACGAGGATGAAAACGAAATGCTAGGTAAAATTGACCTCACTTAAACATGACATGACATGGCAATCCATTTGAAAGTGATCCATTTCTCAATCTACCTTTGTAAACAGTACGTGGAGTCGACTCTTTGAGATACAGATTGTCCTGAAAGTTTATCGACCTAAAGTATCTTTCCCTCTGCCTTGTACTCGCTCCGGTGTTGTTTTGGGAAATGGCTCTGATTTTTAGGACTCTTTGGTTTGCAGATTTTTCTACATCAATTGAAAGAGAAGAACATGTACACGATATCTCGCACATCTAATTCTTTTATGGCCCTCATTTCCGTGAATATTGGTGTGTGAGAAAGCAAACGACAGCCTTTTAAGGTGACTTCGTCCTCTGCCGGACGGGAAATCAGAGCTGTATCCCCAGACTGAGATAACTAGGAAAGTGTTAGTGAACCTCAAACCCGTGGGACATGATTGCTGGATGGGCCTACAACTCATGGAAAGCAAGTGACACTCCAACAGATGCTTTCACAAACTAGTAACATGCCCTTCTTCATCCATCTACAAAATCAGAAACAACAACGAAATGAAGAGTATCCAGCAAAACTGAAGTATTGTATCTCTTCTTGAGGCTGAATGGAATTTAAGAAGAATTGCGTCGAGATGCCGGCGATTGGGCCCTCCCAAAATCAAAACCTTCCATGGAAGACTCAATGGACGCACCCAGGAGTTCGGACGAAGAAATAGGCCGACCGCGGTGAATTGATGCAGCGGCATTGGCATCAATGTCGGTTTCTATATCTTCGTTCTCGTCATATTCTCGAAGATATTGCATCGCACCCATCCATCGGTCATCGTCACAAGATCCTTCTGCCTTGATGGCAGGCGACAGCTTCGGCTCATCCTTGATGTACCTTCCCTCTTCCATAATCGTCTTCTCGTCTCCTCCATGCTCGAACCTGCTTCTCTTGCCTCGATTCTTGAACTTCTCCTCTCGAGCAGCCCAGATAGTCTCGTCGTTTCTGTGGTCAAATACAGCATTTCTCCTCTCGGCCTTAAACTTGACCTGACTTTTAATACGCTTTCTGTTTCGAGGTCGGGTAGGGCTCTGCTCCATCTCCTTCACAGGGGCTTGGTGACCATCCTCGCGCTGGACATCGACATCCATATCAAACCTGCCCAGCACTCGGCCAAGTTCACTCACATCCGCAGCAACGTTGCCCAACGTCTTGACCCCGTCTCTCGCCATCCCGGCAAATCGCTCCTTATCCATTCTTGCCTTCCACTTGCTCTCCTTCTCAAATTCCCAGAGCTCAACAACCAAGTCTTCCTCGGGATCGCTGACTTCTCCTGCGTTGGGGTTTCCTCGGTTCAGAGTCACGAAACCAACGTAGCGCCTCTTGGATTCGGGACAGCCCATCCGGCGGCACTGGCTCTTGTGCATTTTGACTTGGTGGGTTTGGTCCCAGCAGGGCTGGTCGTCAACTTGCTTGAGCGTGTGCGCGATGTGTGGCCAGCAGATACTGTGCATGACCACGGTACAGCTACACTGGCCGTAGGTATGGGTAGTCGTGATGCACATCTTGAGCGGATGAACTGCTCTCGCTTCTTGGGTTAGTACAAGTCTTTATAAGCAATACTTGGTGTGGAGGATGAGGTCTCAGCTTTTCGTGTGTCACTAACCTGGGATAAATCGACTCTCTGTCACTGAGTTCTAGATGAGCAAGAGAGTTTCATTTGGGGTGCAGTAGTGATCGGCGGTTTGTTTCTAACCTTGCGCTTGCGGAAGATTCTGATCTTGTTGCGGAAGTTAAGCGACGGGTGTTTGCCAAGAGTCTTTGACAAAGCCGTGGTGGCCGAGACAGCTGTCTTTGATCTTGCTAGCGAAATTGTCTCAGTCAGCAGTGGCCAAGAGATCCCGGTGTAAAGATTTTATGAAGCTGTTCAAATATGGACAGGTTGTGGAAATCGGTATGTTCAGCTTACTTATCAATATGGGGTAGTTCGCTAAGGGGCCAAACCACCGTGATAACGTTGGATGCTTGAAAAGAGAAGAGAATAAGTAACGTGCCGTAGAAGTCGATGGAATGGATGTATCTTTAAAAGAAGGAGGTTTCTGCGGAGTACTTAACTGGATGTAAATCCTGGTGCATACGAAGAAACGGTTATGGTGATTTTGAAAGTGAAGTCGTAGAAAGGTGTTCAACCACTGTGCTAAAAAGCGGAGCCCCTGGTCCTCTTCCTATTTGCAGACTCAGGTATCCAGCCGGGCAACGAGCTTGTGGAGAAAGCTTACAAGATTCTGCCATCTCTCACCACCATTCGTAACGCAACAAATTTCTTGAATTGTGAGATAAAGTCGAGATTCTGCCATCTCTGACCACTGTCCGTGATGCAACGAATTTCTTGAACTGTGAGGTAAGGTGGAGATGCTCCACACAGACGAGACCTCCCCGCAAGACACACCTTGGCGCGGGACAAAAGCTCAAAATATTTCGTTGCATATCGCAAGGAAACGACGTCTCTGATACAAGCTCAAGACATTGGCTCAAGAGACAGGTATGGTTGAAGACATGCCAACTAGTCGATGTCGGGGTAGCGACGCTTAGTCGTAAGGTAAATGACTTGGTTCCGTTACATGACGCAGGTGGATAATGACGTTAGGATGTGATCAAGATGTAGCATGTTCAGAAACATGTGTGCCAATCTGGGGTAGCACTAGTCAGCCACTATACCCAAAGCTCCAATTCGTTGCATGACGCAGGAAATGTAGACGTTAAAATAAGCTTTAGGCATAGTATAAATAAGAGCATGTGTTCTAATCCGGGGTAGCAATACCTAGTCAATACCTCCCCAGAGCTCAGATTCGTTGCATGACGCAGATATAAACACGATGATTTGTTGTGTGCCAGTGAGCTTCGCCCTGTATAAGAATTTATCTACACGCACGGTGTTGTCAAATACTACCTTGGCACAGAGCAAGCTACTAACCTGAGGCAAGGCGAAAACACCTTCATAGGAGACTGAAAGATGGATTTTGTTGCATGACGCAGATATAAGATGTTTCATTCTGCGGTGTTATCAAGTACTGTCATGATTTCGTTGCATGACGCAGGTATAAGATGATGTTCCGTGATAATGAGCTAGGTATCGTTCGCTATGAAAGTATATAAATACACGGTGTTGTCAGATACTGTAATGGCTTTGTTGCACGACGTAGGATTACGGTGATGTTTCGTTTTGTGGCAACAAGCTATGGCTCTTTATAAGAGTATATACGGACGTACATACACGGTGTTGTCAAAATGTAAGAGCTTAGAGCTTGGCCGCAGACCACTGACACCGTAAGAGGCTGAAAGATAAATTCTGTTGCATGACGCACATGAGCCGTGTTTGAACAGAGACGCAGGACACGGAATCTCTAGCTTTAGACGGTGTTGTTAAAGATCGAAATAGCTTAGTGCCTCACCCCAGATTCTGATAACCAGATTAGAGATTGTTCGTTGCATGACGCACATAGACGTCATTCGAACAAAAAGGCAGGGCGCGCGGAATCTCTGGCTTCAGACGGTGTTGTTAAAGGTCGATATAGCTTAGTGCCTTACCCCAGATTCCAAGAACCGCACAGGAGATGACTTCGTTGCACGACGCACATACAACGTCGTTGAAATAAAGAAGCACTACTTGTATTTCTTCAGGGTTAACGTGGGATGGAAAACCAAGCTAGCTTAGTGCCTCACCCCGGATTCCCAAAACCACATTGGAGATTATATTCGTTGCACGACGCAAGTATAACGTCGTGGAAGTAAAGAAGTACTACTTGCCCTTCTCTGGGTGAACGTGGAGGTTATAGAAAACCCAATATAGCCGAGTGCCATAACCCGAATATCAAAGATACAAAGTGAACTGTTAACGTACACGAAGGTAGTAGCGTCATAGAGAGATAACTTTCGTTGCATGACGCATGAAAAGCATCGTAGAACAAAGTCAGTTAATTCTCTGAAGCAAAGCGGTGTTGTAAAACCCAATGCAGCTTAAAGCTGTACCCCGGATTCTATAGACCTGTGAAGTGTAACTGCTTCCACTAGCACATAAAGGTGGCAATCACACAGGAGATAACTTTCGTTGCATGACCCATATATACTCTCGTTGGAACTAGAGGAAATTGGTCGGAGTTGTGACCCTTCTTCGCGGCGTTGAGATTTCTCATTCTATCCTAGAGGTTGGTATTTGGTTAATAATGAATGCATCTATGCCGGTGAATTTGTGAGGAACTGATTTGGAGTCTTCCTTTATCCTCTAAACATCTCGATGTCCTTGGTAGATATGAACAACAAATCAGTCTGTTCAGGTAGGACGTATTTTAGTACAACTGCTGACTATATTTTACTTTCTTTATCTAAATATACATAAATCCGTTCAACCAGTCTTTCTTGATGGACGTGACAATTTCTGAAGCCCATTCTATACTATGAGGAACCTTCTATCTACACTGTACCGTGCCACCCTCATTACTAATCATCTTAGCAACAGCCTGCACTAGACTGATGCCCATGACGATGGTCCCGAAACACACACATGCAACGGCGGGGATGGTTTTCCAACTGCGGCTACTCAGCTTAATATAACAGAGCGGCGGAAGGATATAAGCCAAGGCACAAGCACTCGTAGCGCCAATCAACTCAAACACTGCGCCAAGATCGCAGGTAATGAGACTCAGCATCATGGCACTGACCACCAAGCCACTGGTGAAGATCAGGTGCAAGTTCATGTTGAATGGCTCCCCAGGGAACCAATAGTTCATCATTACTTCTCGGCAGACGAACGCTTCGAGCGGAAGGGTGGTAAGCATGTTGAGGCCGAAGCAGAGGCGGGCAATGTTGACCATCGTATTGTCGGATGGGAAGTTGTTGAGAACGTTTCCTTGGGTCAGGTTGCCGAAGGTTAGAAATCCGGCCAGAGCCATGAGAAGGCAGGCGAGCATGGAGATACCGGTGCTATAGTGGGTAACTCGAGCAAATCGATCGATCGTTGGCGTCTTTAAAGAGCCGTAGATTAGGAGGGAGTTGTGGTGACATACGAATGCTTGAACCTGTTAGGGCATGGGCTGAGTGGACAATGCAAGTGACTTACCGAATGATATAACGCCAATGGCCTGGAAAACGCCCGTGTTGATGGTCAAAAGCTTTACGTCAAAGCTACCCCGAGCTTCAGCTGGAGTCAAGATTCCTTGTATCACGACAGTGACCAAGATGACCATCATACTGATCAGAGCCAGCGTGCTTGCTTTTGCCAACTGCATGGAATCAGCATAATAATCGTCCGCGACATGGCATTTCTCTTACCTTGGCAATATCTCTATATAGACTAAGAGGATAACTAATCCCCAAGATGAAAATGACAATGACAGCCCTTCTATTTGCCAAAAGTCCTAACACCGGTACCTCACTTAGATTCGGCCAAATGGCCGTCAAGACGTGTGGTATAGAATCCCCAACAATGATGCCAAAGGCAATCATCCCACCGAATGCAAACGCCCATTGCGCAACAGAGATGGCAATCAAGCCAGTCTTTCCAAAGCAGTGTTCCACAGTTCCCTGGAAACTGTTACTCCCACTCAACTTGCTGTTGACCACGATCAACCGGATGGTCCAGTCAACGGTGATGGTCAGGACAACCAGCAGGATAATGCCCGTAAGCAGGCCCGCCTGGCGGAAGGCATAGGGTTGTCCAATGATTCCGGCGCCGATGATGGAATTCGCCATGTTCATAAAAGCAGATTGGAGTCCAGATTTGGGTCGCCGACGCTCGCGTTCAGCCCAGGACTGTACATCATCATCATCGCCCCATGGACTAGCTGCGAGCGTGACGGAGGGTGCTTCGATGTCGGTGAGCAGGGGTATTGAAGCATGGTGCCGGTCGCGGCGTCCGGAAAGGGGGGTATCTTGATATGGGGGAGGTGGAGCTGTATCTTCGCCCGAAGTCTCAGTATCGAGAGGAGGTAGATTGAAGCGTACTCGATTCGGCGTTCGTGGTGTTCGTGGTTCTTGGGGTGCGCCGGGGTGCACCACTATGTCCTCATCGTCGGATGCGGAATCGACTGACAGTAGAGCGCGATCTTCTTCATGGACAGAATCACTCGGACTGCCTCCACCCTCGCGGAGACTCTTGGAATTGGCCTTGGCCATAGTTCTACCGTGGGAGCATCGTGGTCGATATTGTCGACAAGCTGTCAAGAGCCGTACGTTGCGCTTTGCGAGGCTACCTCTGTTCGCTTAATGGCGGCCTTGTCATACGGGGGAACTCGGTGGGGCAACGGGCTTCAGCCTCCTGTCACGTCCGTATAAGCCACATATCAAGAATTGAAGATTATTTTTATTTTGTATGCAGAGTTGTATCCACCTCAGGGATATCTATCTATACTTTTTGCTATGCAGTTTAGGAACTGTCGCCATGAACCGTGTCGCTCAAATGCAATGCAACGCTAATCGAATCAGATAAAGAAGCTAGCTCCCCTTGCAAGGCATTCCGTGGAATGTGAATGTCCATCCCCAGATCACTGTCTCTGAACTTGAGCTGCCGTTTCTGAGCGTATTGCACATCAGAAAGCCCCAGCCCTACTTCACCATGTGCATGGCAGAGTCCTGGTCACCAATAGGTATTGAGGGAGTCTATGGACGTATTGAAAGTGTTGGACGGTGCTGAGTTGAAAGGATCAGACCAAAATGGAGAGAAAAACAAGAGCGACGAGTACTGTAATCCCATGGCAGGCTTCAAGTCGATGGCCATCTGACTTGGAGGACGTCGCCGTGGCAGTCGCCCCGCCAGAAGAGCTTCCGGAAGTCGCGGCGGCAACTGTTCCTGAAGCAGCCGAAGTCTCGTGGCCACTCAACGCAGGAGAATGAGCACTGGTCGTTGACTTTGCCGTCCCACCGGTTGTTGCACTGGCTACAGAGCCTCCAGAAATAGAACTTGAAACTGCTGATTGCGTGTTAGACTTTGATTTGGCCGTTGTTGTAAGGGCAATTGTGCTTGAACTCGATTGAGTTTTGGGTAGAGGTTTGGAGATAGAAGTTGGAGAGGATGTGGAAGACAACTCTGGAGTAGAGGACTTGGAGTCTGATAAAGAAGTAGTAGGCCCACCAGTAGAAGACGCGGATGTCGCAGTCGTTGAAGTCGAGGAGGAAGAGGGTTTCTCAGCAAAACCTGGCGACCCGTTAGTATATTGAACTTGCAATCCAAACCTCAAGGGCTTAAGACTCACCAATCCGGTTGCCGTCGATATCGAAGACGCTGTAAACATTCTTCAAGAAGGTGTCACCCAGGAGCCAAGCACCATCGACAACTGCATGGCCAAAAATGTTGCTGGTACACATTCCACTTCCAACGGAGCCGCCAACCCAGTCTGCTGCAGAGACACTATATGATACTTTATTAAAAACAAACTCCACCGTCGTTGTAGTCGTACATGGCACAGAATACGTTATGCTATCCGAGGTTTGAGAGCCGGTAATGAGTTTGTGGAAAGTAGCCACATCCGTTGGAGGACCGAAGATGTAAGAGGTACCAGTGTCAATGTAAGCAAGTTTTCCTGTGAGTCCTGCTAAGCTTCCATCCAATCCCATGTCGTCCATCGGTATGGCCCAGTCGCCACCAGCAGCTCCAGAGACAGCACTGTAACTCAAGGAACCATCAAATTTGGATGTGTCAGGCGCTCCAAAATTGATCTCGCCTGTATTAGTTCCATCTTCTGCGCGATTGATACTAATTCCAAAGAGGTTTGATTTGAGACTCTTTGAGCTCACAAGGGTTTGGACGAAGTTGGGTGTGGCTCCAGTAGCCATGGAAAGACCAAGAATACCATCAAATGGAAAAGCTGTGAAATCAGCAGAGGTGAGATTCGCGTTACCCAGCGTCATACTGAAGGTTAATCCAGCAAGGGTCAGGCTGTCCGTGGCTAATGTACCACTGACAGATCCTGAGCCATAAGAAACGCTGAAGGTTTCGGTTGAAGACTTGTAAGTAGTGGAGTCTGCTGGTCCGAACGAATTATGTAGTACGCAAGAGTCTGATGTGCAAGTTGGTCCCATCACCCAGCTTGTTCCCGCACCCGTGTCCAAGAGCATGTACATCAGCGTCCCCTTGGAACCAAGAGCTACTTCGGTGAAATAGGAGTAGTCCGTTCCATCCTGATCAATACCTGCACTATCTGCTTGGCTTGGTGTACTAGCCGTCATGACGGAGTAGTTATTATCTCTCCTCTCAACCTTCGCCGGCCGCCCCGGTGTTCCACGGGCATACTTCTTGGCCAATTGGGCAGCCAATCGACGAACTCGAAGCTCTTCGGAAAGATCATTCTAAGCAAAGTCAGCTCCACTTCTGTGACACCGATTTAGACCGCATTCTCACCTTCGGTATCCGCTGAACGATCTTAAAAGAGCGAGGCTCCTGAACTTCTTCCGCGGGAGTTGCAACTCGAGATTCCAACCCACGTTTCGAGGCACATGAATTATTCTCTAAGCATCTATATGTTGGCTCCCAGGGGAAGAAAGCTGTGCAGACCTGGCACAGAGCAACTGCCGTCGCCACGGCCTTGACGATCAACATTTTACTGGAGATCAAGGAGAGTGCTCTGGCACGAGCATTGGCGAAGGAAATCAATGAGGTGACCTGCGGAAAAATTCAGAGGGGTCTGGAGGCTCGGTAGGATTGTCGTCAAAAGAGAGCGATCGTAGTGATGCCCGGAAAGTAGTGAAGTGCTTTGCGGTCGAGTGACGGTAGACAGATGTGAGATGTTTCTGACACAACGAACCGCTGCGGAAGATGTACCAAAAGCGGTGGCAAGAGGATGCACGGCAGACGGAGTATCAATTGAGTTTCGTAGTTCAAGGACGTAGAGTCAAAGTGGACGTCTGCAGGATCAGAGTCGTACTCGGGCGGAGGTTCGATGATGATTAGAGATTACTATAAGGTGGCAAATATGAACAGGCGGCAAGTCGAGCAGGACAGTGAAGTCGTCGACAGAGCTGCAATTACAAAGATGTAGGAATGGTGTAGGTATGAATATGTATGTACGTAGATAAAAGATGTTGCGGGCCTAAGAAATATGCCGGAGGAGCGGGTGAGGGTTGCAAACAAGGCAGAACCACGGTAACGGTAAATGCAGATGCTAAAAGATGAATGCCCGGAACTTTTGGTCGTTACAAAGAAAGCGGATTCAACGTGTAGAGTGATGGCGGATGAGGATGAATGTCAAGAGGAGGGGAGGGAGGGCGAGTAAAGAGGAAGCTCGCAACATGCCCTTAGGAGAAGTCAAGAAGAAGGATGCGTGCTTGGGGATAATGAGTGGTGGGTACCAGTCTTGGGCAGGTCGACGCTTATCGCATTGGGACAGCACGCCAGCACCGAAGCAGTAAGCACCCGGTGCCGATCAGAGCAAGACAGCCATGGCCAACAATTTGGCCCACGACATGCTGGCTGCAAAGCTGGAGATTTGGATTCGGGCTGGCACGAGTCTGGCCTGCAATCTCCCAACCCATTGGCTGGCGCCTTTACGGTTATTTCACGCGAGGCCTGCGGCATGAGCATGCAAGGGCCCGACCAATCACCGCCGCCCAGCACGCCTTCGTGATCCATATCCAAATTGCGACCTTCCGTCCCTCTCCAGCCACGACAGGCTCGTCTGGGGGTAAACAAATGGCTGACCTTCCCGGTCCTTACGTCCCAGGTTCTGGCTGGCATGCTCCGCTGTTACAGGTGAACGGTAAGAACTGTAATACAGATGATGCGGATGCTGGATATGGAGACCTCTGTACCACGCAGGGCGGGCAGAAATGACGAGCCGTCCTTGCGTAGATGGTCGGCCACAGTCACCGTCAGGGTATCAAGAATGACAATGAGCAACATTAGTCGGGATATGGGAGGCCATCATTGGCTCGTTTCTCTCCACGGGGCTTTTGTTTGCCTGGATGGGGTCCGTGTGTGTTCGTACTGGACCTTGCCGTAGCCAGCCGAGAGAGCTCGACCGAACTATTTTGGGCGTCTACTGTGGTTCTCAGGGGGGGGGGCCTGACATGAATCACCACTGGATTGTTCGGCCTCGTTAGTGATGCCTCTGGGCTGCCTGCAGCATCGTAACCCGTTCGCAGCGTCGTGCTAGACTCGTGGAGGTGGAACACCGGAGCTGCGCATTAGCATTTTCGTGTGCGAGAAAATCGATAGTTCTGGCCCTCGACCTGTGGCCGCTGTTCCCCCGCATAAACTATCGGTAGGGGTGGCATCATCACGCGCAAAGTTTGGGGTTGGTTTCTGTGCCACATTCAAAAAAAGACTATTAGAGGCAGACCCTCATCGGCAATGTATTTTCTGATGGTACTCGCCGTACCAATCCAGGCTGGCCTGCAGAATTACCCGGCTCCGAGCACCTGGAGCTTGTGCCTCAATCCGCGTCTTGGTTGCCTGTAAGAAAGCCATCTGCTGCTCTTCCTTGATTTCACCCAAAGCAACCATGGTCCTAAGGAAAACCCAAACCGACTCATGAGTCCAGTTGAAGGAAGAGGCTAGCCCGAGGACCTCGTCGCAGATTGATGATCGAGTATTAACGTCCAAGGGCAAGTCTTTCTCCAGAGAGAGGCAGAAGAGCAATGCAGACCAGCCAGAGATATCCCCCGGGTGCCTCAAGCACCAGTCTCGAACCGTGCATGTCAACGCTGGAGTCGGCACATCGGCATCAATACTATTTATCAGCCAGCGAAAATGTGACCAAGCGTAATAGTTTCGAGGGTGCCTTTCTGCTGCGATCATGATTACAGCGGTAAGGTCTCGTTGCACATCTCTCGGCCTGCCCAATGGTTGGCCGAGCGCCAACAGCCAACGACGATGATTCCACAGCGTAGGGGATTTGGTGTGACGGTGAAGCGGCGATGTCAACAAGGAATCTGTGAAGAGAAGCTCTCGGTTCAGTATTACCTCTAGCTCCGTTGAGGAAACAAGGGTCTGATACATGTTGAGGATTCTTTTCCTTGCGTTTGCAGCTGTGAGGTTTTCTGGGTCCATAAGGAGCATGACAGCGGATGCATTCTGCAAGCTCTGGAGTCTATCTTCCGTCATGTGCAGTATGCCTTCGAAGAAGATCCTGCGGGCAATCACAAAGGCCTGAACCAATTTGAGCTTGGGCACACCTATACTGTGTCCATCTTGAAGAACGTTGTTGCCCTCTGGTAGAAGGTGGCCTTTCCCAAGAAGCTCAACCTCTAACAAATTCGATGTGGACGAGCTGAGAGCTGCTACGATGTCTCTGTAGACGATTTGGGGGTCGCCTGACTGGAGTGAATTGGCCACATCTTGATCAACAGCTCTTGACATGATGGATTGGGGTCGTGTCGTGCTACCAGACCAGAAGTGAGCAGAACAGTAAACTGACCTTGATAGCCGACGACAAGAGACCAGACGAGCAGTCCCTCCCTCAAACCTAAAACGAAGCATCCACGTGATTAGGGCGCTAGACTAGCTTGCCCCACACTCTATGCGTTTACAAAACTCTTCGCGCTCTTCGCATTTTTCTCTTCTCTTCAGTCTTTACATTTATTGTAATACGGCGTTCTACATACCCTTGTTTTGGCTCTTCCTTCGTTTATCGTTGGACTCTTGGACTCACTATCCGAGAGAGTAAATAGCCTCATCACATTCCCGAATAGCCCAGATGGTATTCCAGCGCCTTTTATAATCCTGGTGATTGCTCGCAGACCTTCGGGTTTGCGTATGAGCTCAGTGGGTTCGCTTAGTGCGTACATTTCTTCGACCATGATTGAGACTTTGTTTCGTAGAGTCTGGGGAAGGACAGGGTCGGTCTTGCTGCGTGACGAGTGGGAGGTAAGACGACGAAACAGTCGTCCTGCCACCCAACCTCAGATCGTGCGGACATAATTAAATCAACCGATCTTCATTGTGTATTTGTGATTTTATCCGTGTCTCACCCAATACTCTGACGAGTGCGACGTGGTTATCTATCTTGGAGTCTTGATAAAGGACAGGGGCTTCTTTGATCCTGTCGCTGTCGTTGGTATGTGAAATTTCGACAGGCACATCACAGAGGAATGCTTGCTGGATCATCAATTGAGATCTACACCCGCCATCCCATACAGCTTGATAAGGCCCACCCCGCTTCCATACGCCATAGATCTGCGAAATGCCAAATTGAGGCCTCGAGCTTCGTGTACCAGGAACAATTGCTGCGGAGCCTTGCTACAGAAAGTCTATTATGCGGCATCGACGATGAAGGAAATGCCATGACAAGGCCTCGAGAACGTGACAAAACGTTATCAGGGAAACCTAGCATGTTCAGGTAAGACTTGGAGGGATTATAGTTATCTCGCCGGGTCGTCAGTGGTCAAGTATTCCCCGGAGTCCGCTCTAAGCCCCAAACACCCAAGCCGCCATCATTCTATCTATATTCTCATCAACTAGTGCGGAAGCATATCAAATCTCCCGAGAGACCCTCAGGACCATGATAGCGCTCCGTACGAGTCAAACCCCCGTGCCATCGTCTATTCCAATCACAACCCATTCGAGGCATAGATGTTCCCGCCAGAAGTACTCACCAGACGGATCCATACTTCTCCACGGCATGACGCACTTGCAATCTCCAAGAGTGACATGTCTTCCGCATCAAGCAATCCGCCTCGAGTCCAGTGGATCTCAACGAGCTTCATTCAGCCTGAGGTTCGGGCCAAGATCTCGAAAGGCAAGCTGCAGCTGCTATCGCTGTGAACGGCGGGATGCTCGCTACCATGTGCTGAGCTAACCTTATCTTCGGGAGCTGTTGGGGGCTATCCTACGGTCCATGAGACGAAAGCAGCCAGCATGCCCACGTCCGAAATGTCTGCAATACCACGCTGTACCGGAGTTCCCTCTGGCCAGTCCAGAACCAGAGGGTGGTCACGATACTATGATGTCTACGGGCGATGGAAGTTTTTCAATATATCGGATAGGTTCCTGACTGCGCTTTTGTTTGCGGGCAGAGGGGGTTTGTGGTACCTGCGTTGGAGCGCGGGGAACCTTTTAGGTTTCCGTGGGTTGCTTTGAGTTCGGATTGACACTTTCGAGAAAGGGCCTGGATTGGATGGAAGAGTGAGATGCCGACGCTGGTGTGAGGTACGTGGAGCATCAAGGTTGAAAACGGTCAGCGTCCTGAACGTATAATATATATACATATAGTTTGGAGATGTGGCGATGTCAATAGGGACATATAAGGTTCTTGATCTTCCTTCTCCGTAATCATATAATCTTTTATTATTCTCGCATCTTCAGTGCTCAATCACTTGTGAAAATATGGCCCCGATTACATTCTTCATAGCCGTCCTAGCAAGCATGGCGATGCTGCTCGAGTCTACAAATGGACTCAGCATCCCGAGTTTCAACAAACGAGCGACTTGGTGGAAACCAACAGCTGGCATGACCTGGCAAATCGAGATTTCACACGAGTAAGTCCCCAGCATCCGCACCCAGAACAAGAACTTATACCTCGCTCCCTCAGGCTCAAGGATATGTCCGTAGATGCATCCGCATATGACATTGATATGTTCGACACGCCCGCAACGATCATCAACACACTACACAGCCAGCGCCGCTACGTAATCTGCTACTTCTCAGCCGGCACGTGGGAGAACTGGCGAACCGATGCCAACAGCTTCGCAGCCGCAGACAAGGGCCACAAAGTTGGCAGCTGGGTGGGCGAGTTATGGTTGAACACATCATCACCGAGCGTCCGCAACATCATGCTGAAGCGGCTCGACCTCGCCAAGTCCAAGCACTGCGATGCCGTGGATCCCGACAACACGGATGCCTATGACAACACCAATGGGCTGGGTCTCACCCAGCAGGATTCGATAGACTTTGTCACATTCCTTGCCAATGCGGCGCATGCGCGGGGCATGGCGGTCGGGCTGAAGAACTCGGGGTCGATTGTCTCGGATAGAATTGTTAGCCTGGTTGATTTTGCCGTCAACGAGCAGTGTGTGCACTACAAGGAGTGTCAGCATTGGACCCCGTTCATCTCGGCGAACAAGCCTGTCTTGAATATCGAATACCCGAGTGCGGGTTCTGCAACTACACAGACTACAAAGGCCAAGTACTGCAATAATCCGGCTCGGGCGGGCTTCTCAACGGTGTTGAAGAAGATGAGTTTAGACGATTGGTACATGCGTTGCTGAATCGGTGGTGTTGCAAAAAATCGAGTTTGAGCAGTGCTCAGCATGGGCTGGAACCATCTTCAATGAGACATGCGTGTGACGACCGGGGATAGTAATGGCAGTGGAAAATGTGCTGTACAAACAGTAGCTTGGTCTTTTATGTAATAACAAGCGAACCACTGATATATCTCATCTCGACTACTTAAAAGTGACTTGCTTCTAGAAACAGTGCAAAACCATACATGCATGAAGAAAACAAGTTACTAACACTTAACAGTAATGTCATCTCAAACCCCTGTAACATAGCCACCATCAGGAATTTGATCGATACTTGTGATATGAACCTCGGGTCTACCATTCATTTTACGACGAAAAGCAGAGCTAGCAGGATAGACTGGATGTCACGTCAGAGCGAAGTTAGTAGTTGTGGAGATTCGACACTTACCAACTTTTCTCAGTCTGTTTGCTCCTCCAAGTGGCTGCAAACTCTTCAACCCGTGCCAAGGATCCAGCCGCATATGATCCTCCCAGAAAGTCTTTCTTGCTGGTATGAAGCTATCCTGTTTCGGTATGACGATTCTTGCAACGGTCTGCCATGGGTACTTTTCGGAATCCCAAGCTTTACCGGCATACTCAACTGGCTGGTCCTCTAGATCCTCGCAAAGTTGGAACTGCCAAAGATATTCGGCGTCGTTATCTGCATAATACTTTTGGAGCCAGTCGCTGAGGATATTGTCTGGATGTGAGTTTGGATCTACTTCCTCATCGTACAACTTCTTCTGCGTTTCAGACGATGGGACCAAGCAGTACTTCGCAACGTAATCGCCAAATCGGTATGCTGTCTGGGAGTACATTCTTGTAGACTATGATGCTGGTCAGAACACAAAGTGGTACATAGCCAACTATACATACCTCTATATGTGTGTTACGGACTTCGTCACGAGCTTTCTGCAGAAGTGTATCTTTTCGGGCTTCCAAATGTTGGTAAAGCTCTTTTTGATTTCCTCCATACTTGATACGGAGATCAATTATTTCTTTGGTTGTTTTAGCATCGGCGAGATCAAGAGCTGGCGTACTGTTAAACTCAATGTCTTGGGTATCAAAAGACTTCCCTTCGTCGAACATCTCGCCTGCGACATGGAAGATCTTCATACCCAAGCCACGAGGCTGTGGAATGCGATCATCGAGAGCTGGATCTCCAGGCTCGGTACTGTAACGCAGCACCACTGGATACTTCCCAGGGTTTGCAAACATGCTCTGAGCAAGATGAGGTGGCAGATCTCCGACTATTAGCTCACCCTTGACCAGGCCTTGAGTTCTGGCGTGGGTCCCTGAACCACCGTCAGTTCTGTCATCAATACTAATGATCAAACCAATATGAATTTATGAAAGAATTGTGTGGCGCATGTCCCGCAGTCTCAAACATGTCTGCAATAAGTGTACGCAGGAGTACCAACCTCCATAGCAGTGTCGATGGTGGTTCAGCTGTGCTGCTTGTATCTTGTTGATCATGTTTGCCACCGCTCGGATATCCTCTTCCTCTCCTGGTGGAGTCTTTTCAACTCCAGGACCATTCCATTTGATATAGTTACGAGAGATGAGGTCACTGGTACCATTGGCGGCGGCTCCGTTGGGGTTTCTATCGGTAGACATAATGAAATATATAGATGTGGCATGTACAAAATCGCCTGCAGTTCAATCCATCGCGATACCTTGGCTCAGCCATCAGGACTTTATAGCAATTTTATAGAAGGCGGGGTAGCTTCCCTTCGTCCCCATGGCGAGAAGTATTTGAGATATCTCCCTGCGGGGAACTGTGACGATCTTTCTAGACCACCTAGTATCCTCACTAAAGGTTCATGGTACGAAATTATTTAGCACGAAACCGAGATGGCGTCCGGAGGTCAACCTGAGCGCCATCCTAGTAGAAACATAGCACCAAATACTGCAGGTAGGTGGCATGGGTGGCCAGGTTAGTAAGGGCAGGCTTGCAGCACACGGTGATTCGCTGGACGGCCACACTGGTGCCCGTGCTCCGCTGTAACGGCATCTCTCACGGAGCCAGGTCAGATGCCAGCTGGGCTGGTCAATCCTGGGGATGAGTGGACAAGTGAGGCAGGATGGGCAAGCAGGAAGAGCGGTTGCATGAATGGGTGGGCGGGAAGACCGTCCGTCGACCTTAGCTCTCGACAAGGATGTCGCCCTAGAACATCCGCTAAACACGGCCATTACGACGAATGGCCTGTCCTTCGCAAACCATAGAACCGGTCCTCGAAGTGGTGGTAGGATACCTAACAACGACGAAGCTGAACTGTCCAGTCCTCCCCAATCTGACCCATCATGTCCGCCGTGGCACCCTCAGATTCGACTTCGCAGACATTATCAGGTTTGTTTCGCCAATCCCCACCACGACGCATCCCCGGCCTCGCCAGATATGAACAGGTAACTAACAGATATGCTAGCTCCCAAAAAGAAGAACAACAAAAAGAAAAAGGGCGCAAAGGATAAGAGCAACGGCGATACCAAGACGGTCCCCGAGATAACAAAAGATGATTCTGCGCAACTGGGCGACCATGACGGCGATGGCGATGCGCAGGAATCTGGGGCATCGGGGCCGGTACGATTGACACCTGTTCATAACTGATGGAATGACAACAGAGGCTGACGAATTGGACAGAACACACCGATCGATGCGCAATTCCCGGAGTCGGCAGCGCAAATAAACGGGCACAGCGAATCCACCTCCTCCAATGGCCACGCGATTGCACCCTCATCGAAACCCACTGCAGAGGTTGGGACCGGCACCCAGAATTTAGATCATGCCCCGGAGAGTGTCAAAAGCACTGCGACAGACACGACGGATGCTAGCGTCCGACTTGAAGCAATGTCGCAAGAAAGAGAAGCCCTGCGAGTGGAGGTGGAACAATTGCGAAAGTCTTTGGAGGATATTCAAGGCAAGCATAACGAAGAGGTGTCTTCGATCAAGGATCAGCACGCAGAAGAATTGTCGAATATCCACGGGAAGCATAATGAGGAGATTTCTCAGATCAAAGGCCAACATACGGATGAACTCTCTGGCTTGCGCGGAGAACTCGAAGAGAGTGAGTCGGCCAAGGAACAAGCTGAGTCCCAGTATCAGAATTTGTTGGGGCGAGTTAATACCATCAAAGCCAGCTTGGGCGAGAGATTGAAGGCAGATAGGCAGGAATTGTCTGAAGCCAATGAAAAGATCGAAGAGCTCGAATCACAGAATGAGTCGTTTCAAAATCGCATTGAAACGCTGGAGAAGGAGGCGGCGAAGCTTGAGCAAGAGTCTAATGATGCAACTAGAGAACTGTCAAGTCTCCGTAGCCGGCACAATCTATCACAACAGAATTGGGTCTCCGAACGCGAGGATCTTTTGCACCAGATAAGGCAACTCCGAGAAGAGGCAGAAGCTGCCAAGGAAGCCATGGGCGACTGGGAGGTCTTAGCTATGGAGGAACGGTCGATTCGGGAGGGATTGTCTGAGAGAGTGACAGATATGGAGGAGCAGTTTTCTAGCCAGAAAGAAGCTTTTGAAGCAGCAGTGGCAGAAAGAGACAGCCAGTCAAGAACAGCAGATGGCCTCCAGAGGGCGTTGCAGGAGCTACAAGAAGCTCGGAAACGAGAACTTCGGGACATGGTCGAGTCCTACGAAGAACAACTTCAATCGTTGAAGAAGCTGGTCCAAGAGTCCGAAGCCCGCGCTGTAGAGGCAGTATCTGCAAAGGAAGGCTTGCAAGCCGAACTAGATAGGCTGACTCCATTTGAGAAAGAGGTCAAGGAAAAGAACCTCCTTATTGGCAAATTACGACATGAGGCCATCGTTTTGAACGACCATCTTACCAAGGCCCTTAGATTCCTCAAAAAGGCAAAGCCAGAGGACAACATCGATCGGTAAGTCCGAGTAGCTATCAACAATAGTTTATAGTTCTGGCTAATTCCTACTAGGCAAATCGTTACCAACCACTTCCTCCAGTTTCTAGCCCTTGACCGCTCCGATCCCAAGAAGTTCCAAATCCTTCAACTTATAGCATCTTTGTTGAACTGGACGGAGGAGCAAAAAGAGCAAGCGGGTCTTGCACGACCAGGCACATCAAACAATAGTCTCCGCCTACCGGTGTCGCCTTTCCACCGCACGCCAAGTACGCCATCATTGTCGACAGAATTCTTTACAGAGTCTGGCGACAGAAAGGAATCGCTGGCGGATCTCTGGACGGGCTTTCTGGAACGAAGTGCCGAGGAGGGTTCCACGCATGGTAGCCGCAATGGGAGTATCAGTGGTCTTCCGGCTACCAGGCCTGATACGAAAGGCGGTCCTGCTTCGTAAACCCCTTTCATCCTTACAACTAAGAGAAATGTTGTGTTCTTACAAATTATGTATAACTGTGGAAGATAGAAAGGGAAAATGGAATGTATTAATAGCATTAGCATAAAGGCGTCAGTCGGGGCAAATGGAATGGATATGAATTTTGCAGCAGCGAGTAGAGTTGATTAGGGTAAGAGTTGAGTGGTATAACCAGCACTCCAAAACATAGTTAAAGATATACAAAGACGAACATGTTTGAAGGCCTGCGGAATCATCATGTATATCGGCTTCATTGGATAGAGTTGCATCCTTGCCTATGAAAATGTGGAAATGCAAGACATTGAGTTCTTGTGCTTTTGCATATTTCATAACTCTTGGCAGCACCCGCAGGCTTGACTCAGCAGTGTCGTGGATGTTATGGACTGTTGTTTCGTGCATATCGAGAGTGCATATGAGACAGTACAGATATACCATCCCAAGGTAGGGTAGATACCTATGTGGCAAGACAAGGCTGCGTTGAATCTTGCCAAAACCTTCAAAAAGCTGCCAGAGAGGACTTAAGAAGCCTTGTCATAGAAGTTTCTTTTTCTTAAAATGCAGTCTGGTCTACTGTAACGATGTGAAGCCTTGTGAATCGACTAATCATTTGCCAAGTGTTCGTCATGAATGCGTAAGGAAGTTCGTAGCCTCGCTCGCCCCACGTCATCGTCGGCCGCACGCTCGAACTTGGCTTGGGGTCAGATGCGACTGTAGATGCAGATACACTGTGCAAGAGATACACAACCCAGGCTCAACGGCGTATGAAAGCACCATGGCAAAGTAAGTAAATCTCACCCCTCTTGACACATCAACTTTCTTCTCTCGTTCCCCAACATCTACTGCAAAGTCCGAGGAAAGAGTGCCATCCCAAACTCACATGCGCAAATAGCAATATCCTCTTCTTGCCTTTCCGCAAGACCAACAACATAGCCCTCTCCACCGCCATCAAGCAGCATATCTCTAGCAAGTATGACCAGCATCCGGACATGTTTCGTCAGGATCTCGAGGTCGTCGACGCCCTGCGTCGCGATGCGGTCAACGTCAAGGAACCTCATACTAGTGGCATCAAGAAAATCGCTGCATATGCGGGACAGTTGGCTTGGATGGGCGGGAAATTCCCCATAGACGTGAGTAGTTGTGCCTTTTATATATTTCGGGATTGAGTTGTGTGCGTAGAGCCACTGGGCCAACTAGATATGAGATCTGGGACTGATATTGTGAATCCTAGATTGGTGTTGAATTCACTTGGTACCCTGCTCTGGGCTACAACACTGAACGACCCATATCCCAAGACAACCTCAAATTCGAACTTGCAAATGTCCTTTATAATCTCGCCGCGCTATACTCACAGCTGGCTATGTCTTCGAACCGCAGCACCACCGAAGGTCTACGATCGGCATGCAACTACTTCTGCCTTTCTGCAGGCGTCATTTCGCATCTGAAGTCGGAGATTATCCCAGAACTGCGCTCAACTCCTCCAGAAGATATGGATAGTATGACACTCGAATCTCTTCAGTTTCTGCTTCTTGCACAAGCCCAAGAGTGCTTCTGGCAAAAGGCTGTCATGGATGGCTATAAGGATGCTTCGATCGCGAAGTTGGCTGCGCGCGTCTCGGATCTCTACGGGTCTGCAGGTGATTGGGGCATCAAGAGTGAAGCGATCAGTTCGGAATGGATACATCATACCACAGCGAAACACCATCATTTTGCTGCTGCTGCCCAGTATCGGCAAGCTTGTAATTGCTTAGAAAAGAGGAAGTATGGCGAGGAGGTCGCGAGACTTAAGGATAGCATTGCGTGTGTCAACGAGGCGCTAAAGGAGGCTAGATACCTGAATAAAGTCGTGCTTGGTGACCTGAATGGGTTGAAGAATAAGGTGACGGAGGATCTAAAGAGAGCGGAGAAGGATAATGATCTGATATATCTCAGTAGGTATCACGCGCGCCTCCTCAGGATATGGATACTAATAATACAGATCCCGTACCGCCAAAATCAGAACTAAAAACTCTCGAACGCGCGAATATGGCTGTTGCAAGGATACCAAAAGAAGTTTCGGAACCAAGTGCATTTATTGGAGACCACCTCGAATTCGGACCACCACTTTTCGAGAAACTCGTTCCTTTTGCAGTCCATGTAGCTGCATCTATCTACGAAGAGCGTAGAGATCGTCTTGTCAATAACAACATCATCGATGAGCTTGAGATCATGACTACTAAGATCCATGATACGCTTAGATCACTCAATCTTCCTGGTTCTTTACAAGCTTTGGAAAAGCCTCTTGGCTTACCACCAACCTTACTTTCGCACGCGGAAGAGATTAGGCAAGCAGATGCATTGACAAGACTGCAGCGGTCCTTTTCTGATACTGCCAAATTGAAGGCATCAGACGAGTCAACATTTTCTGAAGGCAGGGAGTTGTTACATGCTGAAGCAGCAGAGAATGACAGACTTTTGAAGAAGTACGGAACAGACCGATGGAATAGACCAGATTCCAAGACTGCAGCTGGCAAGCTGTACACTCAAGTCAATGAGATCGAAGGCTATCTCAAGAGTGCTGCGAATAGCGATGAGCTTGTTGTGAGCAAGTTCAGAGAGTGTGAAGAAACGTTGAGAATTCTTTCGGGTACAGACCGTGACATTGGCAATTTTGTTCCAAGCAGTCGTCGTGTTGAAATTCCTCCAAGATTAGAGGGCGAAGTCTCTCACCTCAGAAGCTGCCTGAATGATGTCAGCAGATTCGAGTCTCGAAGGAGGAGGAAGATCGAGGCTTTGCGCGAGAAGTCAAAGAAAGACGACATCAACAGTAGCATCTTGGCAGAAGCGGCACGGCTAGAACGAGAATACCCAAGCACGGCACTTGTCCCAGCACACTTTGAAGACTTTTTCGAGCAGCGCCTTACAAAATATGACCAGGATTTGGATTTGTTAAAGAGTGAGGCGCAAGAGCAGGATCGATTACTCGGACAACTCGAGCAAGCAAACTCTTCATTCGTCGCAGCGAGGTCTGGGGATACTAGCTCGCGAGAACGTGAGCAGGCCTTGCAACGACTCGAGAATGCGTATTTTAAATACAAGGAGATTGTCAGTAATCTGGAGGTCGGGAGGAAATTCTATAATGATCTGGCCAAGATCGTGGGACGGTTCAGGGACGAATGCAAATCTTTTGCCCAAATGAGAAGGGAAGAAGGACAGCATTTGGAATCGTAAGTGCCGGCTCCTCTCTTTTGTCTTCCAAACTTCGTTCCTAATGAAGCAACTAGTGATCTTAACATCCCCTCACTCTCCAACCTTTCACTGCAACAACAAAAGCAAGAAGAAGCGGCCTTCTCCCCTCGCTACAGTACTCGCTCCACAGACCATCATACCCAATCCCCTATTCCAGCTCCCATCCCTCAAAGAGCCAGTATCACGCCTGTTGCACCCGCTACCTGGGATCCTGCGATGGGTATTAAGTTTGCTGGTATCACACCTGTTGCTGACCAGAATGGGACCCAGCCGCGAATGACTGATGGTGGTGCTCAACAACAGCCCCAACAGCAGCAGAAAACGTGGGATCCAAATGCTGGGTTTAGATTCAGCTAAGATGGATGACAAGGTTGACAATCCTACTACGCCGCGTTGGAAACTGATCAGCTTCAGCGACCGTATATCCAAATGAATAGATACCAAGAGCCGGAAGAAGATGACGAAGATACGATCCAGTTATGCTGAGAAGAAACTGCGAAGGATTCAAAGACGAATAGATCCAGCATTCATTTTACTTCAATCGCAATCCCTTCCTCCCTCGAATACCTCGCCTGTAAGATGAGTTAGAATCTTTACTCAGTCCGGACCAAAATCAGATATGGTAGCGTATATCATGCACGGAGAGGAGTCATCAGGAAATACGAGCTATGGTAAACTAGGGGACACGCGCGTTTCGTTTGACATTGCTATAACAACTGCAATGGTATATCTTTATCATGGCGCTTCCAACCCCAAATTTCTGTGGAATTCTCTCCTTATCTGTCACCACTTGAGCACCAGCTCGTCGTCATCCTTTTTCCAAGGCAGCCGTCGCTCGTACTGCTTGTCTCACGTCGAAGTATATAATAGTCACGTGATCTAAGGCAGCCGCCGACCAACCACTCGACAACTCTCGTCTCTAGGGTATAAATAGCTGCCTTGTATCTTCTGTCTTTTATATTTGACTTCCATACTTGCACCGACTTGTTCTTTAAAGTATCAGATCTCGCTTCTGCTCAGCCGTCCTGGTATTAGTATCAATATCAAAATCACTTCCTCACGTTTTGAGGCTGCCTCGTAAATTTATCGCACGAATAATACTATCTTGAGATTGTCTCGACGGAAATATCTAACAGAATGGCCCACAACATCTGTGGCTGCCACTTTTACGTCGAAAATCCTGGCAACAATGTGGAGACCAGGAAGAGACACTACCTGCCTATGGTAGGAAGTGAAGTCCATGCTGTAAGGACACTCCTGTCATACCTGTTTTGTGCTCACAACCATCATTACAGACCATACTGTCTCGGACAGCAAAAACCAGATTGAAGCAGACTTTCACAAATCCTGCTCCCAACGAAGTCATCAAGGAGGTATGCTTTCGATATCTTTACCTCCACACCAATCAAGCCTGTGGATACTCCTACTGATTACATACAGTGCCTCTATTCATTCCCATTATTTGATGGCGTTAGTGTTGTCAGCTTTACCTGTCATATAGGCGACAAACTCCTCAGGGGTATTGTTCAGGAGAAGGCGAAAGCAAAAGCAACTTTCGACAATGCCGTCTCGAATGGGCTAACTTCCGGACTATTTGCACAAGATCTGGCAGCATCTGACGTGTTCAGCACACAGCTTGGCAACATTCCACCAGGCAGCAGTATAACCGTGGAGATCTCGTATGTGGGCGAGCTAAAGCATGATGCCCAAGCCGATGGCATTCGTCTAACCATTCCTACAAAGATTGCTCCGAGATATGGAGACAGTCCTTACACCGTATTTAACTATTCCTCGATAGGTGGTCTTCGTGTCGAGAACATTGACATTGGAATGAAGATTACAGTTGATGCACACATGGCAGACGGAGCTTCCATCAAAAGTATCCAGTCACCGTCACATCCGATAGCTGTGACCATGGGAGTCCTCTCAACAAACACTACTGCCGATCCCACCACAAGCAAGGCTTCTGTGAGTCTAAGTCTTGGAAAGACCGCTCTTGACGAAGACTTCATCCTGATCATTCAAGCTACCGATGTCGGCAAACCCAGTGCAGTTCTCGAGGCTCATCCTACACTCAAGGGTCACCGAGCTTTGATGACGACGCTCGTCCCAAAATTCTCACTTCCTGCAACGCGACCAGAGATTGTCTTCGTCGCTGATCGGAGTGGCAGCATGCAGGAAAACATACCCATGCTGATCTCGGCGATGAAGGTCTTTCTAAAGTCGCTGCCTGCAGGTGTGAAGTTCAACATTTGTTCTTTTGGAAGTGGCTATTCGTTCCTCTGGGAGAAGAGCGAAGCATACAATGCTGACAGCCTCGCTTGGGCCATGCAACACACTGACTCTTTCCGCGCTAATATGGGCGGCACCCAGACGTTCAATGCGCTGAAGGCCACAGTGGAAAGACGCTACAAGGATTTATCTCTTGAAATTATTCTTCTTACCGATGGAGAAATCTCGGATCAACATCAACTTTTCCAATACATCAACGAGCAAGTAACCGGAAGTTCAGGCAAGATTCGTGTTTTTCCCCTTGGTATCGGCAATAGAGTTTCCCATGCACTCATCGAAGGCGTTGCAAGAGCTGGGAACGGATTTTCTCAGAGTGTCCAAGACGGCGAACGACTTGATGGCAAAGTCGTGAAGATGCTTCGTGGAGCTCTTTCGCCTCATGTTGACAACTATACTCTCGAGGTGAACTATGAAGCTGACGATGAGTTCGAGCTTGTCGATCGTGTTACTGATGGATTGAGAATACTAATGCCCCAAGAATCACCATCAAATGGATCTGACAAGCTGGCTGGAAATATGGAGCTTGACCCCGAGCAACAATCTATTTCTCTATTTGACGAGAACGCTAATCCTGAGGGCGCGGATCTGCAAGAGATTGAAAATAATCTTCCCAATATTCCAATTCCTACGCTGCTTCAGGCACCGCACAAGATACCCAGCCTCTTCTCCTTCTCACGTACGGTTGTTTACCTTCTTATGTCGCCAACCAGCATTCAGAAAAATCCAGTTTCTGTCACACTCCGCGCAACAAGTCCCCATGGCCCGCTGGAAATTACCATACCTATTGAGAAGCTACTGATATCGGGTGAAACCATCCATCAATTAGCCGCTAGGAAGGCCGTACAAGACCTCGAGGAAGGCCGTGGGTGGCTCTATAACGCAAAAGTTGTTGGCAACCTTCCTACTGGAGACAGTAATTCCAGTGAACTCATCAGAGATCGATATCCCGGCCGATTCTCTGAAATTGTTGTGAAGGAGGCCGTGAGACTTGGGGAGACTTTCCAGATTGCCGGAAAATGGACTAGCTTTGTTGCTGTCGGAGAAAATCAAGGTGTCAACCAAGCCATAGTAAATCCTAACAGTCGCTATGCCGAGATAATCAGAGCGGAAATGCAGACTCTCCAAGACTCTCCCCAAAGTAATACTGGCGTTAGGAAACGAGTTCGTGCTCGAAGAGGCGGAATCCCATCTAGCAGAGTGCAGACCGCGGAAAACAGCTTGGCAGCTTACCAGCAAAGTTTGATGGTGCTGCAACAAACGAACAAGAACCGGCGTCTAATGGTACCTGCTGCCCCAGGAGCTAGGCCTAGTCCTCAATTTCAGACTGGAAATATAAATCCGCCATCACCACCGAGCGTAGTTGGGGGCCTTGCCGATGCATTTTCGGTGCGACGTAAAGCAAACGATGTAGACGATTGGGAAGTCGACGAAGACGACGAAGATTGTGGGACGGGTCTAGACTTCGGGTCTTCTGCTGGATTCTCGTCGCCAGCACCTGCTCCGCCCTCCAGATCACACTGTTCAAGAAAAGACCCCCATAACACTGTCCTGAGTCTTATTGAGCTCCAATCCTTCGACGGATCTTGGGCTTCTGTATCCAAAGACAAGATCCTGCAGCTAATAGATCTTCGAGATAGCTCAGGAGCTGACCAGAAGGACCTGGAGTCGACACTCTTGCTTACTGTGCTTGTTGTGACCTATCTTAGTCAGTACAAATCAACCGAAGAGGACGTCTGGACTTTAGTTGTTGAAAAGGCTAAGGGATGGATCAACAATCAGGTTCTGATCGAGGACGGCCAAATGAAAATGGAAACGCTTGAGAGCCGAGTGTTGGAGATTCTCCATAAGAATATGGGATCTTGATCAATGGGATTGATCATTACACTTGGGTATGGACGGGTTGGTAGTTGTGACTATTATCTCGTTTTAATGTTTCTTTGTGTTCTTTAATACCTCTTACTTGTTACGGGATGAGGCCCTCCCAAGCGGAGAATATCTGACGGTTATTCAATCCCATGATTTTGAGGCAAGAAATAATTGGGAATGGATCCCATAGGGTTGGTTCGCGGCCAATCGAGCGAGCTTAGCGTTTCTGTTATACCCTAGATGAATCCTGTTTCCTACATGAGAATTCAACCAATACTTACAAGGCGGAAGAAACCAAGTCAGATTACCACCCTTCCTGTCTCCTTACCCACCTGCAAAGTTCTCATCAGCCATACCCTTCCCACAAGCTCTAGACAATCTCTAGCTCGGAACTGCACTGAATAGCACCTTACCAGGAAAGACCACCAATGGCACTTCTACTGCGCGCTATATTTTAAGCCAGCCGTGCAACTGGCTCTCCTGAGTCTCCTGTATATCTCATTGACCGGCCTCTGTGGCCCTAACCCTCCTTTTTCGTTCGTCTCATCTTGTAACATATATACTCTCTACCTGCCTGCCTGTCTATCTGCCTAAATTGTCCAAAAGCTGTCGATATCCCACCAACGTCTTCTTGTATGTGGCTCGATCATTGGTTAGAGCTGGATGGGATTCAGGGGATTTCTTACACATCTGGTGCTCCCGGCTTTTGCATGTGACAGCTACATAGCGCAGAGATCAAGAAATCCCTGCTAGATCGCTGACCAACTCGAAAGTACATCTTGCTGTTGTCCTAGCCAGATACATTGTTGAGTTTGTTTGCACGATCTTAAAAGCGCTATTGGTGGGAGCCTTTCGGGATAATTTAGGTCTATTGGGAGGAGGGAATTGTGTCAAAGTCTGTCACTGAGAAATGTGCATCAAAAGAACCAATCTATGCCCGGTTGAAGAGGGTATTATTTTCTAGCCTTTTATCTTTTTCATCCACGCACATACCCTTTCGATAAAGCTTGTGCTCTCACAGGAGACAAATCCTATCACCACAACCTGGTTGAGCTTCTCAAATTGAGCAAGCATACCAAAAAGTCAAAGTCGCTAAATCAGACGCCACGGATGTCCGGTTGATGGATCAATCCTCTATTTCCCCGTCCCCGTCCTATGCATTGTTGAATGTCATCAAGTCGTATCTCCCACGCACAAAAGAAAGCTTTTGTCTTTTATGCTTAAACCCAGCCCAGAAAAACGCCGATGTTGAAGTCGTCTCCCTCGCTAGATTTTTTTAAAAAGACAATTGAAAACCACAAAAAAAGAAAATATCATTATATTGACACAGAGCAGCCAGTTTACTTGGCATACTTTTGGCGGTAGAACTTGGCGGCGTTGACCATGTTGGTCAAGGCGGCCTTGGTCTCGGCCCATTGACGGGTCTTAAGACCACAGTCGGGATCAATCCAGAGTTGCTCTGGCTTGAGGAATTGCAACATCTCCTCGATGCGATCCTTGATCTCTTGCTCGCTTGGGACACGAGGAGAGTGGATGTCATAGACACCAGGGCCAATGTGACGTGGGTAAGCCTCGTCAACGAAGACCTTAAGGAGCTTAGCATCAGACTTGCTGTTCTCAATGGAGAGAACATCGGCATCCAGAGCAGCAATGGCGTGGAAGAAGTCTTGGAACTCGGAGTAGCAGAAGTGGGAGTGAATCTGGGTAGAGTCCTTAACTCCAGAGACGGAGAGACGGAAAGACTTGACAGCCCAGTCAAGGTAAGCTTCACGCTCCTTTCCGGCGCGGAGAGGAAGACCCTCACGGAGAGCTGGCTCATCGACTTGGATGACGAAGACACCGGCGGACTCGAGGTCAACAACCTCGTCACGGAGAGCCAAAGCAAGTTGCTCGGCCTGGACGGACTGGTGAACATCGTCACGAGGGAACGACCATCGGAGACAGGTGATTGGTCCGGTCAACATTCCCTTCATTGGCTTCTTGGAGATGGAGACAGCGTACTTAGACTCCTTAACAGTCATAGGTGCTGGGCGAGAGATATCACCGACAACGATGGGTGGTCGGACGCATCGGGATCCGTAGGATTGAACCCAGGCGTGAGTGGTGAAGGCATAACCGTCAAGACGCTCACCGAAGTATTGCACCATGTCGTTACGCTCTGGCTCTCCGTGGACGTAAACATCCAAGTCAAGCTCCTCTTGGATCTTGACAACATCTTGAATCTCCTTCTCGATGAACTTCTCGTACTCCTCGGCAGTGATCTCACCCTTGGTAAACTTGTTACGCTGGATACGGATCTCCTTGGTCTGGGGGAAGGAGCCGATGGTGGTGGTTGGGAAAAGAGGAAGACCCAATGACTTTTGTTGCTGAGCAATACGGGTGGTGAACTCAGATTGACGGTTGTAGTCGCTTGCGGCAATCTTGGATTGACGCTCCTTAACAGCTGGGTCGTTGGTGCGCTTGGAAGAAGCACGAGCTTGGACAGACTTAGCGTTTGCCTCAAGCTCAGCACGGACGGAAGCTGGGCCCTCAGTGACAGCCTTAGCAATGATGGCGACCTCAGTAGCCTTCTCAACGGCGAAAGAGAACCAATCAGCGATCTCAGGGTCGAGCTTCTTCTCGCTGGCGAGAGTGTGTGGGGTGTGGAGGAGGGAGCTGGAGGTAGCAACGATGACGCGCTCCTGGCCGAGCTTTTGAATGGCGGCCTCAACCTTCTCGATGGCCTTTTGGAAGTTGGTCTTCCAGATGTTACGTCCATCAACAACACCAGCAGAGAGGATGGTTTTTGGTCCAAGAGCGGAGACGACAGTCTCGAGTTGCTCTGGGTTGCGGACCAAGTCAACGTGGACAGCGTAGATGTCCTTTGGCAGGGCCTCAATGTTGTGAACAATGTCACCGAAGTAGGTGGCGAAAACGAGGCTCGGGATCTTGGATCCTAAGCTGGCGAACTTCTCGTAGGTTGGCTTGAAAGCAGCCTTGGTCTTGGCGGGCAAGTCGAAGACAAGGACTGGCTCATCAATTTGGACAGTCTCGGCACCAGCCGCCTTGAGCTTGGCGAGGAGCTCCTCGTAGATTGGGAGGAGCTTCTCAAGCAAGTCAATTGGGTCGACAGATTGTCCACGGTCAGCCTTTCCGAGGTGGAGGAAGGAGATAGGGCCGACCAAGACTGGGCGGGTGGTGATACCAGCCTCCTTGGCCTCAAGGAAGTCGGCGACGGCCTTTGGGTTGGGGTTCAACTTGAAAGTCTGGTTGTCTTGGAGAGTTGGCTTGACGTAGTGGTAGTTTGAGTCGAACCACTTGACCATCTCCAGAGATGGCACATCAACACCCTCACGTTGAAGACCACGACCCATAGCAAAGTATTCATCGACAGGGTTGAGTTGGTATTTGGTGTATCGCTCTGGGGCAGCCTGAAAGAATGACACATATTAATGAATTGTGGGGCGTCATAGTGAGGGGTAATACTTACACCGAAGTCTTGAATGTGGTGGAGGACTTGATCGTAGAGAGCAAAGTCATTAGATGGGATGATGCTGACGCCAGCATTCTTCTGGATGTTCCAGTGCTCGAGACGGAGTCTCTTGGCCTCGTTGAGAAGCTCAGCTTGGGAGAGCTTGCCACCCCACTACGGAGGGGTCAGTTGCAGTCAACAGCAAGGGATTGCAGTGTACATACGTATGCCTCAGTTGCCTTCTTCAAGTCACGGTTGACTCCCATGCGAGGGAAACCGAGAATGGCGGATTGAACCATTTTTGCGGATGTGAAGAATTAAACAGAAGGAAGGATTGTGACGGATGTGAGGTCAATCTGAATGCCGCCCGGGTGGATGGGGACTCAGATGTGTAAATGTGGAAGGAGAGGTGACGAACAAACACCTCGAAGTGATTGAGAAGTGGGAGTGATGAGGATGGAGGGGAGGGAGATGGATGATGGAGAGGAGGGTTGAGGAGAAGAGAAGTAGAAGTAGGAGGGGAGAAGCTTTAGGAGCGGTGAATATTTTCACGCTTATGATGGTGGGGTTCTATTGTCGTGCCAATTCTGTAGTGGGTTCCAGGGTCCTATATAGCACGTGATATGGTGAAATTGCCCACCATGAGGGATCTTCATCCCTCCGATGATCCTCCATGAGCCCCTTCCCTCCCTTCACGCCGATCTGCTCGTACCTCAAACCAATGGACTGGGCCATTTCATTTGTATCTCAGTCGGTTGGTGATTTACAGGAACACGGCAACATTGCCGTTCACATTGGTGAAGGTGGCTCGTGTGCCGTAGATCGGAGAGCATTGTCCCCATCCATGCTTCTTATACGGGGTTGTCTCCATAGTGATAGGCTAGCTGGCCCGTGGGCAGGGTTGCCGTCGGTGCCAAAGGGAAGCAAGGAGACACCGTGAACACACTACGCCCGTTGATACGCATCGCTTGTGCACTAAGTTCAAACAGATTCTGCATCGCTCCCGCCATACTATAGTTTGCCATTGCCTCCGCCACCATAGTTCGGAGGAGCTGTCGTTGCGAAGAAGCATCTCTGCGCAAATAACCCCCGACAACCATGCTAGTAACAACTGAGCTTATCTGCCGTTTGTCAAAATGTCTTCTTTTGGCTTTGATGCAAAGCATGTAACTCTTTGTCAGTCTGCTGGCCACAAACTCACAACCACAGCAACGCGGGGCATCATGTCCTGAATTCTCTATTCGAGACATAACACCGAAAAGGACTATATGCCTCGGAACATGTTGTCGCGGCTCACAAACTGCTATACAGTGGAGTTGGTACAGTAGCACCATTTATTCTTGATGTGCCGACGAACATCCGAACCACCAGATCTCCACCACAACGTTCAATGCAGTTAATGCGTCACAAGCACTCTTTAAGAGCTTTCGCTTCCTTCCTTGGGTTTCTTTTCTCCATTGCTTGACCTTTCGCAACTTGTCACAGCCTTATTCTTGTCGCCGAATCATCAGTGTGTTGCAACAATGTTAAGTGGCTCGAACTAGGCGAGATATGAAGAACGTCTGATTGAACATCCCGAAAGGCGAGAGATACTTGAAAACGCCATTATCACCTGCAGGAGTTTGTACGAAGGCACATGTTACTCCAAGCTGCACTGTCCTACTCTACACCCGGCTCGGCTCGTTCCACGACACTGTGGCCACAATCAGTCGGCGCGGGTCTCCACAGTGCATGCCAACCGGCCATTCTTGTACGTAAGGCCTCTAGATCCACCACACTAAGTTCCATCAGAGGCAGGATGCTTGCTCTTCATAACGAAGGGCTGGAACAATGAGTTTTACAATGAATACAAAAAGGCGTATGTACCAGTAAGTTCTTTGGAGAGTGAAAAATGGATTTGGTTCCGAACAGTGATGCTATGAACTCATGTGCAACACTAAGACAAATATCATGGTTATCTCGAGACTTGCAATGACCTTCTCCATAGATTTTAGAGGTACTGAGACTTGATAAACTGCGAATTGTGCAAGAGAAGCGAGCAAGCGCTTCACATGTTCAAGCCTTCGCATGAGAGGGTATACAATATTGTACAGGACAAGTGTTCACTGTGGATTCGAGGTGGACGTCTGCAGGCTCAAGCAATCCATTTCTACTCAATAACCAAAGGTCTACATCCTTGACGTATATTACAAGACTTTATTACGTTTGCTTTCCTAGAGAACTGCAATGGTACCTACTCCAAAGCTGGCGTGTCGGCAAAAAGCGCACCCGACATGGCTGGAAAACAAGTTAGCAAGTTCGAAAGACAGATATTAAGGTGGCACTTACAAGCAGCATATCTGTCGCCGTGAACCTCAGCAGCATCTACTGCACTTCTAATTTGCTTTTCTTCCTCCGCGCTCAGCTTAACATTTAAGGCACCCAGGTTCTCTTCCAAGTATTTGATTTTTTTCGTTCCAGGAATCGGAAAAATATCATCTCCTTGGGCCAACAACCAAGCCAATGTAAGCTGTCCTGGTGTACAATTCTTCTTCTTGGCCAACTCGGAAATCTGGTCTACCAGCTTCAAATTCTTGGGGAAGTTCTCCTCGGAAAATCGTGGAGCGTATTTGCGGAAATCTCCTTCCTCAAAATCGGCGGGCGAGCGGTATTGTCCGGTCATGAAACCGCGTCCGAGGGGAGAATAAGCTACGACCGCAACTCCAAGCTCGCGACACGTCTTCAGGAGGCCGATGCTTGGGTGTTCAATATCGGTTGTGAAGGGAGAATATTCGATCTGTACTGCGTCGATATGGTGGACGGCGCAAGCTCGACGAAGAGTGTCACTGCTGATCTCGCTGAGGCCGAGATACCTGATCTTTCCCTCCCTGCATGGATGTCAGATTTGCGCTTTGGGAGTTGAATTCAAGACTTACCTCTTCAATTCGACCATAGCTTCAACAGTCTTCTCGATTGGTGTCTTGCCATCTGTGCGGTGCATATAGTACAGATCAATGGTATCTATACCCAGCCGTTTCAAACTCTTTGCGCAAGCCTCCTTTACATAAGCAGGACTGGAATCAGTCCCGAATCTCATCTCCCCGTTTTCCTCTTTCACAATATTAGCAAATTTGGTTGCGAGGAAGATCTCGTCCCTCTTTCCCGTCCGCTTGAACCATTTGCCGATCAGGTCCTCGCTGTCTTGGTACATGTCGGCGGTGTCCCAAAACTTCTCGCCGAGTTCGAAAGCACGGTCTAATACTTTGAAGCGCTCTTCATCGGACCCTGGCGTGCCATAGAAGACCGAAAGGCCCATCAGTCCGAAGCCAAGGGCGCATACTTCTGGGCCTTCTTTACCGAGCTTGCGGGTTTCAAGTTTGGTTGATGGTGCCATGTTTGCCTATAGTGGATTGTGAGTGTTGAAGATGACCGTTGGAGAAATGTATGGAGGGTAAAGAAAAGGATAGGGCGAAGAAGAGGCGTCGCAGGATACTTATACCTTTTACTAGAACTTCATCGACATTCGGATATAATACACTGCGGATATATTTAGGCCTTTTTCTTTTGTCCGCGGCCTTAGTTAAATCCATTATTGCCGGCTCCCAAGTCTCCCAGTCAATCCATGACGCCAAGCGACAGCATACCAAAGAGGGCTTCCATTGAACGAGTGGGGAAGCCTGCATCAACACTGTGAGAATAAATAAACCCTTGCCCTGTCTTATGCCTCAAGGGAGTTAGGCCAATACAATGATGAGAATCGTCATCTCACAGTGTTGTACAAAGTCCAGGGCTCGGAGTTACCAGCTCTGGTCCTAATCGGAGATATTACGAAGGTGAGATTATATTCACATTCCCCGATTGGCGTTATCACAAAGGGGGGTCATGCGGAAGGCTCGGACTGCACACTGTATTTGTTGTTTATACAAGAGACTTCCCACTTTTTCTCCAGCATCGGCCGGTTCCCTTTTTCTGGCTAAAACCCTGGCAACCTCAACGTCGAATAGTCGTGGTGATGCTGACAGACATGCTCGTGAAGCAGCTGAAGTCACGCAGGGATTATTGAGAGCGATGATGTAATCTGTTGACGACTGCTCTTCAAGCCAATCAGAAGCTGTATATAAAATGCCTGCGCTTTCTGACACGTGACGATATATCAATTTCCCCAAGTTTCCAGCCAGCTTATGGACCAGATAACCAAGCGAATTTTCAATGAAATCTAGAAGACCTTCAAAGGCCAGACTTGTGTTCTACGTAGTGGCAATTTTCATAGCCATTCTTTCTATATATCTGTATACAAAACCAAACATGGCAGCACCATCACTTCCCCCAAGAGCCAACAAGCCCCCACCTCCGCCAGTGCCACGGTCCACCAAACCAAACCTGCCAAAGCGTTTTCCAGCAATCAAGAAGAAACGGTGCTTACTATGGGACTGGACCTGTACTGATGAGAAGAATGGCGTGCCCTGGGCGATGGACAAGATAGATTTTCAATACGTTTCCAGTGTGTGTAATTGGAATGCATGGACGCCACCCGAGCTCAAAGATCGCGTACCATTCCGGCCTATGGTCCGGACTGAGGGTCAACTTGAGGGCTGGGAGTGGACCGCAATCTCTGAAACCAAGGAACCTATCATCCATTTCTTCAACGAGCCGGAACGGATTCCAATTGCGGCGGAGAAGGCGGCAGATATCTGGATGGAGAGAATGGTTCCGCTCCAGACGAAAGGAAAGAAGGTCTCTAGTCCTGGTTGTGCTAGTGATCCTGGTGGTGAAGCATGGCTAGATAAATTCATGTCCCTCACCTCCAGCCATCCGCCCGATTTTTTGAACCTACACTACTACGGGCCCGACGGCAATGGAGCAATTGCATATCTGGAGAAGCTGCATTCTAAGTACCCTGGGCTCCCAGTTATTGTTAGCGAGATCGCCTGTATTTCGAGAGATATCGGACAGGTGCACGCGTTCACGAAACGACTAGTGAATTGGATGGATGAGACGGATTGGATCTTTGAATATGCTTTCTTTGGCTGCATGCCTAAACCTGCCGATGAATTTGTTAGCCCCCAGGCGCAGTTGATGAATGAGGACGGAAGCTTTACGGCGCTGATGAAGAAGCTGATGATAGAGCAGCCGATGACTTGAGGGGTGGAATTGAGATTAGACATCCGACTATGGAGCAAGAAACGCACCACGTTATTGAGGAGCATTCAAAAACAGTCTTTCACGATGAGAGACTCCGATATCACTGAGAAATTTCTTGCCTCTTGATTTTGAATGCCAAAGCTATAAGGACCCGAAGCTTCTGAGTTGGTTGCTTGACTAAAGCTTAACGTGCGTTGCAAGCACGTGGAATCTATGAAATCGCACAAGCTCAGAAGCTTGAATCTTGACAGGTTTAGAATGTCAATAGTGTCCTAACTGTATGAAGTAATTTCGAGATCAAGGCCTGCAAATTGAGTTACAGGTCGCAGGCCGGACATATATGGTCTGAGCTAGGTTTTCCGAAAGATGCTTAAGATACTCCGTAAAACTGGTGGCAATCATCCATATGACCACCAAGACCATTTTTGTGATGACTAAGCGGCGAGTATCCAATTGAAGTCGAGATAGATAACCTACAGATCTTCTCAACAATCACAAATGTCTTGAGATTATGCTAGAACTGAGAATTACATGCCCCCCTGCTTTTAGGTATCTCGGTTTGTATTTTTGGTGATATTGTGGATATTGATGGCGATTGGTTTATGAGAGATCAACGAAACAATATTAACTTAAGATTAAGCTTGTTGGTCACATGACAGAGCAGCGTGTCAGCATAAGCCGAGAAACCCCCATTCAGTGGCTGGTTCTGGTCAAAGCACTTCAGCTAATGACCCAAGGATTGCCTTGCTTCCATCGTATCTTGTCAGATTGAATGCATAATGAAAACCACCTTCATTCGCTCTTACACTTGGCACTATCATAGTCGACGATACTGAAAGACCGTGATTCCGTCCGCTAATCGAGTTATTCTTAAATCTCCGGCTCCCTTGCTTTTGTGCTTGGATGCAGGTGAGCCCTCGGCGCTGCGTGACCAGTCAGGTGGAAGTGACATTGGTTGATCCACGAGAGAAGCACTATGCCTCCCGCTGCTCTTCCTTTGTCACCTCTACAGTCTCTACAACCTTTGTCCCAACGACTGCTGGCACCCAAAAAGGAGTCTGGTCGCAGTCCCGCAGTCTTATCGCAGTCATCCGAGGCTGGGCCGAGTAAGAGGCGGAAATGTGTATCGCTGGCCTGCATGCCATGTCGTACAAGGAAGTCTAAGGTAGCTTACAATTCCTACTCATCTATCAGCTCCGGTCTCATCGTTGGAGCTCTGGTTGCATGTATCTCGTGAAGCGAGTCGTGCTTACTCTTGTCACGAGATCTGTGTGGTTTTGTTTCAATCAAAAGCAGATTTTGCTGTATGGACTTGACTGACCGAAAGCAGTGCGATGGCACAAGGCCGACTTGCTCAGCCTGTGTGACGGTGTATAATACCGAGTGTTTTTATGATATCGATAGTGATCGGCGGCGGAAAGGAGCTTTGAAACGCGATATCAAGCACCTGATAGAAGATAATGAACGTCGAGAATTTATACTGGATGCTCTCAGGAATGCGGCAGACGCAGACCTAGACGACGTTGTCCAAATCATTCGTTCTGATAGAACATACGAAGCCATCGCGGAGGCGTTAGAGAATTTGAATCTTAATTTGACGACGCGAAATCATTCCGAAAGGCCTACCTTGGAAGGAGAGCTGGCGGACTTTGTGGGCAAGCCTTGCACGGACAAAGATGGCCAGACAAGACTGTACGGCCATACATCCAACCTTGCAATTCTTGGAAACGATGAAGCCGTGCACTCAAAGGCCATTATTGAAGCTGTGACATGGACAAAGGTCACATCTGACGTTGAGTTCATAAAACATCTTTTCAACCTGTATTTTGCTTGGTCTCATCCTTTCTATGTGCTGTTTCCACAGGAGACATTCTTTAAAGCCATGCGAGATCGAAATACCAAATACTGTTCTCCTCTATTAGTAAATGCTGTCCTCGCTGTGGGATGCCATTTTTCGGATCGTCCAGAGGCTCGAGCAGATCCAAAAGATCCGTCAACAGTTGGCGAACATTTCTTTGCAGAGGCCAGGAGAATTCTCTGCGACGAAGTACAGTCTGATGCTGCATATACAATGCTCACAACGGTCCAAGCCCTTGGCGTTATGTCCCTCAAGTCTGCCATGACTGGCGCCGACAGCCCCGGATGGAAATTTTCGAGTTCCATGATGGCCATGTCTATTGAGTTGGGATTGCAAACTTCTCTGAATACGTTGTCTAATTCGAAAATAAGTGCAATCGAAGATGAAGCACGCAGAGTCACCTTCTGGGGTTGCTATGTGCTGCATACAGCATGGGCTATCTGTATTGGCCGGATATCCTTGATGCCTCAAGCAGCGATTACAGTTGACAAGGTGCCATTGAAGGACAGCCTTGAGATAAAGCCGTGGACACCTTTTGGATGCCCACAACGAGAAAAGCTTGTTCAAGCAGGTTATACATACACAGTCCTTGGTCAGACCGCGATGCTCACAGAGATTGTCAATGAAGCAGTACATATGTTTTATGCACCCCAAGGTCGAACCACAAGTCGTAAAGTCTTGGACCTTCATTTTCAAATGCAAAGGTGGTATGCACAGCTCCCAGAAGCTCTAGCTGTGCAACCGGAGGGACATCCAACTACAGCTCAAGTCTTTGCCTTGCAGTGAGTATTTCAATATCAAGTTAAAGTTACTGGCTAATACTTGTTTCAGCATCTACTACCATAACTGCGTTCTCCACCTTTTTCGTCCATTTCTGCGTGTTACATTTGTTCAGGCAGCTAAACCTCCGCATCTCGTATGTATGGAGTCAGCAAGAGCGATCACGCAACTTGTTGCATTATACAAGCATTATTACGGTCTTCGCAGAGTTCCTCTAATTGTAACACACTGTACAATGACAGCTGCGATTCAGCACTTAGTGAATTTGTCGTCGGCGAAGCATGATGTAGCAACACAGGCGGCTGCAGATCTTGGAGAAACAATTTCTGCGATATCCAACATGGCTCAACGCGCTCCAATGTCGAAAAGGTTCTTTGCTATATTGATGGGCCTCATCCGGCGCTGGGCGGTAAAGGTACCGGAAAATGTTCAAAATGCAATGGCCGAGGCAGAGGTTGAGTTCGCTAGCACGGAATCATCATCCTCCGTAAACATGTCCCCACCACTCATATTAAGTTCAAGTACCAACAGCGAAGAAACCTTACGAAGAAATGATCCAGGCCCTGAGCCCATGCCAAGACCGGGCTTGATGAACGACCATAGCTCCCGTCCAGTACCTACCAGTCAACCATTACAATTGGGACCAAATCCCTTTTGGACACCATTCCCTGGAGCTTTCGATGGGCTTCCTGTTGCCCATCCCGTACCAGAGGCCTTTCTACCCCAACAGCATATGGATATTTCATGCATGTTGGACAGCGGTGTTGATGGTGATTGGGCTCAGTTGAATCGTGATGGCTTTACTATGGCAAATGCGGGTGTTGGATTAGATCCAAATCTTTGGAAGTGGAACGGAAATTTACAGGCTTGATGGAGGAGATTCAAAAGCTGATCAAGGTTTAACAGATACTTAGATTACTATGGTGCTACGGATATATACCCGAAAATTTCGATATTTATGACTCTTTACAGTATTAATTACCCGGGGAACGTGGTTACGGAGTTGTAAGGATAAAAAATAAAGGATAACCACTTGTTTATCAGCGCTTACAATATAGGCCTGCACACGTCTAATATGCATCTTTCCATGATAATCGCCTGTACTTTCTTTCTGTCTTGAAGGAGGCACTAAGGATATTTGGCACCGGACTTGACCTCAGCTCCATCCAGGGTACTGAACACAACTGATTATTGCATTTCGACGCTCGATTCATTCCCAACCGCCTTTACCAAGAAGCATGCCAGCGTAGTCAACGAAGTCGACATCGACACGACTATGAAATGGTATCAAGACATTTAGCTTCTTTGAGGATTACACCGAATCCAGAACTATCTGAAAGGGGTCTGGAAGGATCATAGGGACGAACAGAGTGTTGGGATATCTGCAGCCTTTATCACTGTGCCGCAATTGCTTACCGCCAAGCTGACATGGATCTCACGGCAGACCATTTATCCGCTTCTATCCTTGACAGCGAGATGCAAACCAAGTACACAGTCATCATGCACAAGCTTCGCCGCAGCCGATTGTAGCCTGACTTCATGAATGGATTCCAGCTCGCCTGAATGATTCGACCATAAGTTTATTTTTCCTTGGGAGGTCGTGCGACATGTTCTTGAAGCCCCTCGGAGCGATCATATCGTTACTAGAGATTGACTTGGCAATTTTTGTTTAGAAATAGCAATGCATGTGGTGTAGCTTTCTAAAAGACGCGGTGGCATTGATATCCTTCCATATGCGCATGACGCTGGAGTAAGAGTCGAGATAATAGCTCGAAAGAAAAGCTCATTTCCAGGGAGATAGTTGAGGAGAATTCGAGATTCATTTCAGGAATTTTATGCTTGTCGAGAAGTTGCCCCTGAGGAGCAAGGAAAGTAAGCAATTAGCGGGGACAGAGATTCGAGGAACGCTTGACCAAGAAGAAGCCGAGATCGTCAGAGAGAAAATAAAGTGGTATCAGGCGCGGTCCTTTGCAAATAAAAACATACGGCATGGATCTACCAGGCATGAGATATGAATGATGCGTCACTGCAGGTGCGATTGCTTCCGATATACCGATTATCTCAAGCAAGGTATGTATATGCTTGTGCTGTTGAGGTAATTTACCCTCTTAAGTGCCAGGATGCTTCGTACCTGACATTCGAGGAGATAGGACTACTCGGTTCTCCTAGATCATTGTGGATCAAATTGGCAAGTCCAACGTCCAGGTCTCGCCCAACCCTGTCGCAATCGACCGTTTTCCGTTGGACTTTGCTAGAAGAGGAAGCTTGATATGTAGATAGCTACCCGAACGCAATGTTGTCCCCCACCCTCAAGCCGTGCTTCCGACAGGGTTCCGGCAAGATTGGGCCTACAGGAAGAGCCGCCGGGCCAAAGCTTAGAGTCGCCTTATTTCGTTTGGTGTCGAGCTACCCTTGTGCATCGGCGAATTCTCCACACTGTGGAGGACCTTCTGAGATAAGTATCTTGCAGTGGAGTACGTCAGTGATTATTTGCATACGATCCTCCTTCCAAACTGAACACAAGTGTGGTTCCCGGAAGCTAGATTGTGCCGCGTATAAGAGATGCGGTGGAACCCGGTTGACTCAATGGCACTTTTCAGTCGCATCGTTCTGAGCTGTTTAAGTTCTGATTCACCATGTTCATCCTACGATCCGCCGTTGTCGCTGCTGCCGTTGCAACGTTTGCGACCGCCGCTCCTTCGGCATTCAAACATGTCGTACACGAGAAGCGCGAAATTGAATCGAAGGACTGGGTGAAGGGTGCTCGCATTGAGAGTGATGCGATCATTCCAATGCGTATTGGTTTGACTCAGACCAATCTTGACAAAGGCTACGACTACCTCAGTAGGTGTTTTCTGCATTTTGACCTGCAAGTTGTGCAGTTCTCGAGTCTGAGCCATAATTCAGATCGTAGCAACGAAATTGTAGCGAGACTCAGAATTAACTTTCCTTTGTACTCATTTCCTTAATCGGACTTCGATGAGCAAGGCTAATTGAAACCTATAGTGGAAGTGTAAGTCACCGCTCTTTCGCCTTCCGACCATCAATTGTACAGTGAAGCGATCTAAGAGGTCATAAACTTAGCGAGGAAAAGAATAGAGTTCGAAGAAAGACTAACGAAACAACAGTTCGCACCCAGAATCTCCCAAGTATGGCCAATACTGGTCACCTGACGATGTGCATGACATGTTTGCACCACCTGAAGCCAACGTCGAAGCCGTCAAGAACTGGATCATCTCTTTTGGAATTCATTCCTCGAGAGTTGTCCACTCCGACAACAAAGGGTGGATAGCGTTTGATGCGACTGTCGAAGAAGCCGAGCGATTGCTACTCGCCGAATTCTATGAGCACGAACATAAGCACAGCTCTAAAGTTCGCGTTGGAACTGACAAGTAACTGCCTTCCTGTGATGTGAAAAGGCCCCGGCTAACCTGTGAAAGATACCATGTTCCAGAGCATCTCCAGCCACACATTGACTATATCACACCTGGTATCAAACTCACTCCAGTTGTGAAGCGACGTGTATCAGTCGAGCGAAGGTCGTCCTGGAGCAAGAAACAGCCAGATAATATTGCTGCAGATGACTCATCTTATGTTGCTCTCCAAAAGAATTACAACGTCTCGGTTCCTACGAGCCTTGCAGGATGCAGTTATAACATGACGCCAACTTGCTACCGAGCTCTATATGGTATCCCATTTGGCACAAAGGCCACCAAAGGAAACTCTCTGGGTCTGTACGAACAAGGAGACTACTTTTCAAAGAGCGATATTGACCTGTTCTTCGCCACCTGGGAGCCCTATGTCCCACAAGGCACTTACCCAATTCCCGCACTCATTGACGGTGCCAATTATTCTGTCCCAGCAGACAGTCCAGACAATGGTGGTGAAGCTGATGTTGATATTGAGATAGCGTGAGTGGCATGAAACACTATAAGCTTGATGTACTGACAAAAGTTCCAGAACTTCTTTGATCTACCCTCAAACTGTTACCCTATATCAGGTCGACGATTATATCTATGCAGCTGAGGAACTCGCTACCACCAACATTTTCAACACATTCTTAGATGCACTTGATGGAGTAAGAGATCTAGTGTAGATTATCTTGAATTTTGACTGACTTAAAGCAGTCATACTGTAATTATACTGCTTACGGCGAGACTGGGGATGATACTTCCATCGATGCTGTCTACCCTGATCCTCAAGCGGGCGGTTATAATGGTAAGATATTTATTCTCTAAGCCTTTAGTGCAATTCTTACTGAGATAGGAACCCGACAATGCGGCGTATACAAACCTACCAACGTTATCAGTGCCTCTTATGGGCAGGCCGAGGCCGACTTGCCTGTGAACTACACCAAACGCCAGTGCAATGAGTTTATGAAGCTTGGACTCCAAGGTCACTCGATCCTCATCGCATCTGGCGATTATGGAGTTGCTTCGTTCCCAGATGATGGGTCAGCTAACGGCTGTCTCGGACCGGAAGAAACTATCTTCAACCCTCAATATCCAAATGGCTGCCCGTACGTTACTGCAGTTGGAGCAACAATGTTATATCATGGCCAAACTGTCTACGAACAAGAGAGCGTCATGGACGTAGACCTAGGCGGAACCGCCGCGAATTTCACTTCTTCGGGCGGCTTCTCGAACTACTTTCCCCAGCCTGAATACCAGAAGAGCGCAGTTGAAAAGTATTTCCACCAAGCGAACTTAACGTATCCTTATTACTCAGAGCTTGAGGTCAACGTGTCCACTACAACCGGTCTTTACAACCGTATCGGCAGAGGATATCCAGATGTGTCTGCCAACGGAGCCTACTTCCCCATTTTCCTCGATGGCGTGCGATATCATGAGTTTGGATCAAGTTTGGCAGCACCGCTGTTCGCTTCAGTTTTGACATTGGTGAGTTCACTCGTACTGTACTGAATTTGGAAACATGCCAACTAACACACCAAATTAACAGCTTAACGAAGAGCGTTTTGCGATTGGCAAGGGCCCGATTGGCTTTGTCAACGCTGTTCTATACGCAAACCCATGGGTATTGAATGATATTACCAACGGTACCAATCTCGGATGCGGTTCGGAAGGTTTCCCCGCCATCACTGGGTAAGTACCCTCTACAATTCCTCTTTTTGCTTGTGCTGACAAATTAATTTAGATGGGATGCTGCGACCGGTTTGGGTACGCCCAACTACCCCAAGATGAAGAGTCTATTCTTGTCTCTACCTTAACTGCGCTAGTGGGGAATTGATAACATTCTAGCTTGGACCTTTGGATTCTCATCTGGATGTCGATGGTGAATACAGTATCCCAAGAACTTTTGACGGTTTCCGGAAGACATCCATCGTACTGGACACACTACTATATCAAGTCTACCAATAATGCAAATTTAATGCTGTCTACCGAAAACTAATGTGTTCTGAGGACAGCGCTTCTACCAAAACCTCAGATGATAAACATCAAGACATGTCCAGATTCTAGCGGCCATATCTTTAGATTGGTCTTGAGCCTGTTTCCTTATATCACAGGATGCATTTAGCCGTGGATTTAGAGTACTGACACGAGAGTTCAGTGTCAGTGTCTGGCTTTGCTAACTAACGATAACACACCTAGTACAGGAGCTGCATGCAGCGCACATTTCAAATATAATGAATGTTCCTTTACCATCCGTTTACTTCTCACTCTTCTGCTATGGACTTCCAGAATATATATTGAGCTAAGCCAGAGAACGGTGATATTAGATAGAACCTATATTTATTGGTAGAATTATGAATGGCATTTCTAGGCCTTGCTTATTTATATAGTTAGCTATTGTAGCAACCTGGGTCCGGACGCTCTCTTATCTTATAATGATATAAATATCGAAGCTTTCGAGACACTATCTCGCTTTGCCCAAACCGAGTTGTCCGAGGGGGAGGGAGCACCGGATTATCTGATGCGGGCCGGACTCGCGTACCGACTTCGAAAATTGACTGACTCGGCGACACATTGACTAAGCAGAAGATTAGCGAATTCGTCGTCGCAGCTCCTTCTTGTGGAACGCCGCATGTCCCAAATAGAAGGTGACTTAACCTGCCCGGATGTATTAAGACCTTGTCTAGATCCTGACGGTGTCAATAATCAAGCACACGACGCAGATACCAAACCCTTGCTGCAAGCTTTTAGAGGCTCATTCTGTATGCTGTCAGTGGCATAATGCCGGTTCCTGGTGATCTGTCAATACACAGAATAACCAAGAAGCCACGAAAGCAACGGCTTCCCAAAGCCTGCTATCCTTGTCGCCAGCGGAAAACCAAGTGTGATGGCATTCCTTGCAACAACTGTACGCTTAGAGGCCATCCTGAAGAATGTTCATTATTCATACAATCCAGTTTGTAGGTCTCGGGCTGTCTTGGCTCGTCCTGCGGGAGCATCTTGGACTTAGGATGGTCAGCTAATTGGAACAGAAGAACTCATTCTGCAAGTTGCAATGAACCAATAAATAAAAGTCTACCATCTAGCTCTGGCGACGCATCACATATTCTTGGTAGTAGATTCAGAACAGCAACGTCAGAAGCTACTCAGGTAACGCCATCAACATTTGGTGATGATCGAGATGTGTTCAGACAATCGACCCAGAGACATTCTGTGTTGACTACAAGTCCTGATTTCAGCTCCAATCATGGATCTCCTGATATATCTGTCCGCCCGATAACTTCTTTCGGACGTAGCCATTCCACCTCGGCACCAGATATCTCAGCTGTTTCGGCGAGCAGTCCACGTCCCCCAACCCGTAATACGGACAGAACCCTGTCAGAAAATCTTTTTGAGCTTATTGGCGAGGGAGAATTTGTTCTACCTTTCGAGGATTTATATTCCCCACGAAAAACCATTGCAGATCTTTGCCTAGCTCTTCCTTCTAATCTCCAAATCCAACGGTAAGCCAAATCCTCCCACGAATAAAGGCTCACCCAGTACATCTTGAGAACTGGTGTTTTACTTGATTTTCTTGCGTCTATGCTTATAAACCTGCGTCTTAGGTATTACCTGATGTATGCCGATATTGTTCTTCCCATATATCCTGGGCTAGTAGATCCAGAGCTTTTCGATGCTCAATTAAAGTTGCTTCTCGACAATAGAGATGAGGTTATTGCAGACGCAGACAACATTTCTAGTACTTCAAATCCTCAAGGCGCATCCTGGTTTGCTCTGCTCTTTGCAGTTCTAGCCTGCGGCGCCCAATGTATCAGTACGATAGAACGTGAAGCAGAACTCAATTCGAAAGTGTTTGGTAATTTTTCTCTCCTGTGTTTTTTCGGCAGTCAATCAGCTAATAAGTCTGAAGGAAGTGTATCATTTTGCTTTCTTCGCAAGGCGAATTACCTAGTTTCTCCGTGTCTGAATACGACCCAAGCACTACTGAACATTGGAATCAGCCTGCGAAATGACATGCACTCAAGTGTTGCATGGTCTATACTTGGTATGTTGTCGAAAGCACTATCCTTTATCATAATTTGATGGTCGACTAACTACTAGTTTTAGGCATTACTATTCGCCATGCACAGTTGATTGGATGTTGTGACAAGCCTACAGCGCTTTCGAATGACAATATCAGCAATGATCTATATAATGGAAAATTAAGGCTTTGGTAAGTTTTCGTAGAGCCATTTTGCTAATATCCGGCGTATATGCCATGTCACAACAGAATGGCGGAAGAGCTGACGGATGCGCAGGTGGGCTATAGTCTGGCAGGATATAAGCCTAAGCTTCTGTTATGGTCGCCCATGCGGGAGTTTGTCGGTGAAGGCCCGTTTTCCACCCACTTTGGATCCAAATGGCCGCTACGGTTTCATAGATGTGATTAATCGCATCTGTGGTACCTGCCATGATTTCTATCGCCAAACACTTCTGGCAGAAGAAGATGTGCCTTTATCTCAAGACATAGTCGAAAATTTCGTTGAAAAATTTGAGAAAATCCATCAGAAGGCTCAGCCACATTTACTTGATGTTGTCAACTGCCTTTCGCCTCGACATCACGTCGAATTCTTTGTGGTCACCGTCTACAAAACCCACGCTGCTTGTCGCCTGTTGAAAACCCTTATTCAAGCACCGGAAGCTGAAAATCGTAACGGCTATGATAGGATAATGGACAAGATTACGGTGCTGAGTGTTGAAACAGTCGAAGCTTTTATGCTGTTACGACAATTTTCGATCCTGACGAGCCTCTACTGGTCCCTGGTCCAAGCAACTATCACCGCTGCGAAGTTCTTGTTGACCCGAAGTCGCGGTGCTGATAAACCGGCATGGGACTCCTTGGTAGGGTCCCTGATGGTATCACTGAGAAGCAGCTGCGATGAAACTACAAGTATTAGAAATGGATTTACTGCAAATCTATCGAAGCTTGTTGCAGAGCTGTCTATACTGGTGGGAAAGTGAGGCAAGCTTTCCTAAGCCTAAAGATTTATTTTCAATACATCATTGATGGAAACAAAAAAATCCAAGCTCGGTGTTGAAATTATGGCGAATTTTGGTACGCCTAAAATATATTCTTATGGTATCAAAAGACAGGGAAGATTCGAATATTGGCCTATCATTATCCGAGTGCCCCTCTTCCAGAATTTCTTCCTTATCCCCAACCAAATCAGGACTTCTAAAAAAGGAACACTTGGTCGGTTGCTTTACTGATGGAGCTGGGGGCGGTGAATCCTAGCTCGGCCAATGCTCCTTTCATCGCATTTATCATAGGGGGTGGCCCACAAAGATGGACCTTTGTGTCGGGCGATGGTGCCGCCAGCTTAGCTTTCATTGCATCTTTTGTGATAAAGCCCTGTCCGTACTTCCAGTTGGGCGGTGCGGTATTCAAGACATACCAGACGCTAAACTTCTGGGGAAACTTGCGTGCGAACTCGTCTAGTTCTTCACGAAGCAAGATATCAGCTTCGGTCTGATTAGCGTAAAGCAGGCTGATCTTAGTGGTGTCTTTTGGATCTTCGCAAATCGCTCGAATCAATTGATACATTGGTGTGATTCCAGTGCCACCAGCAATCATTCCGAGGTTTTTGCAAAGATCGCGATGATACTTCATGGCTCCCTTGGGACCACGGAACTCAACCAAATCGCCCAGCTTAAGAGAAGCAAGGTAATTGGTGATCAGACCATTGGGATAGACCTTAATAACCAGCTCTATACGTCCAAGATCGGTGTTATTCGACGTTGGTGTGTAGGATCTACTGATCATCTTGCCGTTGACCTCGGCGCGGATGGCAACGTGCTGGCCGGTTGGTAAACCTAGTACATCGGTCGATTTTGGAAGGGCGAAAATAAGACGGTAGACGTTTGGTGAGAGGGTATCTCGGCGGATCAAGGGGAATTTGCGCCACTGCTGTTGATGTAAAACAGGTTCAGCAAGCGGTTTTGGGGGAGAGTGCGGTTTCACAGATGCAGTCCTATGGGATGGGAACCTTCGGAAATCGATTTGGATGTCAAAGAGCTTTTCAAGATGGTGTATTCCCCCAACAGTTGCCGCTATCTGGACAACTGAGGCCACGACAAACCCTTTCCAGAAACCCCCAGACGATGTAGGCATCCCGCTGGGCAGAAGCGCCTTTACCTGATCGAGAGATAACCGGCCGAGAGAGAATTGTGGTAATTGCTTGGGCAACTTTCCACTATATGCGAGAGTCCCGAGTCCGATGGCGAGTAGTGATACGTAAGCCGTATTTCTCAAATGCGGCGTTTTGGCGTTGGCAGACCGAAGATCGCTCTTAGTAGCTACTACTTCATACGTGGGACGGTATGCTTCAACCACCTCCTGGGTATCCTACGATGGAACATCAACGACCCTGGCCCGAAAATTTTAATATGACAGATACCTACTTCTGCTGAGAGCGCCCCAATTAGAAGAGGCTCTAGGAGCTCTCTTGCGTCGTCCGAGTGACCAACATCGTCGAATGCTTGAGTGGAATCGGTGCCTCCCACCTCAATCAGCAGTTCTGCGCCTCCAGGATGCTCTTCTCGATAAGCTGAGACGTCATAGACTAAACCACTAATTTAGCAAGCCGCTTCCCCCGGCCCCAGAACTAGAGGCTAAAGACGAACCCTTATTTTGGTATATTATCCATAGATCTTGAGGCGTGTTGTGTGCTTTAACCTCAGCTCGCGTGAAAGTTTTTGCCATCGTAAGAAGTGGTACTATAGCTTAAGAAAACACAGTGACAACAATAAGAGCTTTGCAGCTTGGAAAAGAGTAAAGCGGAATGATCTCCCAAAGATTTTACAGCGACAAGACGCAGGGTCCAGACTATACATATATATCACCACAGTCGAGTTTCGCCATCTTTGAGGGCCAATTGGCATGCTTGTATAGCTAAGGAAGCAGGCTTCACGGCCGCGGCAGTTCCCACAAAAAAAAGACGAGTAAATGACACGAGCAGGCTGGTTGCCGTGCCTGCTCGTCATTCGGGATCTCCGGCCCTTCCCTCGGCTCGCTTATGGAACTCCACAGAATGAGAGGCCGCCAACGAACTCCCTCAGATTTCTCCGAGCCCCAGTAATATATCTCCGTCATTTTTCTCCGTGTGGGTTTTCGGAAATGTTGTCTTTTTCTTTTCTTTGCCGGGTTGCACGTCAATGACACTTTATGCTGAACTCCCCTTGTCTGCCTCGGCATATCATTGCCGCTTGACTCGTAACAGTTAGAACCCGAATGCTAAATACATACTCCCAAGGGACATGGACCACCAACCAGCAGAAGTACATTACTTAAATCAGCTTTATATGTTTCCCGTCCCCTCCCAGCTTCCATACCCTGAAAGTCCAAAGTCTCATTCTCTCTAGACTTCGCATCATGGCAACACAGAAGTTTTACTTGTTTGGCGATGCGCCATCAACAGCCATCGAAATCCTTGTTGGCGAGAAAGGCGACCTGAAAGCTTTGCAAACCACGCTTGCGGCGACCTTCCACATTGCGGGGAAGCAAGGTACGAGAAGACTTAAACATTAATAGAAATTCGCATGAGTGTGTACTGATTTGTGATTTTAGAGCTTGGCTTCCAGAATGATGCCAAAGCGTTAGTCTCTCTGGAGGAGGTGCTTGACAGCCAAGAGCCGGTTGCTATCACCCTAGACGGCGGAAAAGTGCGCGAGATTCAAGGGCCAGAAGGCCTTCCAATAGTTGGAAGCTTCTACGAAATTTACCCTGATCATCTGGGAAACCATGACAGACTCTTCAAGCAATACGGCTCAGTGATTAAGACTACCAACATGGGCAAGACGATATACCTTACCAATGACCCCGCTGTCAGCGTGCTTGCTTTCAGCGAATCTCAGCATTTCACGAAGAAGATTACTGAAAACCACCCACTTTACGGAATCAAAGATAACACAGCAATCTTCTTGGGAGATACCGAGACTGCTAACTGGGCCGCTGGTCATAAGTTTATTCCACCCTGTATGAGCCCCAAGGCCGTGCGACATTATACGCCCATGATGCAAGAATGTGTTCGGGATTCCTTCAGCGTCTTCGACGAGCTCGATTCACGGAATGAATCATGGAACGTTTACCAGTATATGCTTAAGCTGGCTTCTGGCTTCATTGGAAAGATTGTGTTGGGCATGGACTTTGGCCATATGGACAGCGTCGATGCTCCGCTGCACTCATTGGTATCAAATATAGCAACGATGCTTTCTCTCAACAAGAAAGTTACCTCAAGAGGCCAATGGTATGCAAGCCTACCATTCGGTGACCCCCAGAAACTACGGAATCTTCGAAAGTCACTTTTCAGCGCTTTGGCAGTAGAGGTAGACAAGGCTCGACTTACCGTAGGAGGCGATCTCCAACTCCACGATGCTGCTCTTGAGGCAAAGTGTGTGCTGGATTATCTTCTGCGCGCCGTCGATTCTCAGGGAGAAAAGCTCAACATCGACTTGGTATACTCGAATATCGTTGTTGTTGCGGCAGCTGGATTCACGACCACTTCATCTCTTCTCTCGTGGTTGTTGTACAGTGCAGTAAACTATCCAGGACAACAGGAGCGTTTGTTGCAAGAGCTTGTTGACCACGGCATCAACGAGAAGACGCAGTGGACTCCAGAATTATCATCCTCGTTAACCTACCTGGACTCATTCATTAAAGAAACTCAACGATTACACAACCCTTCCTACCAACCCGGTCGGACATCAAAGACGGAAGTCATTCTCCCTGGCGGTTACCGTCTCCCTCCCAATGAGGTCGTTGTTCCCGCCCTCCACGCCATCCACCAAAACCCCAAGATCTGGCGTGATCCCCAACGCTTCGAGCCAGATCGATGGAGCACTGAGGAAGTTAAGAACAGACCAGCCGGATCCTACCTTCCATTCGCGACTGGTCCTCGTGGCTGCATCGGCTTCAATCTTGCCCTTGCTGAAGTCAAGGTTCTCTTGCCAGAGTTATTGTACCGCTACGAGTTTTCTAGAGATGGCGACGAGGCTGTGCAGTATGATCCCGAGTTCCAGTTGATCAGACCAGTGAACCTCTATGTTCGGGCAAAGAAGCGTACCAGCTGGCCCGAGCCTAGTAGATAGAAAGTTTAGCGATTGCGCAAGACTTAACGCTATCTGAGATGTTATTAGAGATTTACGTAATCAATAAATATTCTAAACTGCTACTTCATGCGATACTTTAGAATGTGACTGGTTGAGTTTTATTCATAACAGAGCCCTCTATTGAGTTTAACAGCAAGTCAACAGTTCGCCTACCTGACAACCATAAGAAGGTGACATCGCAGAGCACAAGTGCGTACGGTTTGTAATACCTTCAGGAGCTGACTATCATGGTCAATATGGTAACTGATGAATAATTTGCCCTGTTCTGGATATCTCCGTGTGAAGGCATACTAGAGGAAATACACAAGAGTGTAATTCAACGCTTGTCATATTCACGGTAACTCGCAGCCAATGAGAAATCAAGCGGCACATATTTTACCAGAGTTCACAACAGCCCTACAAAGTTCTCATTTGAAATAGGTTGCAAAAATTTGGACACAAGGCTTCCATCAATGTAAGATAAATATTCATTATAACGTAGAATAATATTTCCTAGAATTTAGTTTCCACCTAATAAGCCTTTGCCACTCTTGTGGCCAAGGTTGCCCTTATCGACGTAAGTCTCCTTCAACCAGTCAAGCGTTGTAGGCTCCAGAAGCCGTTCTTCAACGTAGTGCTTCTCAATATTGTATACAGTGTCTAATCCAACCGTATCCATCAGCTCACAGATACCAATCTTCGCACCAAAATTCTCCTTGAACATCAAGTCGATATCCTCCGGAGTTGCGACACCGTCCTTAATAACCAATAAACTCTCCCGCTTCATTGCGGCCCAGATGCGGTTGAAGATAAAACCTGTAGATTCTTTCCTGGCGTGGATCGGGAAGAGGCCGACTGGCTTGGCCACCTTCAGCAAGTGTTCGACAACAGCCACATCAGTATGCCCGCAGCTCATGATTTCAACTGGGTTCATGGCGGGCGGCATGAAGTAATGTGTGTTGCAGACTCGGTACGTTCTCTCGACCTGTTCGATCATCTGGCTGGATTTGTATGATGAGGAGTTCGTTGCCAGGATGCAGTCCCGCTTGGTAAGTCGATCCAGCTCGCCAAACAAAGGGATCTTGATCTCAAGGCGCTCGGGAACCGCCTCGATAACCATCCACGCATTTGACACCGCGTCTTCCATTGATGATGCTAGTCGTAATATGCCGCGTTTTCCTTTTACTACGTCGATCTGGGCTTGGATGTTCTCGTCGACATAAGCAACGGCTGCAGCGGCAACTTCTGGAATCCGTTCATAGAGAACGACTTCATTGCCTGCACAAGACCACATCATGCAGAGTCGTCGACCAAGGACGCCTCCGCCAATGATAGCAACAGGTCGCTTCGTGACATCTGGAGCAGTCCAAGTGTATGCCATTCTTGAACAGGTGGGTATTGATTTAGTGGAATGCTGGATAGATCTGTTTTCGTAAGAAAAGCTTGTCTCCTAAATGGATGCTAAGAAGTGGATGGTAGTGGAAAGATGGTTTTTCCGTAGACTGGAACAGGTAGAGAGTTAAGGCCCCAAGAGCATCTTATAACCCTGGTAAAGAAACCCATTCCATCAATCCCACACGTGCCGGACTTGCCATGGCATCACCCGCTGGTAGTTGTACGAAAATAGGATTCGCATATACTGCCAACACCATCATAATTTTGGGTTATCGGAATTCAGCCTCTGGTAGTGGGGCAAGTCGAGTCGTGAAAAGATATGTCCGAGGTTCCATGGACTTCCCTTACCATGTCGCTTAAATTTTCTCCGAGTTGAATTCGGAGTCATTTGCGATCGCTTGCGTCGCAACAACCTCAATCTGTTTCAGACCAAGACGATCCCCGATGTTACCGGACTTAGGTATCATACAACGTATTATTCGATTGATAATGTATCCATAGCAACAGCGTACTCCTTTGATTTCTAGAACGAGGCTGGCGAAACACGTCGAGCGGTTGGGTTCATCACGTGATTTACAAATGTCTCCGTTTCTCAAATATCTCCGTTCATGAATCATGCTGCCGGAGATCTTGTGAAGTGGGTTTTCAAGCATTGTCCCCATCTAAATCTGACCATATGTCAATTCTTCTCCGAAATACCCCTTCATCCCCGCCTGAGGAGTACACATAAAGGTTGGATGTTGCGCTTTCGCCGCAAACCATAGCAAGACATTACAGTTCTCTAGCAACCTCTCTCATACGTACCCATATCGTCCAAATGTCTCCTACAGCTGTTTCTAGCGAGGGTCGCCTGTACATCATCGAGTTGGATCTCAGCTCATTTCCAAATCAGAATGGCCGCATCGTGACTTGCAAACCAGACGGATCTGAGCTCAAAGATCTGATAACTGGCTTGAAACATCTCCCAGATGGAATAGCCATAGACGCAGATAATGGTCATATCTACTGGACGAACATGGGTGCATCACCGGGGGGCTTTTTGGACGGCTCCATTCAACGTTCTGACCTTGATGGTAGCAATATTACAACTATAGTGCCGCAAGGAGTCATTCACACTCCTAAGCAACTTACCCTTGCCCGGTCAAAAGAGAGAGGTGCAGAACTATATTGGTGTGATCGTGAAGGCATGCGCGTGATGCGTTGTGGCCTCGACGGATCCAATGTTGAAACGCTCGTCAAGACAGGAGAGAGCTTAGAACATCGCCAAGATCAGAAGCGATGGTGCGTCGGAATCGCAGTAGATACTGCAGCTGGAGTGATGTACTGGACGCAGAAGGGTGGTTCAAAAGGAAACGTGGGACGAATTTTCCGTGCGCCACTTGTCAACACGAAGAATGAGGCACCTGATGCGCGCACCGATATTGAAGTGCTCTTCGACAAACTTCCAGAACCTATTGATCTCCATATCAACACAGAGACAAAGGTTCTCTACTGGACAGATCGAGGAGATCCTCCCTTTGGAAACTCCGTCAATTGCGCGCGGGTAGCAGATAGCAAGGATGCGTCATTGAAGCTGATGGAACGGCGTGTGCTGACAAGGAAATTGCATGAGGGCATTGGGCTCGCAGTCGATGAGGTCAACGGCAGGATGTACTTTACCGACCTCCTTGGCGGTGTCTACTCGGCAAATGTAGATGGTTCTGACAAGAAGGTTTTGCACGCTGACATTGGTGATTGCACTGGTATTGCTTATAGCTTGGTTTAAGATGATAATACCCTAGATTTATAAACACTACACTAGAAAAACTAGAAAGAAAATAGACATATATGATGATTTTCTTGAGTTGATCATGGATTTCAGACCCAGGGATACAGTAATGGGAGTTGGGAGGCGAGCTGTAAGTCGAGGTTGGAGACTATCATGTTGTCAAAATATGGGCAAGGGGACTCTTCATACGGTTCAAAGCTGGTGTCACAAGTTCATTAGAACTACAACGCGAAGGAGTAATGAATAGACTTAGTAGGACAGATTATTCCTTATAAATGCAATCAGATTGATAACACGGAATAATCACCTAGACTAGCTACATTGAAAACATAGTTGAGCTCCTCAAGAACGAATAAATAATTTCTCTAGTAGCTGCATGTATAAGATAACTTTGATGACACCTACCACAAACTACCAAAGACTGAGGAGAACTGGGCATTTTCCTTAATCTCTCAAACTTTCGGATGTACAAGGTTTAAAGCTTTCTGAATTAGTTGTAGTTAAAACTACTTGTCCTACTCTTGATAATAGCTTGTTTTTTACTAAGCACTGATTCATGGGTCCATAGATCATGTATTCCTAGGTGGAAATCTTAGGCCTTGATTTCCAAAACTTTGTTTATATAAACTTAATATTGTTTTATTAACGACTTAGATGTATTTGTATTCTCTTTGCTAATAAGATTATGAAGCCAAGGTAGATGTCCTTGTTTAGGCCAGCAAGATAACTACAAGAAGTATAGCTCATGCGGTATCATTAAGGAATCGCTATTGCACCAGTTTCGCTACACAGCTTCACGCTTACCCCACACTCATGACCAAAAGCTTATCTTATCTTGTTCAACTTTGGATTCTTCCAACATGCTTCCCCACTCCTTGCCTGCCTCACAACCCTTTAATTCTTCTTGGACCTGCCGCTCTCCCAAGACTCCATAGTATGCGTCTACGCTCGCAGCCTATTTACCGCGTGAGGACAGGGTGTTGGAAGTGTCGAATGCGGAGAAAGAAGTGCGATGAGAGGAAGCCTATCTGTCGCGGATGCGAACGCAACGGGTTTGAATGCGAATACCCTGCACCACATCCATCGAAGACCGTCCGCAATAGATCACCTGGTCCCAGTAAACTGACTGCAACATCCGAGCCCCAGCAGACGAGCATGCAGGATCCTGTGCCTGAGTCCGAACGTGAAGCTGGGAGTAGTAACCTCCAAGACCAAGAAATGATAGATATTAGACGTGAATCATGGAGCCCAATTCTGCTCGAGCATTCTCCATCGCTGAGGCCCCGACCTTCCTTTCCATCGAGGCTTGGCCGTAGCTCAACGGGACCTCTACTTCAATATCGAAATCGAAATCGAGATCCCTTTGCGGATGACCCTGCCGAGACCTCCTCAAACGGTGCTACGCTTCCTTCTACATCGACCGCTCCACACTTCGGTCACAGTCCGGCTGGGTATGAAAGTGAAAGAGATGAAGTGGCTGTGGTTGAGTCTATGCTATTAGCGTCGCCCCAGACCGTCCCTAGTAGGCTGGATCAACGAATGGTTATAGAGTCTAGATCGCCTGATCGGATGTCGAACATACAAGAAAATAATGGGGACGCGGTTGAGTTATTAGGGTACTATTGTAGTCGAACTGCAATGAGTATGTCCAATGGATTTCAATCAGCAAACCCATTTCTCACCGAACTCATCCCTCTGGCCTTCTCGAACGACCTAATATTGAGATTGATGCTCGCCCAAAGCGCTGCTCACCGAACCATCTTACACCAAACGAATGCTAACGAGATCGCTCTGAAGCATTATAGTAAATCAATCAAACAATTTCGACGAGAGATCAAGGATCATATTCTTCGTAAGACGTCCAACTCCCTGTTCCTGGCCGTGGGTGCCTTGATTCTTTGTTTCACAGAAGTAAGTTCTGGCTACTGAAGACTTCAGCACCGAGCTGATGTCGGCAGACCACTAAGGGAGATGTTGATGGAGCGGTCTTTGACCACTTATCTGCTGCTACATTCTTGTTAGCGGAATGCTTGTTAGAGAACTCGTCCACGACCCCCACTGGCTTGAGAAACTTTCTGGTGGAGTATTACATTTATACGGCGACACTCAGTATGATATCAGTGGATACGAGGCATAGCTCGCAGTCAATCCTGAGTCCGGAGCTTGAGCAGCTTGGTCATAAACTCGTGGAATCTCAGTATGTAGGCAACTTGTGCGGCTGCTGGCTAGAGTTGCTCCTCGTAATCCCCCAAATTCTCGAACTCGGCCGGCGCTGGAGACTCGTCGAAAGCAACGCTGATGAGAACTCCAACAATAACGCACGCTCTGATGAGCTCGCCGAATGTGTGGTCATCTTTTCATCACTGCAGAACCGTATCCTGCTTTGGCTGCCTTATCCTTGCGACAATCCCGACGGTACCATCGTCGCCTTGATTTTTAAGCAAGCGCTTCTTCTTTACCTATACACGGCCTTAGATGGCTGTTGGTACGGGAAAACGGGTAGGTATAGTGCCTTGATTGGAGAGACAGTAGCAACCGCTATGCAACTTCTCGACACATTGACTCCTACCGCGCAGATTAATACCAGCATCTGCTGGCCCATAGCAGTCGTGGGTTCCTGTCTGACGGAAGAGATTTGCCAACAGAAGATAGCGAATCGTTTACAGTCGATGCTGAGCACCATAGGTCTAGGAAATATGCGCCAGACTCTGAAGGTATTGGAGCATGTCTGGAAAAGACCTTTTCGCGACATGGGGCCATGGAATATCTGCAGAGTTATGCAAGATCACGAAATATGGATCTCATTTGCTTGACAGAAATACTATACACTCTGTCAAAAGGACGTTCGCAGGTATCTACGAGCAATTCGACTCGTACTGCGCAGGAATGAATATGATGCTTACGTCCATATCAATCGCAGGTAATCGTAGTCTCCTAATCTTGATCTTAACGAGGATCACACCGAGAAAGTTGGTTCTTGATGACCTCGTACTTTTCCAAAGATATCCCATCTTTCTTAGGATTAATTCCCAGTATTGTTTAGATCTAACTTTCATAGTTGATAAATTCCGGTTCTGTGGATGTATTCCATGATTGTTGAACATACGCTAGCATAGGAGTCCATGCTAGTAATGCGACATGCGATCGGAATTACGTTTCAAGTCCATGACACTTTACACTTGTTTTATACATATTTCAATGGACTAGTTACTCATATATGTCGCAGAAAAAAGAATTTATTTCAGGGCTGCTTGTAACCCTGATCGTTGAGTTTATATATGTAAGTTGCTCCCTTCAAAGTCCATTTAGCAATTAGAAGTAAGTGAAGTTGTTTCACGATTGTATATACAAGTATTCCACTTCTAGAAGTCTAAAGAAGAAAGATCTATCTAAGTGCCTTAGTACTTTACGTCGTAGTACTTTCTACGGTAATGTCATCCGCTGCTCGGTATGTCCCGTAGCAGGATCATTTCCCAAGATTCTGTGGGGCTGGCAGAGCAGGACCTTCAGGGGTCACATAAGCCTTTGTCAGACCGCCATCGACCAAGAAGTCAGTGCCAATGACGAAAGAAGACTCATCACTCGCGAGGAAGATCACCGCCTGCGCCTGCTCAATTGCTTCCCCAAACCGACCGGTGGGGAAATGGACTTCGCGGCGATATCTCTTCGCCTTGTCGTCACCCAACCAGTCTTGCAACATCGGTGTACTGTGCAACCATCAATGTGTATTTTTTCAGAACTGAACGGGCGGAGGAAACACCTACTTGAGGGGAGCTGGGCACAAGGAGTTGAAACGGTAGCCTAAAGTAGGAGAATATCAGTTTGACTCTTGGAGACTGAGTATCGCGTTGGAATTCACCTTCTCGGGCGTGCACAATGGCCAACTCGCGGGTCAGAGCCAGCACCGCGCCTTTGCTGGCTGTATATGCTACCTGGGGTGTCGCAGCGCCCACGATGGCAACCATACTCGCGGTGTTGATGATACTTCCATTTCTCTTTCCATGTTTTCGCAAGCTCCGAACGGCGTGCTTGGATCCGAAAAAGACGCCCTTGACATTGATATTCATAGTGAGGTCCCAGATATCGTTGGGCACCTCCTCGCTATCCCCGTCCTTCGCATGCATAATGCCGGCATTGTTGAACATCACTACAGCAGAAAAAGGTGACATCAGCTGGCTGATCTTTACAATGCGGTCAACGCTCTTTGCAAGGCGAGGTAGATATGTCAAGTCTCACCATCAACACCGCCCCAGCTGTCTACGTGCGCCACTGCGGCTTCAACGTCAGCCTCGTTGGATACATCAGTAGGTCGAGTTTCAACTCGGCCGTCGTGCTGTGGGACGACGGATTGCACTTTCGCCAGAGCGACTTCGAGACCTTTGGTAGAGATGTCGGTCATCAATACCGATGCGCCCTCCCGTAGCATGAGAATGACGGTTTCCAGACCAACACCTCTGGTACGCAGGGAGTTATCAGCCCAAGTCAAACCCAGAAGCGCTGCCCACCAGCAAGATCGAGAAGAAATTTAAGCTCTCTTACCCCGCTGCACCCGTTACAATAGCATTCTTCCCCGCAAGTCTTCCCACCATCTTGGATTTGAGTTCGGGACTTGTGTGACTAAAGGATAAAGAAGTAGTTTGAAGGGAGACTACTGAAATCGAAAGGTTGTTGGACAGAAATAACAGTCATTACTCGGGTCTATATATATGATGAATGAGATGCCGATAACCACAGCATCCTCAGAAGACCAAAAATGGAAATCTCACAGATCTCCGACAATAAATTCAGTACCACATAGCCGCGCTGTGGTCGGGCATACTCCATATTTGGGAAGGCAGCTTTGACAGATCATGACTAGATTACGCAAAACTAGTTTTGTTGGCAGAGTAATATTTCAGGCAAAAGCTTAAAACTACCTTGTAAATAGCGTCTGAAGGAAGCATGGCTACCGCATACAACATCGTCCTAGTTCTGGTTTACAGGCAGTGAATAGTTTCCCTTTTTCGAGTCAGTAACCCGCGCTGTGTTAGGAATTCACGGAAACGCTTGGCGGTCTCGGTGGCGGACGACCGCGCTCAAGCACCAAAAGCGGACCGCGATAGCGCTAAAGGCGGACCGCGATGGAACGGAATAGTCGAGTATTTCACCACAATTAGGGTCAGGATTATGAATCTCAGCATGCTGGACCCCCACCTCAATTCTGCAGCCATCTACCGCGCGGTTTTCGTTGACCGCATGCATGAGGGAGGAGAACACGATACGTGGGCAGCTGGGTTGTACTAATCTCGTAATTTGTGCCCCGTCTTTGGTCACGTTCGATCGACCACAGGGGAGGGAGTGGAACTATATATTTTGCGCATGCTTAGTAAATGTAAGACCGCCATTTTGTTCCAAAATAATTGCAAATTCTTGAACAATCTGCTGTAGAGAGCTCTCATTTGACACTTACTATGGCGTCCGAAATAATCCGCACTGTCTCCCCAGCTACCAACCAAGTTGTCTTTGAGAGGGCTGGGACAACCATCGACGAAGCTAGAAAAGTTGCCGCGGCTTCTCGAGATGCCTTCTCGACATGGAGTGAAACGCCCCTCTCAAAGCGCAAAGAAATCGTGAAGAGGGGGCTCGCACTTGTCCAGGAAAGGAAGATGAAGTTGGGAGAAGAGCTTACACAGCAGATGGGCCGACCCATTGCGTACAGCCACAAAGAGATAGAAACAATGCAGATTCGTGCCGATTATCTTCTCGATACAGTAGATGATGCTTTGAAGGAGATCCCAGGAAGGCCACAAGCAGGGTTTCGACGATGGGTGCGAAAGGTGCCAGTAGGACCTACTTTAATCATCTTTGCGTGGAATGTGAGTTCTTTCACTTAGAGAGAGATATCTGCTTTACTTTAGCTGTCTGAAACATCTTCATACTGACACATGTAATTCTCAGTTCCCGTACCTGATCATTGTCAACGCGCTTGTCCCTGCTCTTCTTGCCGGCAATACCGTGATCCTCAAACCATCTCCTCAGACACCGATTGTTGCCGAAAGCTTATTGCAAATTTTCCAGGAAGCTGGCTTGCCAAAAGACGTACTCCGAATTGTACAATCTGGTAGCCCAGAGATCTTAAATCAGATTGTCCAGCTGCCAGACATCAGCGCAATTACCTTCACTGGCTCCACGACCGTCGGTCTGAACCTGCGTGCTGCCACAGCTAGCAGAATCGTTCCTCTTGGATTAGAACTCGGCGGAAATGACCCAGCCTACGTGAGGCCTGATGCCGATCTGGCATATGTGGCTGCTCAGCTCGTGGATGGAGCTGTCTTCAACTCTGGCCAGAGCTGTTGCGCTGTTGAGAGAATCTATGTGCATGCTGATGTCCACGATGCATTTGTGGAGGAGGTACAGAAGGAATTAAAAACGTAGGTGTCGCTTTCCGGATTATCATTTTCTCTGCTCTCGTGTTGAAGCGGTATGTGCTAACCCTCATGGAAAAAAAGATACCGTCTGGGATCGCCTTTTGACAAGTCCACAATGGTTGGGCCTGTTATTTCCAAGCAGGCCGTTAAGAATATCAATGCACAGATTGATGATGCCCTGACGAAGGGAGCGACAGACAGTACGCCCGACAATGAGACTTTCAGGAGCGCGCCGCCTGAGGGCAACTACGTCGCCCCACGTCTCTTAACAAACGTTACGCATGATATGGTTGTCATGCGCGAAGAGACCTTTGGCCCCGTCATTCCCGTCATGAAAGTATCATCGGATAGTGAAGCGGTCGAGCTGATGAACGACAGCGACTACGGTCTTACCGCCAGTGTATGGACCAAGAACAACGACGAGGGCCTCGAGCTGATGGAGAAACTCAATGCGGGAACTGTCTTTATCAACCGATGCGATTATCCAAATGCGGTATGCACTTTACTGAACAAACATCGTCATATTTGCAATTATAGCTAATGTTATTGTTTTAATAGGACCTCGCATGGACTGGCTGGAAGAATTCCGGGCTCGGCTGTACCTTGGGACCGCGTGCTTTCGACGCCTTCTTCAAGCTCAAGAGTTTCCATATCAAGGAACAGCAGGCTTAGTAGTGTTGGTATTAGCAGAAATTAGATTGGAGTGAATAGCGATTAATAAATACATGTTGGTCCTCAGAATTATCACATAAATGACGTGACAAGTCCTCTAGAAAATGCTATATCGATGATCTATCGAATTGTTGCTCTGCAGTCAGCCATGTCCCGCAATTAACATCCTCCGTGTCATCTGACGGTACATAGAAGTGTTAACGAAAATACTTCGATGAGTGGCAAATTCAAGGACGATGGGAATACGAGTGCCGTATAGAATAATAATGAGTATGGGATAGTGTACTTGGAAGGTAATGTACTCCTAGCAGAAGAAAAAGTGATGCTATTTTCCACAACAATATTGAGGTGCTGGTCGATATGAAATAAATGATCATGAAATTTTTTGCTGAGTCTTATAGAATGCCGAAGACAAGGATACCCTGAACGCCGCCATAACACTGCGAACCAATTTCACTACACCGTCTCGATGTACCTCTTGAACTCCCTGGCAGATAGTCAGCTATATATACCAGAAAGTTCCACAAAAAGCTAGGAAGAGAAATATACTCACCAATCAGTAACGGCTTCTCTCCAGCATCGTAATTCGTGCTCCCTGGTAGCTGCATAGTATTCCACGAATTCATCTCCAAAAAGCTCTCTGGCAATACTGTCTGGTGCCACAAACCGTGCAACGGCAGCCTCCAATGAGTTTGGTAAGACTTCGGGCAGGGGGGAGTTTGCTGGTCGCGCGGACAAAGGAGGCAGAGCAAGCCTCAGCTTTTTCTGCACACCTCGTAGTCCAGCTGCCATCAAAGCACTCAGAGCATGATGTGGATGAAGATCTGCACCTGGGATCCTCACTTCAAACCGGGTTGCTTTTGCCATACATGTCGGAGGTGTAATGAGCCGCACCGAGGCAAGACGGTCTTCGAGACCCCAGCTTAGATGTACAGGTGCCCAATAATTCTCTACCAGGCGCTTGTAAGAGTTAACTGTCGGTGCCAACAAGGGCATGATATCCCATAGAGCTTCGAGCACTCCAGCAAGAAAGTATCGTCCCGTATCTGATAACCATGCAATATCTGACCACGGAGCATTGGGGTCGATCTCGTCTCTTGCGAACGCGTTCTTTCCTGTGACCGAATCCACTAGCGAAAGATGGATGTGACCTGAATTCCCCGGCAGTCCAAATGTTGGCTTTGCCATGAAGCAGGGTGTGGCGCCGTGTTCTTGTCCGAGGCTCTTGGCCAGGTATCTGCCAGGTCTTAGTATCGAGCCAGACTGGACTTGCGCCTAGCAGTACTTATATTATTTACTTGAACAAAGACACTTTATCGGCCATGTCATCAATGTTGCTGACGGTTAACGCCTAATTCAGTAAGCTTCAAGGAGGATACTGAAGTTTGGTAAAATACTGCTTACGGCTTCAAATACACCCGGGCCACTTTCGGTATGCCAACTTTCGATACCGCAGCCAAAAGCTTCACTCGCATCGAAAATGTGCATGAAGTATTCTTTCGCCGCGGATATCCTTGTGAGACTATAGCCAAACATTCCATCAGATAATGGACGTAATTGATTCGGTGCACTTTTGTTCAAGAACGCGGCTAGGTTCCGAGGTTGGCTTTGAGAACCAGCTGCGTAGCCATCTTCACTTGGTGTTTGATAGTTTACAAATTCCAGCTCAACTATCAGAATTAGACGTTAGCTACCATTCGGCGTTCTGGCAAAGGAAAGCCATTGAGAATGTTTATATACCTCCAGCTTTGGCTTGATATCCATACTGGCGAAGCTCGTTGCATTTAGCTTTAAGAATGCTACGGCTACATGGCATGACCGGCTTGCCACCCATTGAGAATTGCAAGAGGAAAAGAGGGATGTTGCTTTCCCACGGGATTCTTCGAAAACTCCGGAGGTCTGGCGTAGCAATAAAATCGGAAAACCCTCCCTCCTTAGCGTTGTAAGTGGTACTCGTAGTGTGAATAACATCATGCATATCCCAGCCGAAAAGTGCTGAACTCATGCCAAAGCCTGCTGTCGCAACCGCCAGAAATTTGGCTTTGGATATTATTTTCCCGCGGAGAAGGCCATCAGCGTCAATACCTGCAACTTTGACTTTATTGTCTCCGGCTAGGAGCACCTTTAGATGAGAGATCTCATCGAGTGCTTCCCCTCCCTTTGGCACCGGAACTGGATGAGGAAATGCGGGCGACATATCGAAATTGCGAGGGCTGTATCTCTTTACACGACCAAGAGGATGACAAACAAACAGTAACACCAGCTTCGAAAGAGGATGGTAAGGGGAAGAGCAGAACAAGAAAGGGACGAGCCACAGAGTCTAACAAGAGCAGTGTTATATCACCTCGGTCATCTCGTTTAATTGTGCTCGAAGCGTGGCTGCAGGTATGGCTTAGGTAATTTGGCCTCACAATATGCACAGGAAGCAAGTCTAGATATGCGCAGGCCGCGTCGCAAAAACCCCCTTTGCGGAGCAAGTTTAGGCAGTTAGCTGAGTGCAATACGTTAACAATTTAGGAGCGCGGACTTGTGCAGAACTAAGCGAGGAGCGCGCTGCAGAAAGACCGCGGTCGCTAGGAAGTGCAGCGGTATGAGGAGTTTGGAACGTGGTTTTGATCCGGCCAATAAGCAGGTACTTCGGCTATGTTCTAAATAGGCAGAGACTCATTGACGAGACGTGTCATGGCGTCAAGATCGAGGGAGCAGAAAGATAAAGGAGCCACCAGGTCCCACTCGATTTGTAGAGATGTATAGTAATCACATTTCGTGGATGGTTTATACTTGAGCAGTACAAGGCAATTAGGTCACAATTCGGGGAGCACCCCGGATGTAGGACCCTCTCGGACTTGATGAGCGGGACAGACATCTGAACGGCATTGTTGGAAAGCGAGTATGGACGAGAGGCCATTTGTCTGAACATATCTTCAACAAGTGGTACCTGCTTGAGTATTATTCCCTTGCGAAACTCGCCTGAATTCCGGAACCTCAAAGGATGATCGGCCAAAAGACCCACGGGCTGACTGAATTGGGATACAGTTGGCGTCTGCCATAAAAATAACGTATGGTCGGAAGAACGTCTCATTAACTCTTCTTGGAGCCTAAAGAATGCCCTTCGTCCGCCCTCCCCATAGATAAGGGGCATGTTTAGATCAAACAGACCAAGAAGGCAATATGCAATGTCTTCCCCACGGGTTGTCTCCCTTGGAGATGCCCAAGACATCCTCTCCGCAATCGAGTAACTACGGAAGTCTCTGCGCAATTTGAACGGCCCAAGGACTTCTTGTGGTATCTTGGTGATTTGTGAGACAACTTTGCAAAGCCAAAGTTGCTGCTTATACATCTGGTCTAGTTTGTGTGGGCTGATCCAGGTTGTAGTACGATTATTATGGTCGATGAAAAACTGTCTACCATTTTCTGTTTTACATGCTTCCCAGCCTGGTGGTAGTGCTGGTTTGCTCATTGCGGGAGTTGCTTTCTAATTGGATGCCGGAGGTACGCCACCAGGGTGTCGAGCGATTGTGGGATTAGATTTCATCTGACTTTGCTGTCGTGACGGCTTGAGTCGATGAAGGAAAATAGTTAAGTGACGATCCGAACGCTTTCCTGGCGGTCCTTGAGTTTGGCTTTTATTGGGCGCTTGTGGGAGCGTGTTCCTATTTGGCTCTGATTCTGTCTGTTGATCATTCAGCCCTATCTCAATCTGACTTCCGTCCAATCTGACTTCAGTGTCAGCCCCGTTTGATTCCGCTTCAGACAGATTATCTCCCAGCTCTCCTTGGTCCTGCAGCTCTATGTGTGGTACCTGTTGTGCCAGACCTTGATTTGCCAACCGATTATTCAGCAATCTCTGAGTAAATGTCGTCGACCCCAGAAACTCCCAATCTACACTATAAAAGTTGACACCATGACCAATGGGGGCGATGAGTTCCTGGAGGGTCCATCCTCTGGTAAACCATCTGCTCTTCCGGAAAGCAGAGGACTCGCCAGCCACATCGTCATCTCCTGGAACATCCCCAAGATATGCTATACAGACTGCTGCAGATCGATACCAATTGAACATTGAGTTGATGGCCTCGGAAAGCTCTGCGCTGCTTGACTTGTCGATACAGCATGTATCAACCCAGGCCCACTCGATAACGAGTGGCTCACACTGGCATATTTGATCCATCTTGAGACAGCAGTTTGATGATTCGGGAAGCTCGCATACGGTGTCCGTGCAATCTGCGTGGCGGCAGATTGAGATTCCTCCTTGACAGAGGCTGCAGAGCTTTTTGATCTTGATGTATCCCGCTTTCTCCCGCAGATAATCTGAATTTGGTTGCTCCTGGATCTCATTCCACTCTGCTTGGGATATCTCCCCAGCCTCCCAGGTGTGCGAAAGTATCGCCCATGCAGGGCTTTTTTCGGCGGTAAATTCGCTAAGCTCAAGTGATTTCGTATTGATAAGACGCATTTTTGACGAAGACGTGCAACTACGGACCTTAATTTACGGGGCGCGACACTTGTAAAGGTCAAACACTAAGACAATGGCTAGCGCTAACGAGGCCTAAGTACCTCACAAAGTCTGTCTTACTCAGCGGTAGTACACCTACGCGATATAAGTTATTGTAACGATGGACTGTTGGCGCGATGTACGTGGGGGTGCTGCTGGTAAGGCGTTGGCTGCGGGGTCACAATGCGTGCTCTGATTGCTTGCATGTGCTTTGGCCCTGAAAGAATGCTGAAGTATCATGAGGCTTGAGCGGTAGGAGAGGGAACATAGGAACTTCAAGAAATAAGGAAATGGGGGATTCTTGCGAAGGAGAACAACAGGTCTTCAGACCGCACACTTCTCTGTGGCCCTTGCTTTTCTGATGTAAGCACTTGAAAAGCCCCACCAGCACCTGCACCTGATGGGCGTCCGTCTATCGGAATTTTTCAAATGCTTGCCCTACTGAGGCGCAAAGGTATCAAGAACCTCAATATCACGCGGCCTTCAAACGCAGTTGCAATTCGCTTGACGAAACTGAGAGCCTGTTGTCCTGCGTCCGCCACGGATGGATCAACAACTTATTCCGTTGTTGGCGTCTCATTCTCCAGAAATCGACCGCACGTTGAAACAAATAATTTTCGGATTCTCTGGTTTGGTTTATAAGTTTCCTACAATTGACGAAACAAGTGAGTTATTCTCAGGCCTTTGTCCGGAGCTTATTGGGACATCTACTTTGTTCTCTTAAGAACAGGTGCTGACTACCAGCGTCACCACGTAGTCACGTACTTCTCCTATCTAAATAACTGTAACGGTGGGACTATTGGACCAGGGTAACTTTATGCGGTAGAAGGGCCGTGCCAGCCCTGTAGCGAGCGTCTCCCTATTACTTGTGTATTATGGTAAGGACGTGCTATTATGGTAAAGAAAAGGCGAGTGGTTGAGCATACTCTTATGTAGCTAGATAAGGAGTGTGTTTGAATTTCTTCACATTCAAATAATCCATTCCAATACAATACACTTTTGTTCTCGATTATTTAGTACCTCTCTGGCCACCTATTCTCTTATCTGGTACTTTGGGTCCCGCGCTAACTCATGCAAGAATTTTGTTGCCTTACTTGAGCCGAAGCAAATACTCGAGGCAGCGGGCGGTAATAAATTCATTCCCGCCGGTGAGAAGGATCTTCATATTAGTGAGATGGTAACTAGTAATACCGTGTGATGTTTTTTCAAAGAATTGATTCCAGGCGTGCTTTGGATATGGGGTGAAGATGGGTGTGAAGTGTACTTAACATTTATAGGCGACGGAACAGAGATGGTCATATTAAAGAATCAGCATGTGACTCAGTCTTATCTATATACACGGTCAAGCTCCGAGCAATACGGACCAAAAGATGAGCCCGCAGGTTTTGTGAATGTCCCGAGGTTGATACCTTACATAATTGGGGCTGCAGTAGGTATATATACTCGTTGACTTTAAACATCCGGTGATTTTCCATCCCGATAAACTGCTATTTAATAGTTAGAGACATTTAGAAACAAAGAATTCAGGGATAGATGTGGTAAGACTGTTGGCTACGTACGACGACGGCCATGGAAAGGATCCGCAAGTTCTCCTGGCTGGATTTGATATAGAGGAGCCTCTTGCACCGATTGAGAATAGTAAGTAGTATTTATTTCAGGCTGCTGTTGATATGTTGAGGTAGATGAAGGATATTGGCCTGTCGTTAGAGGAGGGTTTCTGGGTGGTAAAGGTTCGACCCTTCCACGGTCAACTTCTAGCGAGGCCCCAGGAACGTAATAATTATCTGGCTGTGCTGGTACATTAGGAATTCTGGGTTGGGCATATCCTGCAAAACCAGGGTATCCTGCAGCTGCATAGCCCATGGTGGGTGTAGCATACTGTTGAGGCTGGCTATAACCTGGACTATGATACTGTGGTACATAATCATATACCTGTGAACTTGAAGGTTGCAAATAGGCAGCTGGCATTGGACCATAGTACTGCCTTGGCTGATGAGCGGAAGCGTGATACTCCACTGAAGATCTGGTTGCCTTTCGAATCATCTCGCCCTGGTCTTGCGCTGAGATTCCTTTTGGAGCTCCTCCGACTGGAATCGGTTGACGTCTTTCAGCATCCCATCTTTCAGAGTCTGCCTTGATATCCGTAATCATTGCCTGTCAAGAATTCAATTATTAGGGACCTTCAAAGTGGGTTAACGGTTAAAATGTTACCGTAGTAAGGTTCCTATATGCCGTGATAATATAGCCATTCCGCTCCTGGAAGGTTTTAGGGTCCTTTTGCACATCAGCTACAACAATAATAATATGTTTCGGATGTGACAGCTCACCACATAAGTCCCAGGTCGTACTGAAGCATCATTGCCAAGATATCGAGTGATGTCACCAGAAATAACATCCCAATCTATACCGTTACCGGGTATGAAGTATTCATTGGTTTTAGTACGACTGGACCACGGAGGTCCAGTATTCATAATAGTCGGCACATGCGGGTTTGGATTTGCAATACCTATAGTAGTCGGCGCACGAGGTTCAGCATTGATTTTATCCTTGCGAGTAAGCTTTGCGGTGCACTTGAGCTGCGATTGTATGTCGTTAAAAGTAAGACTTGCGGGCATGACATAAGCAAGCCCTGAAACCACGTCACCAGCTACTATATGCCCGCTGACTTTTGCTGTGTTTTTTTCTATGATCCATGATCCTGAGTCGCCAGTTGCTGCAAAAAATTAGCAGCTGCAATTGTTTTCTTTGGGGCTTAGAAATAACCTAGGCTGCCCTGTAGTTCTACCGTCCAAACTTCTTCAAAGCTTCGACTATGCTTCATTTTAAGAAAAGTCGAGGAGCCGCATTGGATACCCAACATTGTTCTTCCGGAACCTGCCCTTGTTATAACTTGATGATCCTCTCTTGTATTGTTGTGATCTTCTTTCTTATCTGAGAAATCGAAGTCTGGAAATAACATGCCTGAGTTGGAGGTCAAAGCGTAAGAAAGAACGAGGTCCTGTTTTGTTATTTCAATCACAGCCCAATCAAGGTTTGAACCTTCATTTGTTTTTGAAATAGAGTAGAGAACTCCGAGCTCTTTGAGATCCAAGTAATCCTCGTTTGTAACTGATACAATTCCATGATCGAGTTTTGCTGCAGATTGTGTCAGATCTGAGATCATGCTTGATCTGTTACCCTGATTCGCTGATATAAACATTAGTAAATTCTTTGGTCAATTCTTTGGTCTATGTCTTGAAATCGCATAACAGGCGCTGAAGGAACTAGGGATTTGGGCACCTGTTGTTGCCACTTACCAGTGGTGTTCGGCACTAAGCCCTTCGCACTCTCGTTGATGAAATACGGCTCTTCACCGTCGAAACAGAATTCTAAACCTCTATTTTGCGAGTCCTGTAACGAATCAAAAGCAACATCTTCTTCGATAACCTCAAATGCATGAGCTACAGTTATTCCAACTGTCATATTTGAAAATGCTTCTGAGTTTAGGTCCAAAAACCCTCCGACTGTTGCTTTTCGGAGTTTCCTTGAATTTGGCTGTGGAATATATATCCGAAGGCCATTTGCGGGAATCCCAGCTGACTCTCTGAACAGGACTCTAGTTTGGAGAGGTAACATGGACTTTTCCATACTGTCACGACCTGTTGCTATGGACTGAGGTGGATTTGATTTGGGATATCGAGGATGTCGAGAACAGCCGCCAAGCAGAACTCCAGGATACTTTTGCAGAACTTGTCTCTCGCGGATAATCGTAATCACTTGAAGACGAGGGGGCTTTTTGTCGGAAATTATTACCAGCGTTGGACAAGCAAGTTCTTTGGTGGCTCCAATCATGAACAGATCGAACATCACAGTGGCCGACTCTCGTAAGGATTGGGCAAGGCTCTCGCTGTGATCACTCAGAAGGATCTGGATCTCTCTTCTCAAAGGCTTTAGCTGGCCCAAGCCTGGACCAGTGATATCCCAAAAGTTCAGACCTTTTTCTAGACAACGATGCGTACCAATTGAAGCCTGCGGGTTCGGCCATTTTGGCAGCGTGGGTCGAAGATGCTTTGCGAGCACGTCTGGTAATTTTCCTTTCGGTTTAGTTGAATATCTTTCGTAAATAATCTGGTGTTCTATTTGATGGACAAATGAGGAACTCGTCGGGTCCATCTCGATATTCGGCGAGCGAGGACTTATCGCGGAGGGTTGATGATCATTGCGGAAGTGCAAGGCTTTAAAGAAGCAGACCACAAGGATAAATTGGTACACGGCTTGCAGCAGCATTCGATGAGCATCAGCTGAACCATAAAGCAGCGAGGGGCGTGTGTATGCCAAGTAAGCGCGGCCGTATTTCCATTTTCCGTAAGCTGAAAGCCTCCAGGTGGGCATAATTACCGAGCACATACGAAGTATATGTAGGTCGTCTATGTCGTGATCTGCATGTTCGTGAGCGCAATTTAACCACCTCGACTTTAATCTAACTATCTCAAAACTTCTAAAGTGGTGATCATGAACAACATTGCTACAGGCGATGCGTTGGAGCACGGACTGGAAACTCTGTTGTTAACTACCAAAAGCAGGTCAGAATTTTCTCGTAGCCTTATGCGTGTCGACGTCCCCGCAAAAATATTCCAGTCGCCGAACCTGGATAGTTACTTTCGTTATTATCTGGAACAATGTACGACAGCAGTTATTGACACTAGTGATCAGACGAAGACACATCGACAAATTGTCAATACAGCACGTCTACTCGCAGATCCATCTACAGATGCTTCTTATATATCTAATCTTCTGGAAAGGGCCACCACATCAGATGAGGAGAATGATGAAGTGTACTGGACCTTCTTCGCAGTCCGCGTGTTGACAATGATCGATGTCGGCGGACTTCGTCAGGGAATTCGATTAGGACTAAGCCCAAATATATGGAGCGAAGGGACAATTCGAGATTTTGTTAAGGCCAAATTCCCGGCTGAAAAAGTCTTATTCAGCAACGGAAAGATGGACCCACTGTTCAATGCCTGCAATATCGATAGCATTGCTAGTATACGAGTAATCTGGACGAACAACATAGCTGATCACCTCATATTAGAGGATGGCGACAGGAGTATTAAGGTTTTTTCGCATGTGTCTTTCTTAGAACTCCATAGGGATTGGTTAGTTATCAATCAAGTAAAAGGTCACAAAACTGGCTGATGAGATCGTAGCGATATATTTCCCCCGGGCTTTGTGGATGAGACAATCCGTACTCTTGCCTTGCTCTTGCCTTCAAATGACAAAGAGACTCGTATTTGGTTTTATAAAGAACAAAAGAGATGCTCAAATCAGAGCTCAATAGACTCTAAAGCAATCGACTGTCGCCCAGTCAATTCAATTAATCGCCAATTTCAGAAGTACAATTTCTGGCACGACAGACTGGTAATGCTTAACGAAGCCTTCAATGACCCTAATCCGAAGAGCATGCGGCAATTATGGTTAGATCGTCGGCGACCAGCAGAGTGGTATAGTTTCTGGTATGCTATTTTTCTTATTGTGGGATTGACTCTATTCTTTGGGCTCGTTGGATCTATTGAGGGTGGATTGCAAGTATATAAGGCGTATCATCCATCTTCATCTCAAGGAAGTTGAGATACAGCTTTCTAGATAGGAGGAAATTTCGTTGCAGGCCAGTTTATTTGATTGAGTTACCTTGATGAAATTAGTTGTTTAGGTTACGCTAGTCTATTATATCATAAATTACTGTATATATTGAGGAAATGAAACTGTGAACGACTCAAAAACGTTAGCCAATCTGGTTCACTCCCCTAGCGGGACATTATCTGTTGGTTTTAGAATTCTTGGTGGACTGGTTCGGGCTTCTGTTCTTGAATCTTTCAAAAGGCCTATAAACAGACACAAAAGAAGCTTCCACAATGCCTTCTTCTTTTCCTGTCGTGCCAGTCGTTCCAAAGATCTGGGAACCTGGCCCTTGGAGAGCAGAGCCATTACTGCACATTCTCTTTACGCAAGATCTCAAACGTGCAATATTAGAACTATTAGCGCCTGGGAATTTAACATTTTTGAGAATCGAATTAGCGTGCGCGTTTTCTTAGAGATTAGGCCAAGTCAGATTTGGGGGTGGGTGTCGTAGGCTTGCTTGGGCTCATATCCATAGATATGGATGCTCATTCTGATTCGCCACCCAAGTACTGCTGGAATCTGGCGTACGGTAAATATAAAAATGCTGGCTGACCTGTTTCGTACGTGTGACAAAGTTGTGTCATCTATGAGGTCTCTCGCCCTATAATGTGTTGTCCGCGGACCCGAACTACACTCTCGATGCAGGAAATTGGGCTCCAGTGCCCAAGAGAGCGAGCCCAAGAGGGCGGCGAGGTGCGCGTCGATGCACTGTGCCCTCGATTTCAGACAACCTATTGGTCTAGAAGTCTTGTGGCTAAAAGGGAAAATTATCCCAGTAAGCCTGTTGAACGATGCAATCTCTTTTCTGGCTGCATGTTGCATGCAGGGCACTGTCACTCGATGACGCTCGTCACCAACGAATAGATTGCGCAAATCAATACAAGGTGTGAGCGGTTCAACCGAGATGCGTTTGCTAATTCGGAACTTCACGGGATGATGCTCACGGGATGATGCCCATCGCATCGCACGTGAAGGAGTGTGCAAATAAGGCACCCGAAAAGGTAAACCATCACAGCAGCGATACGCAGATGGTCCCTGTTTGTTGTTCTATACTTTGCCTGTCATACCCACCTTTCCCACAGCCTCGCCCTCAGCTTCATTAAAATCGACTTCCTAGCCACAGCTGCTAGATATTCGTAGAAGCCTTAACTTGACAAATTCAAATACATGGCTGGATTACCGATGAAAATGGCCAGTTCTCAGCTATTGAATACCCGCAAAGCTAGATCTCACAGTCTCGGGATTTGATACACATGAAACCGCTTCGAGAAAAGCCCATAATACAGCTTCTCCACTTTGCTTAGGTCATTCTCCATCAGGCTCTTTATGCGATGTAACAAATCGCGAATCACACTTATCGGATGTGATACAGAACTCAAACTAGATACTGCGTACGGCACGAAAACCAATACGAGGGAAATCCATCTTCTTAGATCATTTTGGCGTGTCTTCTGCGTCCGCCGAGGAGGCAGATTTGTATGAATTGAAATCTGGACTAGCGATATATCTGCATTTTTGGAAGTAAGGATCGCAGATAATTACAATCTTATCAATATTGCAAGATGGATGAGACTTTGGAAGTGTGCTCATACATACTGTCACTATAGATCTAATGAAATGTAACCAATTCAAAGACAAACTCCACTTGACTATAGAGTTACAGTCTTGATTCTCTATGTCGTTTCTTGAATGCCCAACTTCAGATTCAACTTCTGGTGGAGATTCTCAAGTCTCAGGCTGTTATCAGATTGCTCGCTCCTTTGCCAGCTACCATGAATCTACTTTATGATAGATCTATGGAACAAAGCCGGACTCAAAGTTCATCAGCAGAGCCAATATTGCGCTTGTTTGCTTAGACAACGCAAACTCTTAGACGTTGGAGTGCTCGATAAACCCAGCATATGATGGCAGTTATAGATATTGGTGATGATGAGCATTCTATGGATGAGGATAAACTGCCTGAAACTGATATACTGTTCAATATTTGGGCCAGTATCGTGGTGGTTGATCTGCGTAGCCAAGTTATGGCTTTAGCGTATGATATAACCCAAAATAGCTTCAATCGTAATCATTAGAGACACTTTCCAAAAGCTGAGTCTCTGATTTACGAGAGTCTTCTTAAGCTATTTTTCACTAGATATCTTTGAGGCTAGACCTCGAAAGCGTTCAAAGGTCGACTTTAACGAATTCGCTCCTCGTAATAATCTACATAGAAAATTAGTGTAACTTAAATCATGGTAGTATTAAGCAAAACAGCCTCGACAATACTTCCGGATTCCTTGTAAATCATCTGAAGTTCTTAGCATTTACTCAAGATATACATTCGCATCACAGTTCAACTCTTTAAACCAATCACTGTTTCGATAGGTTGCCGATTTGTAGGGTAGCCAGGCTTGCTCTCTAAGCTGAGAAGGGAGAGTCAAGGAAATCTGTCTTACAGGATTGGTTTCCAATAGCGACTTACCCTTACTGGTCTATGTTTCTACGCAAATGCAAGGCTCGATATTCTTAGAGACCGTATCCAGAAACCAAGCCGATTGAGGAACTATTTGGTCACAGGCCCACAGATGATCCAATCTGAGATGCAATATCATCCTTGCACTCCGAGACGGCATAGCCGATACCATTTGCGTCGAGGCAGTGAGCCAGAGTGAGTCCCACAATGAAACCCCCGACAATGACAACCTTTGGTTAGGACTTTTCCAACTTTTTGCGTGGCGTAGCTCTCTGTTCAACTTTCAAGGCGGATGGGATCTTATGTATTATATCGTAAATACCTTACCTTACGACTTCTTTCCGGAATTAGTCATATGGAGTGATAGATAGACAGATGAATCAAGAGAACGTTTTACCTAATTAAATTATTGTTCAAGTGTGACACAGCGCATCCAACTAGCTAAGTGGATGACGCATATATATACCTGTACAACGTACTTACAGCTACCACACCTTATTTATATGGCATAGCTGCAGATTCTACAATTGCTCATCTGTAACTCAAGACATAGATTTTGCTGAGTTATGAATCAAAATTATAAGATGATTGTCACATACGACCATAGACTGAGGAGAATTGGGCATCCCGTCCGCTCTGCCATACACAAGCCTCAGATCGGTAGATTAGTAGTTGGGTGGGTGACCACCAGCGAATACCTACTGTTGTATGTTTTTGCTTTTTACTTCTATGGCTCTCTCGACTTTGGTGAGTTATAGACCCAGATTATAAGAAAACTGTCACATACGACCATAGACTGAGGAGAATTGGGCATCCCGTCCGCTCTGCCATACACAAGCCTCAGATCGGCAGATTAGTAGTTGGGTGGGTGACCACCAGCGAATACCTGCTGTTGTATGTTTTTGTTGGATGATTTGGCTCCCAACTCTTTTGTTGTCGTTCCTCCATAGGCTGAAAATGATACAAATCTGTACCTTTTTGCTAGGCGCGTCATGGCCATAGAGGAGAGAGAAGCTCTGGGAAAGATATTTATTATCTCCGAGGTAAGTCGATTTTAAATGTCCTTGATTCTGCGACCAAATACGACACTAGTTGTTGCATCCTTATTAAAGACTTGTGTGGTGAAATAGTGGTCGATAAACACCAAGTAGCTAAGCGAGCCTGCTTTCTTCAACCCGATCAAGCGAGCAAGGGAAGTTGACGTTGGAGAGAAGTGGCGCTGAGCTCTTGTGGCAATAGTCAATCAACTCCTAGTTTTGAAAGGCCTACTTACTCATGCTATCCCTCCATAGTCCGTGCTTGGGTTTACTTGCAAACTTATATCTTCCCCTACCCATCTGAAAAGCTTGGACTTCCTGAATAGCAAACACTTCGAGCATATCGCGCGCACGTTTTCAATCAGTGGCAACACGGAGCACTTAGGCTCAGTTCATAAGCATATCCATGAATATATTTTAGAGCCCGTGTCATTGCTCGCTGGGCATTTGCCATGTAAAGTATCGCAATGCCGAGGGACAAACTCGGACGCATCAGCCTGCAACAAGCCTACTTCTTACCTTACCAAGGACACAAATAGCTCCAAGCAGAGACACAAGCCAAATACACAAAATAGAAGTCCCTTAAAACACGTAAATATGTGATATCAAAGTGCCGGTCGTCAAAGAGCGGCCAAATCCATCCAAGCCCTAAGATTAAGCCCAGCCAACGCCCCCTTCCAAGATTTGCCAGTGCAGCATCATCGTGGCGGTCTTCTGTCACTTTACATGCTCATGCCCTCTCATTTGGTCGAAGGAGTGGTAGCATGCCAACGTTTTGTCTCAGGTGCTTCCCAGCAGAAAAAGCGGGAGGGAGAGAGAGATAGAAAACGACAGAGCTACACCTCGGAGGTATATGTCCACAGAAAATTCCCCGCCCTTTGCAATCCCTGGGGCGCCTTTGAGGCGCATACGTGATTAACACTGGCCATGAACGTGTATTTATTGTTTACTAGCTGTGCTTAAAGGAGGACATATGTGTTTGTTGACTTCTGTTGTACATTCTTTGTTTTACGTGACCGGACGCTCGCGTGTATATGTACTTTTCCTCTAACCTTCGGAGGGATTCCCTGTGTTTGAGCTAAAGTGTAAAGGCAGATATAGATACTTGCCAATGTGTGAGAGTTGAGGCTTGTTTTGGGCGGCTACGATTAGGGTTACGTAAGGGAGGGAACACAGGCAAAAGCCGGAGAAATGGGGGCGAGTGACGAAGAGAAAAGAGCCGAAATGGTGAAGCAGGAATCCCCAAGATCGGTTCCTAACCAGCTCTCAACATTCCTCAGTTATTTCATGACGAGTTTTTAAAGGGCAGATTCTGATTGAGTTCTGGAAAACCAAGAGCGTGGGCTTTTTTCCGATGGTAGCTAGGAATATATCTCGCTCCTAGCCAAGACGATGGGTGGCTCAGCACAAGATCTAGGCCAGATTAACAGCTCACAACCGTCACGGTTCATCTTAAGGCTGAACCTACAAGAGCCTGGACGACATTTGAGAACCTTGTCTTTATAAATAGCACACGCGAGAGTCCAGCCTTCTACCTCATCTCCATTCCAAGGGATGGAAAAATTCCACCCATTAGCATAAGTCACGCGATCAAATATGCCAAAATTGCACGCGCCGACGTTACATGAGGACAGGGCCTGTCGGATATCGGCAGAGGATGCGATGCTTGGCTCGCTGTTGTTATCCTATCTTGGCTTTGGCTTAAAGCTTCACGAAACTTGAGTTCGCCGTTGTCAGGTCAAAGATTCATTTGTACCGTCCAGATCAAGGGAGAAGTAGCGGTCTGGAATCCCGATACTCTGGATATACTCCGTGGAGTATGCTGAAGAATTCCATTGGTGTTGTCTGAGCATGGGGGTAAAGCACAAGCAGATATTGAATGCGCGCAGCTGGATCTAGATTATCTTGCAGCAAACACTTTCCAAGTCCCATCGCACCACGCAGATCTTCCTCGTGCCACACTCGAGTTTCTTGCTCGTGCCCATCTGAACGACGAACCGGCTCCAAAGGCACACACGGCAAACTCAAAATTAGGGCTCTACCCAGTTTCGACGCCCTACCCTGAAGCAGATCCACGCCCCCAAAGCTCGAAAATGACAGAAAGCTAAGGACCAACCTTTGCACAGCAACGCTCGAACCTTCCAGCTTGCGATCACGGTTGCCATGAGATGAAATCTATCACTTGTGCACCTCCTCGCTCGTGGCTGCTTGCTACAGCTGCATACTACAGCTACCTGACAACTTCGTCGTCCTCCCTGAAACCAAGCCAGGCCAGCCCGTCCACACCACATGAAAAACCCAGTTGCAAGACAAAAAACGCATCAAGCATATTTCACCCCACCCCACCAACCCCACCAGGTTGGCACCTTCCTCACCAGTTCCTCTCTCGTTGGCCAAGGGAGTCAGGTGGGGTCATTCAACTCCCGTCACCCCGCCGGCCATGGCCCATCCCTTACATTGCACAGCCCGCGGGCTTGCTCCCCAGCAGCAGCCCGCCCCCGCCACTTGGCAGTGGTTCTGACAGAAAAAGGAAAGAAAGGCCGCAAAGGATTCAAACCAGCTCATTTTGGCCGTATTGGGCTGCCGCTGCACACATGTATGTATGGATGTCATGCATCGGCATCTTGGCATGCCTTCCCATTACATTGCATGGCATTGCACGAATAGGAAAATCGTGAGGGATGGCAGGAAGGATCAGCGTTACGTATGTATCACATCGTTTGGAAACATCAGCTCATAATCCTCAAAAGTAATTGGCTTGCTGGGCGAGTTGGTGATCCAAGGGAGACGTGTCTTGGTTATGGTGTCTTGGGCGTGGATTCATTTTGCAACTGCGTTGGAAAGATATCTCATCCTTGGATGGCAAGGGATGAAAAGGTCCCGCTTTAAGATTTTAGGATGCGAGAGAAGTAAGGAAAGCATCAGGCAAGGTTAAGAAATTGATTGTACCCAGTAGGCAAGGTAAGAATTTATTGACTGTACAGAACAATGAAACCAACAGTAAGGCAAACTTGGGAAGACAATTGAACGGGCTTTGTAAAATAAGTGTCCTTTTCTCGTATTCATAGTACACCAATCACTACACAACCATCTGTACCATCCATCCATCATCATAGTCATCCATCAATCATGCATAATAGCCCAGCTCTGGGGAGTGTCCATAGAATAGCGCACCTGCGTTGCCGCTTCCCCTCCTCCAAGATCAATGGAAAGATATGCCTTCTCTTGCCTTCCTACTTCCAATGCCTTTTGCACTCCATTCCGTTTCCGATGCGCCCCAAACCCCCGCCCCCCAAAACCTTACCCTACCCGCCAAACAGAATGTAATACGAAAAAATATGTAGTTTGTACAATGAAGAAGGTACTTTTTCTTGGTCCGACAGCTGATGGTGATGGATCGTATTCCGAAACAATGAAGAAGATGCGATGTATACAAGGTTGAAGAGATTCGAAATCCTCCGAAAGCAATGGAAAGTCTTGATGCATGACCATCTCATTCCTGAGCTTCAAATTATGCAGACCCCACCATGACAATTAGAAAGAAGAAAAAAAACGTGATTCAGAGAATCATAACGTTGGGTCAACCCAGCCGAAAACGCCAATTCCACCCAGATCCGATAAAGAAGATCAGCCGCTAAAAACGCTATTCAAAGGGGGTATCAAATCGGTCGTTGTTTGTGTGTGTGTGTTCGAGGTGTGTCGAGATATATGTTGTAGAGGGTATTTAGGATGCTGAGAGTTGTCTTTCTCTAGAGTGTGTCCAACCGAAAAGATCGAACTTCTCTTTGTGGCCAGTCGAGCTGACCGAACCCGTTGAACCGGCTGAACCAAAAGAAGTATGGTCAATTGGACTTGGTCGGGGAAAGTTCGCGCGAGGTTCCAATAGAAGGGATTTGCGGTAGAATTGTTGTACTTGCTCCTGGTTGGGCGAGGACTTCACTCGTACAATTTGTGCTTGCATCCACTCCTGCAATTCCGGTATCTCGGTGAGACGATACGGAATCTGGAATCGTTGAAGTTCGCCGATAATCTTAGCTGTTCGGGTATGCTTATCAAAATTGATCACCTGGATTCCCTCTGAATCCCCATGACCTGGCAGTTGCTTGGTTGCTGGATTTCCAGCATCGACAAAAGTCAAATCAGTAAGGTAGGTACCTACAAAAGGCAGACAAGGTGGAACATGATCGTGTAGTCTTCGTCGAAGTACTGCATAATTCTTGTCAGGCTCGACAATTGCTTGAAGTCCCTTTAACATGTCCTTTCTCCTTGGTGATACTGCAGCCCATGTAGCCTTGAGACGGACTATAGTAGATGAGTTGAGTGTGCAGATGATTGCCATTAACGAGTCGTAGTTGTTCAGTTCTAGACACTTTTGGGAGATCTTAATCCAGTGCTTGATCGTGACTGCTCGCTTCTTGAAATCGTCGTGATGCAGAATAGTATCTGCAACAAGGTTCGATAAATCCGTGGAAAGTGTCGACATAGCACGGACATTAACAGCATTGGATCCCGATCTCTTCGTCCACTCTGAGCCAAGAAGCTCGTCAGGCATTATAGCGCAGAAAATGTTCGTTTCCTTGATGGTCAGTTGCCTGGCAAGTTCCAGTGGGTCAAATACTGTGATATCGGGACTGCTTCCTCCCATCTTCCAGTTCTTCAGAGCTGCGGTCTGAGCTTTGGACAGGTTAGGAGTCGGCAGCGGTGTGTCGGCGGGAATATATTGCGACATCGACGTGTTAGTCTTGCCCATGGAGGATACTAGACGAGGTACCAGAGGACCGTCGGTCGAGGACACTTTGCCAGCCAACTCTAATAGCCGTCGGCCAGCGTGTGGCAGAACGGCAAGAAGCTTTACCTTGGCAAATGACTCAATGATGGACAATGCCTCTAGATCGACCAATCGTTTCCAATGAGATTCCAACCACCCTTTGAAGACATTGTACACCCGTAGTCGTACCGGTGCTGCAATGTGAGGGCTTTCCGCAACATAGTCAAATCGCTCAACCAATGCCGTGGCCAACTCGATTGGTGACGCAAATAACCTGAAGGTGAGGTAGAAGGTTGAGACAAACATTGCGTCAGGGGTGGAATCGTGAGTTGTGAGTCGCTCTACAAGCGCCGGAAGGGTACCACCAGTTATTTGGCCATCCTTATTATACATCAGTTGATGCGCGAAGGTCTTCTCGAGCATTCTTGATTCTCCGTCATCCAGGTCATCCGCTATGGTGCTATGGCTTCCAGATAGGCTGCTATCCGACAGTGAGCCTCTTGTATTCTTAGGAGCATGATTTGATACATCCGGAGTAGTAGCACGTGTCGAGGTTTGCGAAAGCATACTCGACTCGGATCCACGGACGCTGCTGAGATATGAACTGGTGGTTCCGATACTCGATACCGCGATGCTACCAGACCGGAGAGAGGCCTGATATTCGCCATCTTGTGGAGATGTCCTATCGGTGGGACTATAATCGTCGTGTGTCATCAGAGGACTGTGTAGTTTGGGAAGCGGAGGTAAGAAAGAGGACCTCGAAGAATTTGTCTCATCGGTATCGTCGCCCTCAGCAACAGACTCCAGGGGAGGTTGAGGTCGGGGCATTACATCCTTTTCACCAGGAGAACCGCCTACAGGAACTTCTGGAAGTGGCTTTTCATACAAGGGAATGATAAGCGGTGGAGGTGGTGCTCGATTCCCTGGGTCTAGTGGAGCCAGTGCTTTGGCACCTGGTACCGATGTACCATTGGGACCCGGAGAGATGTGATTCGCCTGGTATGGGGCTGGATCAACGTCAAAACTTAGTCCACCCTCGAACTCGAAATCACCGATTCGATCCAGTACGAATTTACACTTGGCCACGCATTCTCCCGCAGCCTTGACGCAGCCAGTGGCGGCCATGAGGAGGCGTCCATTCTCTTGGGGCATGACTACATCGTCCTCTTCCAGTCCCGAAGATTTAATAACGTCTCGCGCCGCGACCACTAGTTTATTGATTCGATCGTACATGGCGCTACGGGCTTGGTCTAGCGTGTCGGCGCTTTGTGTATCACGAGCACAGACAGCTTCAACCACGGCCAGGAGTGCTTTCCCAGCAGTCACGGTATGTCGGATCGTTACCACTAAGTCGGCCGTAGATTGGGATTGGAGATGTAGTCTTCCAATGAAGGATCCGAGATGGGAAAGAAGGTTGTCATGGCCGACGTTGAGTCTTTCTGAGATAAGATTATGTCGCTGTGCTGCCGGAATGGTCATGGAGAGTCGATGAGAGACCGAGGGTCTTTTTGCAACGACCGACCCTGATCTGGACATGCGTCGCTCGGGTGTAGTAGCACTTGAATGCGACCCTGGGCTGCGTTGGCGCGACGGTGTATTGGGCTGTTCAGCGGCCCGCGTCGAAGTTGACATGCCGCTTGCCGTACTGTGACTCGACGTCCTGCGTGATGCCGCATCAGATAGATTGTCTCCGTGCTGTCTACCTTCAAATGATGTCGAATCTGCTGGAGGAGTTGGAGGGACCGAGGATTCTTCAACCACTGTCTCCATCACTCGGTTCACCAGCGGCTGTCTTTTCCGCCGGTCGTCCTCAAGAATGTCCAAAAAACGAACTCCTTTGGTTACAATCTTGAATGCCTTCAGGATCATCTCATCTATCACATCATTTACATCGTCTGCGGATGTTGGTGTTACAATAAACTCCTGCAAGCGCTTGGCCGCTTTCACAAGAGCTGATAGCTCGGACAGAAGAGCCTTTCGATTCCTGCGTAGCCCATCATTACTTTGGACTAGAGGAGATTCTCGAGTCAGACAGTGCGATTTTTCCTGCCTACGTTAGTATATGCTTCGCTCCGTCAACCCGGCTGCACCTACTAAAAGATACCGGACACCTGCAATAATGCCTCTCATGAACTCCTGGTTGCCGAAAAGCTCAGCGTCGCTGCGGTGACCACTTCGCATCAAGTCCCAGAAATTGAGCAGAGCTTGAAGCAGAGTCCGCAATGATTCTGGATCATACGCTTCGCAGTAGTTGGTGGGTAACCAGCCACGGGCACCGGAGATGAGTAGTGTGCCGTCGGCCCAGCCATTCGTATGTATCGAGTGGACTAATACCACATCTCCTTCATTCAGTGGTAAAGTAACCGTGGTATCCGACACGGCGTAGGTTGGGTGGAAAGGATAGAAGGCTCGAAGGAAGTTATGGAAGATCGGTGGACGTTCGGCCTGCTGCATCAAGTCTTCCTCCTGCGAGCCATCGGGAGTTGCTGGTGGTGTCATCTGCGACGGCGTACTCGAAGCAGCCGTACTGCTCTTGGAAGAGTTATTGCTCTTGTGCCGCGCCGGGGCACTGAAGTCTTGGGCTCGACCTTCGACTTTGTGTATCGAGAGGGGGGCGACGAGGGCACTGGACCTTGGATTGTCCGCCTTCACCATGATGGGTATCTCTGAAGGGCTACCATGGATGTCTTTGGATAATCGAGGAAGGAAGTGTATGCAGGAAGTTGGCAAGGAACCCTACTGACTCTTGACGGATGATCTTCCTAGATGTAAAACGAGTGGCCGACAATGCGTTCTGGACTAAAGCCCTTCTTAAGGAATCGGATGGAGGGGTGCTACACGAAGCCTGGGACGGTTCCTTCGGTGATCCGTGCTAATATAAGGCGTGCGAGTGGTCCTGCACCAAATGGGCCTGCGACTTGGTGTTGCTAGAAAAATGGTGGTGTTGTAGTCGGGAAGGAAAGAACAAGGCGCGACGTACAATGGATGAGGTCGCCAGAGCGCTGTGTAGTATTAGCAACCGATGTTGGTGGATAGAGTTCTTTTCGTGTTGTTGATGCGTGTAGGAATGTGATCGAGGGGACCAAGGAATGTCACGATCTGAATGAGGGCTCAAAGGCTGCGGAAGGTTGCATACCAGTTCGAGTCAAGCCGTATTAGGGTTTCGGGAAGTCATGCACCAGCTGTCCAGGTTGTGATGGTTGAGCGAGCAATGCTGTCCGGAATTGTTTGCAAGGTCGTCCTTCTCGAAGTTCTTGCCTTTCGTCGAAACCCGCAGTGCGTGCGGTGGTGCTCTGCTATGATATCACCCCGACCAGGAATGCTCGTCGAGCGACGAATGGCGCAGCCTGATACTGGAGGAAACGACGTTATGCCACGGCAGTGCTGGGGTGAAGCTCAGAGCGTTGGTCCCAGGACGGGAGCAGCGAAGGAGACTTATGGGTGAGGAGATGGAGGGGTGATGGGCGTGTCAGAGAGCTGCAATAATCGAAAGAGAGCCCATGCGCTGGGGTCTCGGATGTCGATTGTGACTCGTTGTGTCGTGGGTTCCGTATCGGGGGGATGGCAGCGCGCTCAATAATGATGCGCACCACGAAGGTTCTCTGATCGAGCGAAGCCAGTGCGTGAAACCTCAGCAATGCGAGTTCGAGACAGGTACAGAAGCAATGAAGCTGTCACCACAGCTGGTGTTCGCGAGGACCACGACGGAGCGGCCTCTTTTCAGCCGATGGGGTTCGCAGTGCTGCTCTCTCTCTTCCCAGGCTCGCGGTGGGAAAAGCTGTTGGTGCGGGAAGTTGTAAGTTTTCTGCTGGAAGCAAGGCAAGTGGTGAAGCGACGGTAATGAAGGGTAGTGCAAGGTCAAATCGGGCCAGAGGAGCGCGATGATGTACAAGAGGCTGCAGGGCGACAATGCTTGGACCCCCAGATTCGGGAGGTGGTAAGGGTCAGGATAGGGCAGGGCCTGGGATGGGCGATGCGATGGCTCGTCAGTGGTCCCGCCCGCAGGCAATTCCTCAACGCAGCACGCTGGGTACGGCACGCAAGGTAGGCACGTAAGGCCAGGCCAAGCCAGCAAGGTAGGGCCGGCAAGGATGGGCGTGCAGGCAAATAAGGCTTGATGGCTGGCTGGAGGGCTCCCCTTTCTTTGCTTCTGGTACGCATGGGTGGAGCCGCGGTCGACGTCGGCCTCGTTGCTGCTGCTGCGGTCGGGAGGGATGACTCGGATGGGGGCGAGCGAGCGAGCGTTGCACTGCAAGGGAGCGCGCTGGATAAGACCGCGTGCGACCGGGGAGCCCTGCTGGTCCAGATATATGGACGTGTATATGTCTCTCGGGTCTTGAAGCGACGACGGGGCTCTGGCGTTCGTGCTGTCCTGTATGATTATCCTGTCGTGTCGTATCGTATCGTATCGGTCGTATGCGCTGCGGCCCTCTGCGCAACCGCAACGGTCGTGATCGTGGGCTGCGTTGTTTCCATCTATCGACCTCTCTCGCGTGCCCTCTCGTGCTCTGCTCCACCAGCGCCGTGCGGAATATTTTAGGAACACACCAGCGGATTGTCCGGCGTGCGTGGATGGGCAGAGCTGGTGGTATGGCTTGTCTTTGGTTGCTGGGTAGCTCGTCTGGCGGGGCCGCGGGAAGCACGATTCATCACGTTCCAATCCAGTACGAAGTCCGAGGACGAGCAATATCACGACAATCTCCACAAATGAAGCTGTTGGAAGAGCGCACCAAACCAGCACTTTACCACCGCTGTTAATTAATTGGGCTCGGTGGGAAAGCAGCTAATATGGACGGTGGCCAGAGATGATCCTCCTCTCCACATTACCACCACCACCACGACCACACAGCTGAGGCCGCCAGCTGCTGCAGCACCCCCCTCGTCCATGTCCGCCATCGCTTTTCAACGGCTGCTGCACTGGCGCCCGTCCCTGCACCTACACCTGCATCTCCATCTGCATCTGCATCTGTCATCCGTACGGTGCGTAGATCGTCATTACTGCTCTCCTTTCTTCGCAGGCCGGATCATCGACTGGTGTTGGTTCGCACGTCCACCTTCCCTAAGCATCACTGCTGACCCAGAGCTGGTACAATCCTCCCCATGCGACCAAGCAATCAGTGCCTAATATACACAACAAGGTCCGGCTCCATCTAAGTCACTATCACAGCTGCACGGTACCACATTTTCACTCGTCGGCACCAGCCAAGAGCCCGCGTGCACCCGGCGCCTTTAGACAGAAATTAAATGTGCTCCCCGGCGCGACGGGCACAGCCCATGGCGCCCATAGTGCCCTCTAGAGCTGCTGGTGCCGGCTTCTTGCTGAGTAGTGCTTTGCAGCCTCACGTTGGGGGGTTTCAGGTTCTTTTCAGTGTTAAGCTCATCGACAGCCGCCTCGGCAGTAGGCTGGCTAATTGCGTTCTTCCGAATCTTCTACGGGCTGAGGAGGTACCGCCCCAAACTTTCCTTGGATGCCCTCGCCGGCACGCACGTGTGTGGTGTTGTTCTGCTCGGGTTGGATTGTTTTTATTTTGTTTCGCTCTCGTGTGTGATATGAGGTAGTGGACGCGTCGCGACCAGAATTCCATCGAATCCCTAGGCCTCGTTAGGCGCTGGCTGCATCGTGCGGGCATTGCTGCGATCTGCCCGCGCGAACAGGTGAGGTCCTCTCTCATTCCACGCCGGCTCTGGCCATTGGCCAATGGGGCCAGACGGCCTGAATTGCTGAGATTATCACATTTCAACGTGGGCCACTCTTCCGTCGCTGCTCCTGCCCAACGGTCACCCCGGGCTCTAGCCGTGAACTCGCAGCTTGTCAGATTGTGCCTTGCTCGCCTTGAAGACGCCTTGTTAAGCTTTTTCGTGGCCTTTTGCGCGACCTCAACGGAGCTTTGCTCCCGGCGGGACATACAGTACTACAAAGTTCGTCGGCTCGATTTCGCTCAGACTCTGGCTGCTAGGGCAAGCTTGGTCCACCAGCCCCCGGCGCAACAGAATGGGAGGACCAGGGCCCTCACGGACAGGGGAGCTTTTCTTTCTGCCACGGCTCTTCCCCTCTTTGACACTGTGCACATTCGCGGGAGATGCCCAGCTGTGGCGTGTGTCTTCGCCTGTAATCTGTGATGGTCACCTTGGCGGCTCTAGGCCTTGTGCTCTGCTGCACGACTTCACGGGTCGGCAAACCATCCCGCACATCAAAGCATATCACAGTCATTTCACCAACTTTACCCGACACTGTGAATACACCGAGTGTTCATCGTCAGCGGGCAAGATTCTGTGTTTTCCGTAGCCCGGCTGCTGATTCAGAAGACTGTACGACCACTCGTGCATGATGGATCTTGGTCTCATCACGTACAGCCCCCGAAGCATGCGCCGTATTTGCTCGACTGCATCCTACATACGACTCCATTGTTGACAGCGGCCTGGACTACACTCTCATGTTCAGCAGTTTACTCTAGCGTCTCGGCACTTATGGGGTTGTGCATTGCCATGACCTAGTTCCTATTCCCCTTGCGCGCATTCCCGGGATACGACTGCTGATCTTGCCTCGCTTTACCTCGAGCTCAAGAACTCCAAAGCGGAAGGGATTGTCCTCATAAACGGGGTCGGTACACGACCGATGATCACAAGAAGAGCTCTAGGAAGAGGAGCTCTACTGCTCCATCATCTCTCCTCGTCAGCTGAGATCAGACTTTTGTATGATCTAGATTATCAGTAACCCTGCAGGCGTCCTTCACGGCTGAATTCGTGACCCGGTGACAGATAATCCTCTTGACGCTGTAGCTCTTGATGTGTGATCGTAGCTTGGACTTGAATGCAGCCATCCTGGAAGAAATGGCTCGTCAAGCTTCAGAATTGTCGAACATGCAATTCGAGCAGGCATCACATGGAGCTCTGACCACGTCCCTCTTTCTGGCTTGATCGACATGCTCGTCAAATTATGGCGTAGACTTGGGCTTCGGGTACAAAGCATCCCACTTCTTCACACTATCGCGTCGGTCAGATGGCAAACCGTCTCATAGACCTCTCATGTTTACTGGCACAGTTTAAAGGACATTTGGTGGAGGAATAAGAGGCATGACCATTTGTGCGCCAACTCCGGTTAGCTATTCCATGATCTCTCGATCACCATCTTACCAGGTCCAGGCCAGGAAAGCACTGCTGGTCAATAATGTACATCCCAACTCTCTCCGTGTAATCCTCTAGTCCTTGGAATCCTTCAGCATTTCAGCACTAGTACTGATTGCCATCCGGGTTCATAGTCCCATGAGCCGTCTTCGTGGAAGCGGACGCCGTGGATCCAACCCAAGAGAAAACGAATTAAGTGAAGCAAGTAAATCAAGTCTCATGTTAAGTTCTGCGACGAAATGAAGTGGATGTGCTGCAGGCGTCAGTCTACCAGCTCTCAAGCGGCATTCCGTCGAGGCCCGTCGCTTAGACCACCAAGCCAGCGCGCGGCGAAGATCGACCTATCCTTCACGCTCCTTCTCACGTGTCTTCTCATCAAGCCGTCTAGGAGCGAAGTAATATCTCGCGGATATTTCCGTTGTGATGATTTTGCCACTTGCCACTTTTCCGCATGAATTGCGGATCAGGAATATAAAGTCAAAGAGCAACAATATCAGTGCGATCCAATTACAGTAGCAGCTCAAAATCGATAGATCAGAGGGCGTGCACGAGCATCTGTGCAGCACAGCCTCTTCTTGTGCCCGTTGAATTTACAGTCGATGGAAAGGCGTTTGACATGTTTGCTACCTACGTCTTTCGCTCGGACCCTTTCTCGCACGCAAACTCGTCCCAATTCTCCGGAGACGCCAGAGCTGGTGGGGTGTCAGGCTCAGCACAACCAATGAATATACCGCGGGGGTCCCGGGCCATCTGGAGCCTAATCGTCTCTTCGGGGAGGTGTAGGCCAGGGGGGTATGGGGCATGTTCGGTGTTGAAAGCCTGAAATGCACCACTTTGATAGTGATTCTCATCTCGTCCGTGCCGAGAGGGTGCATAGCCACTTCTTTGGGCTTTGGTTGTTGATACTCGTCTTGTCCCTGCCGACAGGGTGCCTGGCCACGATCGCTTGTCAAACTCACTGAGTTTTGCCGGCTCTGCCATATTGGTGGTTACGAAGCAACGCCTGACATGTGGCCAGGCAGGATGACTAAGGCTCCACGGAAGGGAGGCTTGCTTTAGGCTCAGCATCGGGCAAAGAACCTGCGTTTGAGCCCCTTGGACCGGCAGCGGCCGGTTCGAAAGGCTCAAACTCTGATGAAGCCATCTTCATGGGCCTTCACGACAGCTAAGATTGCCACTAGATATCTCTCTTGGTACGATACAGGGCGTTCTTTGCACGAGCCTCAAGCTGAAGAATTCCTCCCAAACTGCATATCAGACTTGGTTTTCGGATTCAACGCCAACAGGATGGCAGATGCGCTGTGTGCCATTCTCAAGGAACGGATGTTGTCGAAACACCGCGAATACGCACTCTGTGTCAGCCATCCACACCCCTCGTCTTTTCCATTTCGCATCTTAGTATCACGGCTGTAGGAGCTCCCGTGCAGATCGGAGCCAGCTGGCAATGAGGCCCACAACGATGAAGTCGCATCGCTGTGTACTTTGATAATATCTGACATCCGTGTTCGCGAAATGAGACTATGCTTTCTTGAGCAACGCCCTAGCGCAACAAGTAGAATCTAAATGGCGATACCAAACTTCGTGGAGCCTGGTACCCGTGAAGCACTCCCCTATCACCAGCAAGCGCGAAATCCACGCGCTGCCAGCCGTTACTGTGCACTACTTCAGCCTACCCCAGGCGTTCGTCGTTCGGAACACGAAATTCCCTGCTGCCGTTTCAACCACTTTTAGTAAATGTGGTTCTAAAGTCTTCTCTTAATCTCTTTCGCGATGCGACTCTCCCTAATTTCGTCGGCCCTTACATCCACCTCCACATTAGAGAGCAGCTAGACATTCTCGGCGGCTTTGGCTGTCTCTAACCGATCAAAGGTCAGGTATCGATGCACGTCATGGTCTCGCACATGCTAATATTCGAGACATGACGACCTGCTATCATAAACCTGTCTTTTGGCTTTTGGCGTGTAAGTACGCACGAATACTAAACTCTAGAGTGTTTCCCTGCCAGCATTTCAGAATTAGGCTTTGGCAGTGGACTTTGGTAGACTGCTTGTTGGTTCTATTCATTTACCGTCATCGGATCAGAAGAAAGTTCTGAAGCATCGACAACAAGATAGGGGAACTCGTACGAATTCAAAGGGCAAATGCGTAACAGGTTTCACACGATATTGCACCACAGCTTTCTAAGATCGCGACAGCTATGGTGATACAGTTTATCATGATTTACGTCGGCGATCTTTGATGTAAAGTCAATTCGGATTCCCATCATCTCAAAGTGCCTCGGTATTGGTTGGCCATCCTTACGCATGAAGGAGAAAACTTGTCAGCCTCAGGAGTTATATTAGTGGAAAACTTTGAACTTAAGTCAATGCTACGGCTGGTTGCAATGGTTGTGCCTAGTAATCAGTTAAGCTTCTTTTTTGTTTTTGTTCGTTTTGCTTGCACGATGGCCAGTATGTGTATGTCTTGCAGTAGGCCCTTTCATGCGTCGTGGCTAAGACTGTAGACCGAGCCGGATAACCAGTCGTAAGGAAGTCGCCTTGCCACTTGCCTGTGCGCACGAGGCAGCGTCTTTCTTGCATCAAAGTATATTTGTCCGCGGACAATCACGAAGCACAGGTACGGAAACATCGCCGGCGCTTTCTGATATGTGCATTACTGCATCGCGACTGTAGACAACCGTGCCAACCATAGATATCACGATCAGTAGCCAAAACTCACTCCTTGTATTGTACGAATACCATAAAGTCAATCAGTTGTCCCGCCTGTCCGTGCTAGAACTATACCCCTCCTCCCAACGCTCTCATTGCCTGTTTCGTGACAACCGAAAGTCAACCTCCACACCCCCCCCCCCCCATTTTACCTTTTTTGTGCCTTGACTTACGGAGATACCTGCGATGCAAGTGAAGAGAGTTGTGCCAAAGTGTAAATTTCTCTTTGGGGCTTCTTTTCTCGGGAACTTTGGGGCTTGCACTGCTTGCCGGAGGGGATCATGCTGTCGTGATAAACTGGTCTTGTAGCCCGCTAGTATCTGAAGTTTAGGTTCGACTGTAGGTTCTGATCTGTGTCTCCGATGGGAGACTAGGTTTTTTCGGAGCTTTTGCTCTTCAGATCGGCGTGGAGTATGAGCGGTTAATAGGGGGGGGGGGGTCTCTGCGTAAGGTGTGAATTAAATTGTTTATCTTTCAAACGTTTCGATTTTATTTAATGTGTGGTGATGTAGGCTAGTTAGTAGTAGGGCGATACTAATGGAACATCAGACAGTATTTCTGTGCTTTTACATGATTTCCATAGTGACATAAAGGAAATTCCTTACAGAGGGGAATGGATCATGAATTTTTATGAGCTATGACTTGCGTATTTTCTTTGCAGTTGTGTTGATATAACACTTTATCAATATATCGGCGTCTGGATTCGATTTGTTTAGTGCTACAGGTTTCCATTTTACTGCTTATCACACCGATTGATTTCTTATCACACTGCTATCCCTTGAGATAAGGTTCTCGAGTCTCTTCGGTAAAGCCTTTATCAAGCAGTTACCATAGAGTAAGGCTGCCATTTTTTTAATCTATTCAAATTTCTTCCTGCATGTTCCAGTTACACAGGAGGCTTGGCTGAGATCCTCTCCCTCACGCTGTCTTATTCAACCAGCTCACTAAAGTCGTACCTTGCTCAGCTATCTAGCTATCTACTAGTTGCAAGTAGATGCAGGCGCCAAACTTTAGGATCCATAGCATCTATTTCACTCACAATTACGACGCACGTTTACGAGTCTCCCATATAACGTGAACAGTAGCTGTCGCCACAAAGGCTACTTAGACCTCCATGCCTCGCGAAGGATCCTTAAGCCTGCCAGCCGAACCCCGGACTGCCAGAATCCTTCCGAACAAAGCTCTCTGTCCACGTTTACAATCCCAATGATGGCTTTGTCTCACGGAATCCTACGGGTGAGTGACACCCGTAAGATAAGGAAAAGAGTTCAATAGTACTTGGAGATGCATATGTCGATAGGCGGTCCCGCCAACAGCCTCACGTCCATGTACGTCCCCACCACAGCCCAGTCGAGAGCACCCTTGTGCGAGAGAATTGGGGCTCTTCAGCTCTTCGTGACAGACTCGCGGGCCGTCTGCATCAGTCCCGTACCAAAGTTGGCCCCTAGCTGAGGTCCACTTCGGTAGTTGAGCTGGCCAGTATTTCGTCGCGCGCATATGCATTGTGAACGGCAAGCCTGAGACATGTTGGAAGGGCAGCCCCTGTACCCAGTATATGCATCTATACTGGCTAAGGAAAATAGCCGAGAAGCGACCGTTGGGTCATGGTTTGCCTGCTTTTTAATGAAATATCTCCGCTGTCAAAAGATTAAATGCACCCACTCGTGTTCGGGTCAACCTCTATCTCCCCCCTCTTATTCCCCACGATCGTTATGTCCATCCTTTGCTCGCTGGCTAATCATCGCGCTTTCGGTGGTGGGATATGGATAGGAAGCTGACGAAGTGTCTCAAACCTTCCACCTGGGTAAATGTCCTCGTGCGCGCAAAGCCCACCCTTCGCCACTTACGAGGGCCATGATATAGCCTACGAAGACGTTTGCGCATACCCGTCTTAGCACTTCGGAGTATATGTCTTGCAAAGGCACTTTTTGTTGATCTTGCGGCCCCATCGCAGAAAAACTAAGAAAAGAGGATCGTCTGGATCATGCTCCGGTAGCCATGTCCCTGGGTTGTGAATGCGCATTAAGTAGCGACCTTCCGAAGCGAAGAGAGGGTACAGGATGCAACCCTGGTGCCTCTAGGCTTTCCGCTGTCGTCAATGCCTCAACGGATGAAGTCTCACTTGGTATTCATGACATGTAACGTTAGAACCTTGGCCGGGTTGCCGGGGACATGTCCTTTAACGGCTCCTTTTATCATTCTTGTTGATATATCTTGCATCGAGGCTCGTGACGCCGATCTCAGATTTAGCCACTGATTCCGGTTTGAAAGAACGAGAAGCACGTTTCGTAGTCAATACTCGAGGTGGTAGTGTGATACTCTACACAGCATCGCATAAAGATCGCTGGCTTACAAACGCCAGCGACAAAGGATATTCATGATTTTGCTTGGATATCGGAGAATGGCATTGAGCCCGGTGCTGTTTGAGTTCAATATACGGTGTGGTCTCACCCAAGTTCTCTGCAAGACCAACACGCTCGGAAAGATATTGAAACAAACAACTTACAACTGAATGAACATTCCTACCTTCTAGAAGATCAAAAACCCCTTCCTCAACGGCAAAAGTGGGGTTTTCATGCTGGTAATTATCTGTGATGCCATATGTATACCATTAAGACAGAATTCCAACCACCCTGAGTTCCCACAGATTAAACCCCGTGTGTAGAGCAAAGTCTTAGAAATCCATCTTCCGTGGGCGGCACAATCGTATTGAAGCTTCTTCTGGAGAACCGGGTCACATCTGTGATGCACCTATTCTACCCAAAAGAGAAAAAGGAGGTGTCCAACAATCCGAGTATCTAAAACAAGCCAATAATATTCGAGCATGATACTTTAGACCGAAAGTAATGCTTCTTTGAACTTGTGTTCTCAAGCTCCTATACTCCAGGAATATTTGAATCCCAAATTCTTCCTAGAACTTCATGTCTCTTAAGCTCTTATTAAGTTGCTATGTCCTATCTAAGAGCTAGTGGCACTGCAGAGGGCAGCCGATCTTGCTTTCACAGCCAATAACCTTTAGACAGGTTTTATTCTTACAATTTGGGTTTAGACTTCAATGAGATCTGCTCCAAAGCTACAGGATGTACATTGAGTCTGTCTAAAAATAAAGAAAAAGTGACACAGTCACCTCATATAGCGAAAAGCAACGTGTGCCTCAAACTTAATGGTCTGGTGATTACTTGTCTAAGAAAACTCGGATTACAGGACTTGCAGAAAGCAAGTCTGTTCGCAACAAATTGCACGGTGGGATAGTGGCAAGATGGACGAGGGTACACACAACAAGATGTATTCGCAGCTGTGAGATTGTGGATTTTTGGAAGACGATGAACGGCCTATTTCGTGATCCCCTTCAGTAGTGCATCAAAGATTGTTTCTAGTACGACAAACCCCACACAAGATGATGTCATTAACTTGGAGAACAGAATTGCCTTTATCAAAAGAACGTGGATGCTACGGCTGGTATCTGGAAAGCGGGGAATCCTTTCAGAGACAGAGGATGGCTGATGAAATCGTCGAGAAGGTCCCAGTAGGCTGCTTTGTTGATGCAAAGAGAGATTGACCCAAGATTGATAATTCTACCTGAAAATATCCAAAGACCTAGTCTGGACTTCAAGTCTGGTGGAACTATCGATTTGACGATCATTACAACTACGTGTTCCCTCTATCTTGGAATTCTTCAGGCTCTTTGCTAAGACCGCTAGCATCATGTACCTTTTCTGGGGAATCAAAAATCTGTCAAGTTTAAATAGGCTTCTCGGCCTTCCAAGCGGTTCTGACGGAAGCGCAAATTATTGGGATGGAGATGTATATTGAAGTATCGTGTGACAAAAGAAAGGTTATCACATTAAGCTGCCTGCCTTGACAGCTTTTCTTTTGAAAATCTCTGAGATACTTGGCCGAAATTTGTTTCTTTGATGAGCAGTTTTATTCTGCCTGATTTGGGACGTTTAGGTGCATGGAAGAGCAACAAAATGCATTACCCTTGGTGAGATTGCATTCCCTATGGTCAGTATGTAATACCCGGAGTCTCCTTTAGATATTGGTAAAACACCAATATGGCAGACAGAAAGGCCTAATAAAGAATCACAATTATACTGTGAGCAGAATGTACATGCCTTGCTTATGATATGTCTGCGCTTCTACGACTAAACTACTTCCTCTATGCACCAAACCTGCCGAGTGAGGCCTATACCGTCGCCGAATACATCTACCCTAAGCTGCTACTATTGCCTCTCTTATGTCCTACCATAACTTGCTCCCCCGAGTCTTCAAGTCCAATATATGCCTCGATATCTTGAAAGCTAATCTCCAATAGCACAAGTGTTCACTCGAGTGTGTTTGCTAGCTCCCACCAGTCTGTAGATGGACCCGTGGGCCAGAAACCGGCGGTCCACATAGGTTCTGAAGCCTTGACTGCTTTTTCGATCCTGGCGGTTCGATCTTTAGGGATGCCTAGATAAGTCTCTAGCACAGTTGGGTCCCGCTTCTCCTGTTACATAGTCAGCATAGAAGAGATATAAAAAGAGGGTTCGACCTACTTGCAATGCTTCCTCTTTCTCATCCAGATCATGATGAAGCGGACTGCTTCAGGCAAAAGAACAACGACCTCATTTTCGTTAATAGCCTCTTGAACCTCTTAGTCTTGAAAGTCGATAGGCTGGCTGAGTCCGCATTTGTATCCCGTTCGGATTAAACGAACCAATTGCTGCTCGAAAGGAGAATTGAGCTGTGAATCTGGACTTTCGATTTTGATAATCAAAGTGCGACACAAAGGTTTGATATTGAAGTACTCAATTTGGTGATTGGCTTTAAAGGACATGTCCGTAATATCAGGGTAGTCCTTTTCTAGCGGGTCGTTCTTGGAAAAGCCATTAGCCTTTGCAGTACCAGCAGCATCAAGTAGCTTCGTATGTAGTTTAAGGACACCTTGTGTCGTAGGTCTCTCGCCATCACTATGCGATGCCTGCATAAATGTAGCGAAGTTGCGGCCAAATTCAACGTCTGTTGTATGGATGTCACCATGTGACCAAATATCTATCAACAGAGTTAGTTATCTTGTGGTGAGAGAGAGGTCTTAAGAGTGAGTGAGTAACTGACCAAGGATGTATTTATACAACGAGATGCCGCGTGTGTTGCACTCAGTGCCATAAATCACAGTTGCCTTGTTACAGAGGTTTTGGAGATGCTCAACGCCGTAATCGGTGTATTTGAATTCAGTTATAGGTCCGTGTTCTGAGAGTAGAAGGTCAACCTTGAGGTTGACGGGCGTGCCGTAAAAGTGATTAAAGCGTCGCCCAAAATGACACCCCTCTCTCTCCCTTCGGAGCAGGCGCAGGAATTCCGCATCGCTCCAAGGCCTCTTCTTCCACTCCTTCTTTTCAACAATTAGCGGGATGGTTTCACTTTTCTTGATCTCGGTGTCTTGAGTAGAGGCCATGGTTCTCGTGGGGTAAAATTATGATTTGTCCTTTGTGAACAGGAAAGATATTCGTACTATTGCTAAGCGGAGGGGAGTTCGATGGAAAAAATAGATTGCTTCTTTGCCTCTCACCACGACCACCCTTAATCGTTAGCTTGTCCCCTATCCAGCAGCTAGTCTCCCACCGGCCTTGCCTTCCTCACTGGCAACTCTCGTGCGACATCTTGCTGAGATTCTTCTCTCATTCTCCTTCTCCTTTGCCACGACATGTCCTCTCTTCGAGACCCTTGATCTGTCCATTTGCCCATTCAATAAATATCTTCAGCCCTTTTGCTTCGGGTTAAGATCTGAGAGGCTCCATCTGGAATGTCATAGAAGACTGCGCCAAAAGGTCGCCATAGTGATTCTTGCCATTTCCCTCGCTCTTAGTCTTTAGAAATCGGAGTTTCACTCATCCCCCAGCGTCGTCAGTTACCACTCAAAGCTCCCCGGCATCTTCCTCTGCCCCCCCTTCTCCTCCTGTGCACTCTCCTCGCCAACCCTCTCCTTCTCATTCCTCCAGCACTCCATCTCCTTCCACACACACAACTCCTCACGATACAGATCCATCACGCACGGCTTGCAACTACTCCCACAGCAGTCTCCCGCGGCTGGCTTAACGGGCTTGCCAGGGTCCATCGCTGCTGCGAGCAGCACCTTCTCTCGTGATGGGGCGAGGCGTGTCTTGAGGAGACGGCGGAGCGTTGGTGAGACTTCGATTAGGGTAGTGGTTGGGATTACGGTTTGAGAGGTCATTGTGCTAGGGGTAACTTGCTTGGTCTTTCTTTTCAGCCTGGAGATACATAGATGATCACGACATGGGCGATGTGTAGGAGAAGGGAGAAGATAGATCTGTGATAGCGTTGTTTGTATGGCTAGTCGGTCGGGAGAAGCCGGCTTTGGAAAGTCTCGGGCCGAGTGTCACTTGTACCTCGTGATTTGCGATGCCGTCCCCATGAAAATACCGTTCTGTTCTTGTATGACTGGTAGACAGTAGGGCACGTAAGACTACGATAAGTAGAAGATTTATACTACTAAATGCCAAAAAGATATAACAGCTACTGATCCCTCTCATCACCAAAAGAAGCCCTGGGTATTCCTATAATAGAGTATAGAGTCCCTTCACGGATATTCTGTATAGCGAAAATTGATAATAAGGCCGGGTTTTTCCTCTGTATAGATTCTACTAATTTTCATCAAGAACTAGCCCCTCACTACCTCCAAAGGTTCTGAGCTCGCTTGAGTTACAAGAGTTTCTATATTTTAAGTTCAACTGAATAAAAGTCAGAGTCGATCTTTACAAATTATAGAGCAATAAAGAAACGTTCTTACTCAGTCGATCCTTCTTTTCTTTCCGTTTGGTTCCCTACTATAACTACTAATATCTTTACCAAAGAAAAAGTCTTACTAACCCTACCTTCGTAGATGATCTTCGTCTATATATTTCTGAAGAGTACTCCCCTATACCTAGGAGCTCCTATGGTTACAAAATGAAAAGAGACAAAAACATACAACAGTTACCTAACACTGTTACCTGGCAGGTGGCACGTGATCATGGCAGTAGAAGCAAGTACGGAATTAAGGGATGAATCATGTCAGAGGGGTTTCGTAGGGGATGCGGTGTAATAACCAGCTCTGATCATGGAGCTGCTTTTCCAAAATCGAAGTCATGTGACTGGGTATGCACTTACGGAATAAGGACTCTGCAGCGATATGTTGGATACCTGGGATGTCATGCATCCCAGGGACCTCTGAAGCACTGGAGATACCAGGGATACTAAGGATCCCAAGTATTCCAGAGATCCCAGGGAACACTGGTATCTATAGGATGCATTTCCAACGAAGGTCACATGTCACGCAGGGAGATTAGGAACTAGATGTAAGGGGTATAAGACTATTCGGGCTAGAGTCGGAAGGGTGTAACTCAGGAATAACACCCGAGCGATTGTTACACTATCCCCTAGAAATAAAAATCCGCCAAAATGACTGGGGTTCTGATTGGCCTATGACCCGGAGGCATATATGCCTCCAAATGAACATTGTAGATAGGTGGCTCTTCTACGAGAGCGGCGGCTCCAGGCTAGTTACTAATTTAAGGAAGCTACGTCGAGAATGGTTCTGGTAGGTAGGCGCTCAGAGGTTATCAAGGCAGCTTCATGGCAGAGTCATGTTTTCCAAGTCTCACAGCTTCAGGCATGAAGATTATGTATGATGATGATTCTTTACTTCTTCGCTCCACTACTCTTTGTGCTAAACTACCGCACTCTTCAACCTTTAGTCAAAATGTGGAATGCCGCATTGATCAAATTCTACGACAACAGTAGTGAAGTCGCCTGGGATAGTACTGGGATCAACTAAAAGCCCGAGGCAGTGCACCGCATGCTTGACGGAATAGATCGAGCGCGCAAGAGGCTTGCCATTCATGAGAGCCCTCATATTTTTCTCCAACACGTAGGCGCAGTGTGTGGCGTGTTCTTCCAGCTTCACCGCAGCAACCCCGTGCTCGCCGAGTCTCATTTCCTCAACTGTGATTTCTTCTTTGGTCTTCCAGTCTCGATACCAGTGATAGGGTACTTTGGCGAGGTATTCGTCCATGAGTTCCTTGTCAGCGCACTCTTCGTTAATCCATGAGTGGAGCATGACGTCGAAGAAGCATCCCTTTGCGCGGGCCTCTTCCACACTAGAACCACAGTCTTGCCAATCTGCAAACATGGCCTCATCAAAATCTGATTCTAATTCCTCGGCGTTATCCAGGTCGTTTAATATCTCCGCTGGTATTATGCTGGATGGTTGCGTTTCCTGTAATGGTGACGTCATGATGCTGGATGGTTGCATTTCCTGTGATGCCGACTTAGATTTGTGCACGGTTATGTGCCAGAAGAAACACATTGTGAGAAGCCCAATGAGGAGAGCAGAAGCGGTGCCGAGGCCATAGAAACTGATCACACGCCAGTGCTTTGTTGTTGACCGATACGAAGGAACACTTTCACTTTCACTTCCATAGTCGTCCTCCTCGCCGGCGAGCAAAGCTTTGCGATCATGGCCGTCAGGGCCGCCGTCCTTGTCGGGCGATAGAATAATTGTTCGAGAGGCACGGTTTCCAAACCGAAAGGGGTTCGAGAGTATGGCCATGTTATCGTGGTGTAACTGCTGAAGCTCGGCAGAAGAAGTACAGCACTTATGAGAGTACAGCACTTATGAGAAAGGCGGATGAAATCTAATAGTGGGAGTTGGCCTCACCGTATGGGCAGGGACCAACAGCCTTGAATCCAATATCAAACCGGTGGGTAAGACTTACGTCAACGCTGCTCGTATCTGCAATGCGTCCATGACCTATACAGTAACGCCAACTCCCACTATTGCCACACACTCAATGATGCATGATGTGTATGCGTATTGCTGCAACTTGTAAATACTAGAGCGAGGGCACAGCATGCCTGCTATACTTCCTCCAAGGCGTAATAGTTACGCCAAGACCTCTAGAAGCTTCACCACCAACAGGGGTATAGTACCAATAATATTAAAGCATTCCAACGCTGCCCTACGAAGTATTCTACACAACACTACAACCATCATGGAACTACCACCACTACCACAGACACCTACTAAACAGCAACATAAGCTTACACGCGATCAACGACTACGGATACAGACCTTATTCTTTGATGCCCATTGGTCCCGGGCTGATATTGTCCTCCAGACGGGTTATTCGTACGACCAGGTCTACTATGCTATACGGAATCGACTTACCCCTCAAAAACGGAAGTCTGGTAGGAAAATCCTACTTAATACCCCTCAAAGGAAAAGGTTAATCGAATAGGTAATAGCATCGCAAGAGAATGTAGAGACCCCTTGGATTGAGATTCCTACTCTCCTTGGCTTTGATTGTAGGGAGAAAGCAATTAGAACTGCCTTTAAAAGGGAGGGATTTGTTCGACGAATTTCACGAAAAAAACCACTACTTTTAGACAAGAATATACAAGAAAGACTTACCTGGGCAGAGGAGCATGTCTCTTGGACAGAAGAACAATGGGATATAGTCCTCTGGACAGATGAGACTTGGACATAGCCAGGAAAGTATAAGAGGACCTGGATTACAAGGCCAAAAGGCTTAAGTCATGTCTACGACCCTCTTTACGTATAACCACGACAAAGGAGAATTGGATGGATGTTTTGGGGAGCAATATCAGGGAAATATGGCCGACATCGAGGAGTATTTTGGGAGAAGGATTGGGAGACTATAAATGAAGGTTCTTACTYAGGTATTATTATACCTGTTATTCAAGAGATCTTACAAGAGTTTCCTGATCTTATATTACAACAAGACAATGCTTCAGGGCATGCTTTAGCCTATACAAAGTCTGTATTTGYAGCTATAGGAATTATTCCTGTTATCTGGCCTGCAAACTCCCCTGATTTAAGTCCTATTGAGACTATATGGGATATTCTAAAGGATTATATCCAAGATCATTATCCACAAGTACATAGGTCTTATAAGAGACTACGAGAGACTATTCAAGAGGCTTGGGAGTCTATAGGACATGATATAATCAAGGAGGTTATAAGGACAATGAAACAGAGGTGTTTGGATGTAATTGAGGCAAAAGGAGGTCATACGAAGTGGTAGAATAAAGCGGCATGCCTACAAGGGACCCATGTAATTTGGAAGTATTTGGGCTGTGACGAAGTAGATCTAGCTGATGACTTCTACAGGGGTCCCTGGCCGCAAACTAATGCACCTTGCCCCTGCGATTTACGGTACGGTATTCAAGACCGTTACATATATCAAGCCAGGTCTAAAGATTTTGGAGGACGGCCAACGTCATGAGCCGAGACAGTCATGCATGGATTGAGACCATTTAACCGGATAAGGGATTTGGAGAACATGCCAGCATACGGCTGAACCTGGCCCAGAGAACGTTTTGTCACGTCGCTCGCTGGAGTTGCATGATCGCTATCAGAATAGATACAGGCGGTCCATAAGCAAACTTCAGGTGTGGACATGCATTGCCAAAGATGCCTTCCCTATTCAGAACGTGTTGGCGAGCTGATCTGAAATTTGTGCTCGGCTCAGTTGATGCTTATGTGCACAACGTGTGCGACAGAGAATGCCTGTGGTGAAGGATGACAGTAAAGCAAATAGTTACACCATGCCGCTACAGTGCTGTTCTGATTGCTCCTAACAAATTTCTCATTCACTGCTTTCTAGAGAGCCTCGCTGAAGGTGACTGAAGTATATACGATTCTAAATCCGAAATGACATCTCGTTTGTTCAGTGCATTGTGTTTCACCAAGTATGATCTTGGCTTTCCCTCCTGATCAATGATCTGATCCCAAAAAGTGATCTAGATAGCTTCAAATGGAACTACCGGCCGCCAGGGCTGCCAATCGGAATTGTCAAAGGGTAGGAGTGAGCGGTCATCAGCGTACTCAAAGCCCAAAGACGTTGCCCGGAGAGCACTCGACAGGGCCGTCCAGTCTCGACAGACATGTACTGTCTCGTCATACGCTATAGATTCAACATGCCACCTGGTGGGATTTTCGGGCTTCTCGAGGGTCAGGTCGCCTTGACACATGATGGCCTAGCTACGGGTCAGCTGATAAAGCAGTAGAGCAAGCTTGGGATTTCCTACATGACGAATGTACTCGACGCAGTGACCTGCATGCTCATAATCTATGTCTTGGGTCCTGCTGGGCATGAGATAGTGCTTGATCCATCCCTGTGACTGAATGTCAGACTCTTTGCGCCTCGGCGTCTTGCCGGCGAACAACTCACCAAACAGTGGATTTGGTGATTTATGGAGGGAGAATAGCCGTGCTTAGGTGTTCTCCACGAGCCTCCTCCTTCCACAGAGAAGTTCTGGATTGGCACACCTGGGGGAATGTCCAGCGTCTCGTCGGGCTCGACCGAAACCCATGAGCCTGTTTGGAGATTGACATCAGCATTCGAAACGCTTCTTGCTTCGAGTCAAGATAAAAAGTCGCTCACCGTCATAAATATCGTCCCACGCCGTCCACGCTGTGGGATCTGGTTCGTCGCCAGGAGTTCCCCAATGTTGTCCATCTGTCGGATCTGCATCGACGAACTCTTGCTCCACCTTCCAAACAACCCGGCGTAGGGGAACTACGAATGTGTCAGTCATGTCTATTCACGATATCTTCTGCTGACTTTAACGCACTGTAAGGGAAGGCCTGGTCAGACAGTAGACTAGTGGAACTGGGACAAGAAGACTCGCCCACGCATGAGCAATGAAATGTATACTGCTTCGCCAGGAGCAGGATAGAGACTATCAAGACGCCAAAGAGGACGGTAGCAATTGTCCATAGAGCCAGCCATGATCGTGTGCTGCTCGAATGTGCTCTGTTCTGTACATGACTGCAGCTAGGACAGACATCATGCTCATTGTCGGCAGATTGAGCAAGTTCCGCGTACTTTGATCTCCATCTTGAAGCCGGAATGGTGTATGATGGAAGCTTCTCCATGGTTAACACAGCTGTTGAGGCTATAAGAGATTCGTCTTTGATCAGACATAAATTCAACACTGTATGTTTCGGCTGGCTTAAGGACGCAAACTTCGAGAGCTGACGAAGCGTACAGTCGCCATCGACCGACGGCATGCGCAGGCAGGACGGACGTAATCCCGAATTCAGCCTCGTGCAAGTACATGAAGGATCTATTTTCAACCGAACAGGGAAAAGGCCCAAGCCAGCAGGCAGATGCTTTTCCTGATCGACTGAAGTCGTAATACCTGCGTTGTAATAGAGTGGGGCGTAAGCACTACAATTGATCCTTGGACATAGAAAACCAGGATATCATTGAAGTACAGATTTTGGCCCCTCTGCCTGTAGCCTCTATATCTGGCTGCTTTTAGGTACTGTATAGCGTTGGGATCAGCATCAGCGAGCGAGCCAATTGTCTTGGCGGAAGATCTATCGCAAAGTAAGCAGAAAACTTCAGCAGCATCCTCGGCCCACGCCTTAAGTGCTACCCTCGTTGCCTATCGTTGTTGGCGAGCCTTAGGCCACCCTCTAGAAGTAGCTTATTTTTCAGTGCCACGCACTTGACTTTTACAACTAATTACTACCACCTTTTACACGAATCCATCACGACACCCTACTTCTTTCGTTGGATCCCTACCCTCTCAACATCGTCATCAATGAGTAAGCGTACACTAGCGGGAGTCGTCACGCATGATAGCTTTACAAGCTAGCCTGTGAGAGAGCGACTGAGAATTGTTCAGATTACGCATGATAGCTTTACAAGCTGGCCTGTGAGAGAGAGACTGAGAATTGTTCAGATTACGTAAAGTGAGAGCTATACAATTAATGGTCTAGCACACACCATAGCCTATTTCTGGTGCCTCTGCACGGGTGCTAATTTGTGTGAGGTTCTCTCCGACACCACGCTTTGCCTCCATCAACAATAGGCCCAGACAATCTTTTGAGTGTTCATAAGATATCGTCCTGAAATCCAGGCGCTCCCCATATTCAAGCGCGTGGTGCACTCGCAAAAGTATCCACATACAATGGTTCAGATACTGCTCGTGCGTTGCCAAATAGAGAGAACCAGGCGGAAGGTGGACAAGTGATTCATAGCCTCCGAGTTCGACCAAACTACCGTCCTTGTCCTCCCAATATCGCCACGTCTCACTGCCGGCGGACTCTAGGAACTCTTTTTGGCCATGCAGCGAACATTCAGGACGCAGCCAGGTGAGCGTGAGGGGATCAAACGTGCAACCATGATCGTGTGCCTCTTTGAATGTCTTCCCACAACTGACGGGTTGAGTTTCCAGGCCTCTATGCGATAGCAGTGATGTGATGCCGAATGTTGCTATACTCGACAGAATTGCAATGAGTATCGCTGAGGTGATATTCCATCTCCACTGCCGCCACCACGCTCGCTTTGGATCGTCGATGTTGGCGTACTCGTAGTGCATAGCTCGATAAGATGGCTCTAAAAGGTCTATGGTGCTCTCAGTAGGTGAAGAAGGCATTTGGATGGAAAAGTGCGTGGATGGAAAAGTGCGTGGATGGAACAGTGCGTGGATGGAAAAGTGCGTGGATGGAAAAGTGCGTGGATGTCTCTCTGAATGACTTATCTGAGATTGGAATGACCAAAATGCAAAGTACAAAGAGTAGGAGAGGTTGCGGAGATTATGATGAAGGTGGAGGGATGACTAAGGCGATCAGGCTGAAAGAGGATATAACTCCTAAATCAGAGCGGTTATTATTTATATGCCTAGGGAACCAGGGTGCTGTTAGCTGCTTTGATAGGTAGGTGTACCTAGTAATATATTAGAACATAATACAGAGCCGTTTTTCCTCAAAAAACGAGCAGGTGTATTTGCATATCTGCTATGTACTATGCATTACTATACAATATATACAAGATGCATCGCTGTGCCACTGAGTTGCCTAGATACGAGGTATCAACTCATGTACAATTGGATGTATTCTAAGGGTGATTAAGGCTGTTCATCGAACGGGCGACAAGCTTTAGTAGGTAGGTGTACCTAGTAATATGTTAGAACATAATATAGAGCTGTTTTTCCTCAAAAGCAAGTAGGTGCATTTGCATATCTGCTAGGTACTATGCATTACTATACAATATATATAAGATGCATCACTGTGCCACTGAGTTGCCTAGATACGAGGTCCAACTCATGTACAATTGGTCATATTCTAAGGGTGATTAAGGTTGTTCATCGAACGGGCGACAAGCTTTAGTAGGTAGGTGTACCTAGTAATATATTAGAACATAATATAGAGCTGTTTTTCCTCAAAAGCAAGTAGGTGCATTTGCATATCTGCTAGGTACTATGCATTACTATACAATAATATAAGGTGCATCGCTGTGCCACTGAGTTGCCTAGATACGAGGTATCAACTCATGTACAATTGGATGTATTCTAAGGGCTAAATTAGAGCGGTCAGCGAAATACGACGTTAACAACGGTTTTGCTAGACTCAGCAGAGGACTTAGTCGAGTAAGCCTACGCCCCCTTAGCTACAGTGTGCATCGTCGACCCGACCCCCGACCACAACATCGCTTCACCGTATTCAAGTCGAAGTGACGCCGATGTAGTCAGACGGCTCAAGATGAGCTGGAAGAAGACTGGCAGTCTACACAAAGCTGCTGCTTTAAGGCGCGGCTTACGACTCCTCGTTTTCTTCCGGCTAATATGGTCCGCGCAGATGCTTGAATTCCTAATGGCATCCATAACGACCTAGACATAAGTACTTGAGGTCCGCGCGAGACCAGTTTTTTCTTCTCTTCGTCACACATACCATCTTAAACATCATCTTCAATATTATCTTTCACATCATCTTTTACATCTTTCTTCAAGCCCATCCTTACCTCTAGCTGGCAACATGAAGATCACGCTTGCAGCTCTCGCTACTCTCATCGTTCTGGTCGTTGCGGCGCCAGCAGCCGAGCCTGCTCAGATGGGAACGCAAGCCTACAGACGCGAGGCCGAGCCCGCTCAGATGGGAACGCAAGCCTACAGACGCGAGGCCGAGCCCGCTCAGATGGGAACGCAAGCCTACAAACGCGAGGCCGAGCCCGCTCAGATGGGAACGCAAGCCTACAAACGTGAGGCCGAGCCCGCTCAGATGGGAACGCAAGCCTACAAACGTGAGGCCGAGCC